>CM060693.1:29488589-29816089 GCA_030686995.1 Artemisia argyi
TTTAAACAATTAATCTTATAAGAAAATGGCTGGAAACAAGAAAAGAACAATTACCGTTTCATTCAAGAAGAAGCGCTCAAAGTAAGTAAACTTTTGTACACGTAAACATTCAAACCACATTGCATGATGCAACTTCTATAAATTTATCATCTAATGCTTATTTGATTTCAGGAAACCATGTTTTGAAGGAGAAAGTTCAAAAGGTATATTTATGTCATATATGTTCAATAAAAAAACAGTTCAAACTAATGTAACCATGTATCTATAAGGATTAATTTGATATACATATTTTATTCTCTTAATTTATAGTATTTATCGAAAAATCTTTATTTTATGCAGGTAAGGAAGAGAAAGTGTTTAACATTAACGAGTGGTATGAGTCGTGGAGATCTGGAAGAAAGGAGGCAGCAAGCAAAGCAAGTTTGCGTCAAATTGCCAAAGATGAGGCGGAATACAAGCAATCAAAGCCGCGGGTTGGTTCAGTGGAAGAGGATGCGGCTGATGTTGGATTTTTGAGTGACGAAGAGGACGCCATTGACTACGATAATGTACATTTGTCTTTTGATCAGGAGAAATCTTAGAATTGAAATTTAATTGTTAATCTTTTTATGTATGAACAATTTTTAATTTACTTTTAATTTGTTATGGGATTGTTTTTTTTTTTTTTTTTTTTTTTTTTGGTTTATTATTCTATGAATTTTAACTTTCTTGCTTCATTAACCAAAAAAAGATGAAAAAATTATCATATACATATTGTTATAATCAAAAAAAATTTATGTTAGTCTAGAATTATGCCTAGCAACATTAATTTATGCCTAGCAGCATTAAGTTATACCAAGCAGCATTAAGTTCTGAGTTACTAGCATTCACCCAAATTCCATTCCAAATAGCTTTTTGTTTGCCTTTGCTGCAAAATGTTAGTCTAGAAACAAAGAAAGCACAAGCCATAACATATGCACAATGATTACAACATCTAATTATACTTAGCAGTTCTAAGTATAACTAGCAGCATTGTAATGGGGCAAATGAAGAGTCATGATCGACTAATAGTCTGAACTCAATTCATGCAGTTAATATCAAACTAGACTCAAACTAGAGAGACTATAAAATCCATATCTAACCCTTCAAAATTACATAAGTTATCCGAAATGTGTGACTATATGTATCGAATTGTGACTACACTTAAATAATGTGTGACAAAATATGACTATGATTTAGACACCTAAATAAATACTTCATGTGACCATATATAACATCTTGAATTTAGCCACACAAACACTCAATGTGACTAAAATCAAGGTTAATGATAACCGAGTTCACATTTTGCTATAAATAATAGTCACATAAATATCACAATGTGACTATTTTGAATGTATTGGTCACATATAATACCCTTATAATGTGGCAATAAACATAATTTAAATACACGTTTGTGATATGGTGTGACTATTGTAAAGCCTATAGTCACATGATCGTGCTACAATTAAATGTGACTACACATTAGTTTGTGGCAAGCAAACACACACTAAACTTTAGACACTCATATTTACTTATGTGACCATATGTATCGAATTTTCGTTACACTTAATCATGTTTCTATGGTTTCATGTGACCATATATCACATTTGGTCACACACTTCAAGTGTGTGACATATATATATATATATATATATATATATATATATATATATATATATATATATATATATATATATATATATATATATATATATATATATATATATATATTTGTCACTATTAAATGCATATCGTGACTAACGCTTCAAACTTACTTTTCAGTTGTCACACATTCCAAACGCTATGTGGCTAAATATTCAGTAAAGCATAGCAGTCACGTTTAAATAATGTGTGACAAACTTGACTATATAATTTAGTCACATATACAATTACCTCATGTGACCATATATCTATTTTGGTCACACTTTTAATTTGTGTGACATATATTTGTCACATATGTATATCTATAGTATGACTAATGTTTCGAGCTCATTTGTATCTGTCACACGTCTCGAATTAAAAGTGACTAAATAATCCAAAAATTTTTTTCCAGATACCTCTAGTCACATAAATATTTAAATGTGTGACAATAGAATTCCGAAATGGTCACACAAGTCGGATCAAGTGTGGCTGTTCATTTTATTCTGGTACATTTAGTCACGTATAAATGTTACAGTGTGACATTTCAAAATCGACCATGCGTGACCAATAGAACTTTTTGTAATAGTGTAATCACTAGCAAGACTATATAGACAATCTCCGTGAGTTTGGATCTATTGCGGAATATAAACACAAACGATATACTAAATACTTTTATCCTCTATGGATCGTTATTATTAACTAACAATTGTTTTTAACACGTACATAATACAATGACCTTGGGTTCCTTTTATACTAGTAGAAACCCTAATCTCTTATACAAGAAATGTATAATCATAAAACTCTAGAAGATATTCTACATATCTTATCTATAAATAACTAACTCTTATCTACGGATTAACTATATCCGCAGAAACTAATGTATCAGCAGAACCCAGATCATCAGCTGAATCACTATAAGCTTCAGCAGAATCCTGTCAGTAGTATCCATTAGCAGTATCTATATGCTGACTTCAATAATTCCCTACATCGATCAAATTATCGGTACATACAACAAATAAAGCATTTGAACCTCAAATCTAACATAAAACAGTGGACTTAAACTTTGTGAATGAGTAGGAAAAATTTGTAAACATGATTACTTAAAAACAAAAACAACAAAACTAAAATAACATCTATATCTTAAGAGCATAAGGTGTGGTCACCTTGAGTTAAGGTTTCACCCAGTGCCATGTCAACGCCACATCCGCTTTAACCTTTTCACCTTAACTAAAAAAACACCCGTTATCATCACTCAACCTTAACTCAACTTTAACTCAACTATTTTCAAATTCAACCCCTAAACTAAAACTAATACTTCATTTAAAACTAACATAACATTTAAAACACGAATTACATTAAACATTAAAGTTAAAACATGAATTACATTAAACATTAAAGTTAAAACACGAATTACATAGTACAATTAATAGAAAGTACGATACGGTAGTTAAAATATAAACTACGATTAAATGAAACAACGAAAAGAATCATCTAAGACTGAACCCTCTTCACTCGAAGAAGAACTCAACTCATTATCATAGTAGATGGCTTCCCGCTCCAAACGAGCAGCTTCCACTTGTAGTTCTCTTAGTTCTGTTTCTCTCATGACTTCCTCATCCTGCTCAAGAAGTCGGAGTTCATCCTCCGTGAGTCCAAACGGATTTGGTTGTTGTTGGACAACCGGTGGATTGGGTTGTTGTTGGACAACCAGTGGATTGTTTACTAGTTCATTTTCCGGAGTGAATACTGGAAAGATATATTTCGGTGGAGTGTTCACCGGTTCATTTGGAGGACTTGGGAATTGTTGTGAGAAATCTTTGTGAGGACTGGAGAAATCTTTGTGAGGACTGGGGAATTTTTGTGAGAAATCTTTGTGAGGACTGGGGAATTATTGTGAGAAATCTTTGTGACAGATCTACAACTTCATGTCGCCTTGAAGATGGTTAGGGAACACGTGTTGCAAGTGTGGGAGGAGAAGTCAAATCTCATCGACAATTACAAATATGTATAAAAGCTTCTTGAGAATCTTTGGATGATTTTTGTTTTCGTATCGTATTCTTATTTGTGTATTAAATTTTGTATCTTGTTTTTTTTTCACATCGTTTTTTTTACCGTATCGTTGTTTTACGTTTCTATGTTTTTATAGTGTTGTATCGAATATTGAATTTTAAATTTGAATTTGGTTATCCTGCTCGAACTGTATCGTTTAAGAACCAAGGGGGTGTTTTGGAATTTTTTTTAAATACAAATACTAAAAATGTTAGTGGGGCAAACATGTAAATTCTTTTTTTTATCAAAAGTCACCTTAACACTGCGTTAAGGGGTTAACGTGGGGCGTTAACTCACCCTTAACGCAGGAACACGGTGTGGTTAACTCACCATAGCACAGCCACGTTAAAGCTTAACATGGGGGAGATGGTTACCACACCGAGTGCTCTAATAAAGTCATCCTTATTTTCTTCATCAATGTTATTGTTTTTATATCAACCTTTTGTCCCAATTTTCAATGTAGGTTGGTGAAATAAATAGTAGTAATTTTGATGGAAAATATTGTGTAATTTATTTTTTTAATTATATCTTATCTAAATTAACAAGATAACTACTTCCAAATTTAGTAATCCTTTTGTTTAATTTTATTTATGGTTTTTCTAACTTGTACCTTGGTGTTACAAATTTAGATTATTTAATAAACATATTTGTTTCTTTAAATAAATTTATTTCTCCATAAAAGAGTGATAAATTTAATAAACATAACAAATTAAGAAAACTTTCAACATCGGCCAACATATAACTATGGTAATTTAAGTTCATTTAATGATTAAAAGCTTGTGCCCCGTGACACAAGTTAGAAAATCCCTTTCTAAATAGGAGCCAAAAGAAAAACGTTAGATAGAACATATAAGTTTGTAATGAGTTGGGTGAATTACTGCAATGGAAACATAGTTAAGGTAACTAAGTTAATCATTCTTAACTGATATAAGTGAGATTTTATAACATTTGTAGCTAGGTTTTAATCCATGTTACGAAAACACTCCACAGTTAAAAAAATTAAAAAAATTAAAATAAAAATAATCGTTACCCAAATGAATACAATGTTTCGTAAATCATGATTATCAGAGTACCAACATTATTTGTAGAATTAAAAGACATGTGTGTTTGGACTTTAGAGGTTAATTCGATTAAAAATATTAATAAAAAAATTAAAAAAGAAAATAAAAAACTTTAAATACTAAACTATGATAAGATTCAAATATATTGTTGACATAAATAATGCATGAAAACGTTATTTATATTTTTCTATATCTCTATATTTTAACGATCACAAAATATAAACTCATCAAACGTAAGATTACTACGTAAACAAGTATTAAGCTAGTTTATATCACTACATCCAACTTAACCACTTAAGGTATGAATAAACAAGTGCTTAATACATCTCATGATCAAAGGGGTATTTAATTAACTAATACAAAGTTTATTTAATTATATAAACATATTATATATTTTTGAAAAACACTTTTGGTAATAAAGAAAAATGTTTTAATCATACTTAATATATGATTTCAAATTTTTAACCAAAATCAGTTAGTTTTTCACCAAATAAACTTTTCTCACTAAAAGACAAGTTTTCTGGCCGTTACAGTTGGGCGGCCCCCTTAATTATAAGGGGCGGTCCCCTTAATTTTAAGATGGCCGGCCTTGATTTAAGGGGGCTGGCCACGCTCCTCTGTCAGAACTTGTTGCCTATAAATACTACCTTAAACCTGGAATTTTTCTCACCTTTTGCACGAAATTTTCAGATCTCAAACTCTCTAAACATCCTCTAAAACCCTTTGATCATTTGTATATTAATCCTTGTTTAGGTGATTCAATCCCTTCTCATCCATACTCATTCAAAGTGCAAAAGAAGAACACTCCTTCTACAACTAAGTTCAAGAAGTATTGAAGAGTAGTTATGCATTGTGTACATATATTTGTGAAGTTGTGTTGTATATGTAATAAGTAGTTTAGAAGTAATAGAAGTTGTGTTGGAAGTAGAAGTTGATTAGTAGTGAAGTAGTATAGTTGTGAAGAAGATAGGTGTGTAGCATATTGAAGTGAAGAAGATAGGTGTGTAGTAGATTGGTGTGAAGAAGTAAGGTGTGAAGAAGATAGGCGTGAAGTAAATAGGTGCGAAGAAGTTGTGTAGTAGTCGTGATCAAGTTGTGACGTAGTTGTGGTGTGTAAATTGGTGTGTAAGGTTTTCTCCGCCATAAGGGAGTTTGTTGACATAGTGAAGAAAACTCTCGAGTAGGTGACTTGGGGAGTGGAGTAGGAACAAGAAAGGTGACCTTGTAGCCGAACCACTATAAATCTTTGTGTTGTGGTTTGATCTCTCCAACTCTTTTCATTACTTACTTATATATCTTTACTATATTAGTTAGTTAGTTATTATACAATTGTTCATATAGTGCAAGTATTGAGATCACATAAACTAGAATCGAAGTTTTTAAAACAAACTTGTTTTTATAAATTTTAAAAGGACGTAAAACTATTCACCCCCCCCCCCCCTTCTAATTTTCCACAATTGGTATCAGAGCCACGTCTTGCAAGATCTTTAAAATATATTGTATTTTAAAACTTGTAACGATCTATGGAATCCAAAAAATATTTAGAAGGGCAATCTATGCAAAGACCACTACTATTTGAAAGTGATGAATTTTTATATTGGAAAAATCGATTCGAAACTTATGTGAAATCAAAAGATCTAGATCTTTGGCATATTATTACCAACAGTGATTTTTTACCTATTCAAAATAACCCCGAAACAAAGAAAGATGAAATCGTACCTTTTGAAAAACAAAATGATGATTTAAAAAGAAAACTTACTAAAAATATTGAAGCAAAAATGGTTATTTATAATGCGCTACCACGTAAAGAGTACGAAAGGATCTTTATTTGTGAGACCGCAAAAGAAATTTGGAACTCTTTATTTATAACTCACCAAGGTAATAATCAAGTCAAAGATAATAAAATGGATCTACTTGTTCAACAATATGAACAATTCACAATTCCGGAAGAGGAATCAATTGATAATGCTTTCGCTAGATTTAACACTATCATCACAAGTTTAAAAGCACTTGATGAGAATTTTTCTAGTAAGAATTTTGTTAGGAAGTTTCTTAGGGCTCTTCACCCAAAATGGCGAGCTAAAGTGACGGCTATTGAAGAATCAAAGAATCTGTCAACGTTACAACTTGATAAATTAATTGGAAATTTAAAAGTCTACGAAGCAATTATAAAGAAGGACTCCGAAATGGTTAAAGGAAAATGAGAGCAAAGCAAGTCAATCGCTTTGAAAGCTAGAAAGGAATCCAACAACGAAGATAGCTCATCTTCTGAAAGCGATGACGAAGAATATGCCATGGCGGTAAGAGATTTCAAGAAATTCTTCAAAAGGCGAGGAAGATTCGTTAGACAACCACACGATGAAAGGAGAGCACCTCAAAAGAATAATGATGACAAGTATAGCAAGATTGAGAGAAAGTATTTCAAGTGTGAAGATCTGAATCACCTCATTAGAAAATGTCCAATGATGAAAAGAGATCAAAATCAAAGAGCGTTTGTTGGAGGAGCTTGGAGTGATAGTGATGAAGATGAGAAAGAAACAACAAAGGAAGAAAAGTGTCTCATGGCTAAGACATCAAGTGAGGTACGTTCCGAAACCGAATACTTTAGTGATGAAAATTTATCATTAGATGAAAAAGATTTAGATAGTGAATACAATAGATTATGCAAGCTAGGACAATAAGTAATGGCTAAAACCAAATCACTAAAATACATAAACAACCAACTAGAAAATGAAGTGCTAGAACTAAAAATTAAAATACATTAACTTGAAAAAGGTAAAGAAATTGTTGAAGAATGTAAATCATGCCAAGAGCTTAAAAGTGAAAACAACAAACTTAGGGAAGAAATTCGTAAACATGATAAATTTGAAAATAGTAGTAACTCACTTAGTAAAATTATAAGTATTCAAAGAGTATCCGGAGATAAAACCAGTTTAGGATCTAACTCAACTGAAGCTTCAACAAGTGAAATTAAAAATGTTAAATTTGAAAGTGAACTCAAGGAATTAAAACCTTCAAAATCTAATCCTACGTATACACTCATAAATGATAAGAAAATACCCATCTCTAATAAAGAAGAAATAAAACCGTTTTATAAACCATCCTTAAAAACCGAAGTAGGATCGTCCAAAACTAAAACAAGATCTAAAAATCCACCACCTAGGAAAACAAATAATTCTTACCATAGACCTAAAACACCTCAACCAAGAGCAAACCAAAATAGACGAAACTTTAACAATAATCAACAAATGTGGAACTTCAATCCGTGGGGAATGTTTCCACCATATATGCACCCAAGTCAAATACAAAACATGTTCGGATCAAATAACTTTGGTCAAATGAGACAATGGGGACCAACGTAAAAAATATTCGCCATTCAAACATGGAAACCTTTGACGTCACTTCTTGTTCGGACTATTCCTTGAAGACTTTGAAGATAAATGCATTGAAGACTAAAGGTACACATTTCCTTTTATTTCCTTGCCAACAAATGCATGCTTAGTTTAGTATCTAGTTGTTATGTAACTTTGTTTGGCTCATTGGTTCTTCTAGTTCTTATGTTTATACATATATACATACCTATCTAATTATATTATATCTAAATATATATATATATATATATATATATATATATATATATATATATATATATATATATATATATATATATATATATATATATATATATATATATATATATATATATATATATATATATATTCTTGTTCGTTCCAGAAACCAAAAACACAAAAAATAAACATTTTGGAGGGCGGCCCCCTTAATGTTTAAGGGGACCGACAGCTTAATGAAGGGCGGCCCCCTTGATTTAAGGGGGCCGACCATCTGAACACTCCAACCCGTTTTTCCCCTTATTCCTCTTGCCAAACACTCCACTTTTTCACACTTTCCTTCCCTTGCTACTGCTGTGACGAAAACCAAAACCCAAAAACACATTAAATCACTTCCAAATCACATAATTCGGGTTAATTCGCAAAGGGAAAATTCATTTAACACAATCACCATTACGTATTGTAAGTTTTTCATAACACATTTCATCTAATTCTACCTAATTTGGTCATACTCGTGATTATGCATGTTTTATAAATTTCTTCAATTTCACAATTTCTTTCAAATTGAGTCTTAAAGCTCCATAACTAAATGTTTCCCCTAGGATTAGAATGATTAATCAACACTAGAAACTAGTAATTATAAACCCCCCTTGTCAAAAATATTTGAAAATTTTCATATACCTCTTTTCAAAATTTTTGGTATACACATTGTTGAATAATGCTTTGAAAACTTGTTAAAACTAATCACATTATACTTTTATAACTTGAAATTACATTTTTCGACCAAGAAAAAATTATTTTGGTTTGCAATAAGGGGGTGTTTGGATCATGTCCAAATAATATCGAAACTTAGTCATTATAATTTTTTTTAAAACGTTGTTATGATTATAAACTCAAAAATTGCTAATCGGACTTGTTAAGATATATAATTCATATATATATATTGACATACTAGTAGTATAAGTAACTAGTTAAGGAAGCATTTGGTTTAATATGAAAAACGACATTTTTGAGTCAAAATATAAACCATCTTTTTCGAAAACAAATCACATGCATAAGAAACTCGTAAGAAATAGCTAGTTTTACAACTCAATGTAAATCTAGTAAATTTCATGATATATTAAGATGTTTCAAGGGGCGTTTGGATTTGTCCATAACCACTTACTAAACATCGTAAAATATATCTAGAACGAGTTAAATACAATATTAAGGAACATGGTAAACTACTTCCTAGGATTAGTGTCGAAGTATGTTTACGTTCCAACATAAGTCTAAACAATATATATATATATATATATATATATATATATATATATATATATATATATATATATATATATATATATATATATATATATATATTCTTCTTTATATTTATTTTGGTCTTTTGTATTGTTGTTGTGTTTAGGTGAAAATGCCAAAAGCGACTACCGAAGATCTTTCCCACACTAAAAACTACATTCCCAAAGTTTCCCAACTCCCTACTACATCTCCTTCCATTGGACGTATATATCGTGAAATTGAAGATAGAAACGTTCATGAGGGACGTGTAGTAGATCAAGCCTTTGCTCAATCCGACTACATTGATCGCTTGTTTTCAAGCATCAACCTAAACTGCCTTTATGAAATTAATGAACAAATCGTTCCTCGTTTCATAGTCGATTTCTTTAGCCAAGTCACCATCCAAACCGATGATCTTGGTTTCATCACCATTTCCTTCATTATTCAAAATGAATTCATCTCCTTAACTCTCGAACAATTTGGTCAAATCCTCCGAATTCTTTTCAGAGGTCAAGCCGTTTTCACAAACGAGTGGGACCTCGAATCTCTTCATCGTTGTCGACCAACCTTCGGTCCTTATCTATCCGATATCTCTCATCCCGATGAAATTCGTCAAATTCTTGGTGTGGAACGTGCCACCACTACCCGAAAAATAAAATCCAAAAACGTTCAAATCTCTTTGTACCAACTTCTCCTCAAAGAATTAGGCCCCCACATGAAACGTTGGGAAGAACTCATTCGTGAGAATGCGTTTGGTACTGGAGGTCACCGGGACCATCTCCCGGCGTGCCTTGCTCACATGTTGTATTGTATAGCTGTCGAAAAGCCGTACAATTTGGCCTAATTCTTTATTAAACGAATTGAGTGTGCTAGAAAAACTCCCAAAGCCAATCTTCCATATGGAATGTTCCTCACTCGTCTCTATCGTCATGTTATTCAGTACTACCCCGATCTTGACAATAGTATCTATGAGTCCATCTATCCCACCTTATGTCCTCTCGCTCTAAAACAAGCTCGACGAACTCGAAGTGACAAGGGAAAATCTCGTCGCCATAGCTTTCATGGATCATCTTCTAGCCAAGACGATGACGATGAGGAGGATAACCGTTCGTTTTCTGAGTTCGTTGACAATTTAGAGGATCTTGACTATCCCGAATATTCTACCCCATCTCCTAGTGATCAAACCGAAGAAGTGCTTCATGAATGAACTACCGAGATGCTTAGAAGACAAAAGAGTTTGCATGAAGAAGTTAGAGGTGGCTTCAAATCTATCGGGAAGACATTGAAGGGCATATTCGGGAAGAAAAAGAGATGATGTGCTTGGATTATATTTGTTGAACAATACTTATTTTTATGTCTTGTGTGCTATTTATCTGAAGCATATTCGGAAGTACTTGTCATTTCCTTGAATAATTGTTTTGATATTTATTTAGGATGCTAACTTGATTGTTTATGTTTAATATATGCTTTACTACTTTATCTATATATGTGTTTGCATGATTAGTTTATGTGTATATATATATATATATATATATATATATATATATATATATATATATATATATATATATATATATATATATATATATATATATATATATATATATATACTAGTTTTCGAAGCCCGCCCGATGGGCGGGCATGATTTATAATTATCGTTGTCATATTTTAATATAACAAAAGAAGGCGGGTAAAAAATTGTTGGAAAAGCTTCTTGTATACAACAGCTTGTTGGCCAATGAATAAATTAAGTAACGGTTAATGAATTATAAACATCGTAAAATAAATAAAGCTTCTTGTATACAACAATTTTTTGTTTATTTTGCTTTGGAATTGATTTTTATTAATTGTCTTTGCAAAACAGATCGAAAATATCTCTACAATCATCATTTCTTTCATATAAATCAATTAATTAATTAAAACTATTATTAAAACAAAATAATACGGAATGGTAGTTACTTTTGATATGCCATTTTTTACAACCTTCACTCAGTTGGCATCCATGTCCATAGATTCATTTGACACGTTCTTAAGTGAGCCTGTGATACTCTGTATATGAAAGGCCCTTTGTCACATGGGTAAACAATAGAGGTAGTAATTTATATAAACAAAAATTAATTCAATTTTCAACTATAACTACCCTTCAAAAAAATGTGATTATAAAACTAAATGCATTGACTCAATATCAATATCATCTACTCGTTTTAAAAACTAGAATGGACGAAAAGGGAACTTATGGACAACAACTTGACTTGCATTTCTAAACTTATAAGAATTAAGCAAGTGTAGTTACTTCTTCTTTTACAAATAGGTTTTAAATGTAATAATGCATTTTCACTGATCATTGTACAACTCCAAATTTAGATATAAAAGATGAAGAAAAAAAACACTTGATAACGTTTTATAACATGCCATTTTAGAACAGGTCAACACAATATTTGGTTTGTCAAACAGGATTAGCAAAACATGATAAAAATTTGAAAAGTATAAATGTTATTACCAATTGTGCTGCTAGGAGAGCACCCATTAGCAACAATCCGGGACATCGACCAATTTAGAGTAAGCTACATGACTAATGAATCCAACTGTCTTTAACAGTTTATTGAGAAGATTGTAAAACCTAACCATACCATTTATTTTGTTCAATCATTGTTATTATACAAACTAATATAATGTCATTCTTGAAGAGTTTCCAACATGATACCCATTTTTACATCCGATATGTATGCTACGTGATAATGACATTTTACGCATTAGTGTCAATAGTTAATTAGGTATAAAGTGTAATATATATTACTGTACGGAATTGTTGAACCAGTTCTTTTAAATGAAAAAATTAAGACGCATGTTATGTATAAGAACAAATGAGCACAATCTATTTTATTTGGATCTCTTGTATTATGGGTACCTTAATGCACAAACAATTTAGTTTTGCTAGAAACACCAAGTAAAAGTAATATTTTCTTGAGGATAGTATGTAGCTTCAAGTTCTGAACTTTTGATCACAAGAAATCTGTGTTGATTTGTAAAGAAAAAAGTTATGCATTCTGTTTGTATTTTACTTATACATGACACTTGAATAAATAGATGGACAACCTATGTTTAGTTAATTAAATTGTTAGCTAAGTCACTACTGTTTGCAAAATGGATTTGATCATTCCTACTAACTTGAACAATGAACCAAGATTAGACCAAGCTGTACACAACCCAAAGCGCGCTGCCCTCCAAGGCGCGCAACACTAAGTAATCCAAGTTAACCCACATTACTTACTAACGGTAGATAGTCAAATTTCTAAGACGTACTGAATTCAACTACATGAATGAGCAAAATGAAGGTTTCATTAATGATAAAGATCTCTGGGGAAACCACTAAATAAAGATTGAACATGTGGGAGGACATGGTTATTAGAACCACCAACACCTGCTCATCAATGGAAGAATAAATGCATGTGTTGCAAATCAACCAAAACCATACAGGACATACAAAAAAATATGAATTAAAGTTGCAAGATATACATGATAGAACCACCATCAATGGAAGAATAAATGTGTCTAAATGCATATGCATGCTAAATAACAATCTACAATTATTCTCTTTTTGAGAAAGATGAAGAAATTTAGTGACATACATGGATACATCAATGCTTCCCAGAAGTCAAGCTTTCTTGGAAAGTTTATAGTTATTGCCATCAATACCTCATCAACTCTTGTAGCCAAAGCCAATAATGGATCTATTTTGACCAACTTTAATGCCAAATCTGTGAGAGTACGTAATAACTGGTCATCCCAATACACATTGCTGCTGCAGCCTATCTAAAAACTTTAGTCATTGGTTGATCCTAGCAGTGCGGGGTGGGAACGTATTTTAGAGCTTTTATAATGCCTGTAGAAGAGGGTCGATTATGAACATTCACCGATCAATATTATATCCACCAAATGGTTTAAATGCTCTATAAAGTTTAAATCTTGTGTCAATGAAAAGATTCGTAATAACTTGTTGTCCGGATTTTATTAGTAAATGAAATTTCAAATAATATAATTGGGCAACATTAAATCCCTTCACCCATTTGATACGTTTGCCTTTTAGCTATCAGTTTTTTCACCCATTAGATATGAAACACAACCCATATCACCCATTTATAAGTAAACTGGTCCAAATTGCAACCTCTAATAAGTACTTTTGTTATTACTTTTAGAGTCTTTAGCATCATAGCCTCCTTGTGTACATGAATCGGCTTTATTTTTTTGAGCAAATTTCAAGAGCCGCTTTAACCCTTTGGGCGAATCTTTTTGGTAGATCAATGAAGGCGGGTGGTTAGCAATTCCCCATTCACAATAATCAGTGTTTGTACTATTCTACTCTATAAGTATTTGAGATAAAGAACGACGAACCTTTGGACTTGATGGTCCAGCTGGCGCAACAACTTTGACAACCTGCACCGGGCTTTCACTTTCCATGCATGGAATAATATCATCTTCCTCGTGCCCATCAAACCAACCTTTCTACAAACTATCCTCTTCCCCGTGATTATCTGATTGATCGTCAACTTCCACCCATGCAGTTGGAGAAGTCATTCTTTCTGTTGATTCCACTCAATCGAAGCTGGATTCTTTTCACAACATTCTTCTTTTTCAGTTTGAAGAGTGTCACCCTTCACACCTCGTGGCTCTGGCTCAGGTGAGTGTGATTTTATATTTTTTGCCTTTCTATCAGAAATCTGACTTTCCATAAAATGGATATTAAACCTGAATTTCACCCATTCCTGAACTCCATCTTCTCAGTACAGTTTTGTTTAGACCACCCGTTATTTGTAACAATTTCTTTGTCTTAGGAATGCCCACTTGTTGGTCTCTCTTCTTGCTTTCAAATAGAAACATTTTATCTTGCATGCTCATTCTTAATACATCATTCTTTGAGGGTTTCTCAAGGTCTTCCTCGTCACTGCTGTTGCCAGCGTCTCTCTGAAACGCCACCTTTCTTCTGACGGGAATATGGCCATTGGGTAATGGGTCAAACCAGGTAATTTTAGAGCAACTCGGGTTGAACCACGAACACTTATTTTTCCATATTTGATTTTTTATAATAATTAATTTGTAGATTATGAATACCATAGTGAATTAAGTTTTCAGATAAAATGATTTAGGAGATTCCAATGCTGCAAGCATCCGAAATATGCACCCTTACAACCTATTAAACCCATTCGACTAACCTGAGCAGCCATTCCCTTCTTGGTTATTTTTTTGATTTGACCCATTTGAGATAAAAAGCAAACCTAATCGACCCATTCATCTAAAAAGGGTTACAATTACAACCTCTAAATTATACATCGGAAGAGGGAAAGTGTATATGCATGTCAAAACACTAAATCCACAAATCCATAGTGGTTGTCTTGAATTATCCGAAACTTGGGGATTAGATAGATTATCGTTACCCAGAAAGAACAAATTGTTGGCAATCTATATTTATGTTGTATAGCTTACCATGACTCACGATGAGAATAAACTCCTATTTAGCTTCTAGAGAGCACAATTGCAGCTGTCAAAAGTGCCTCTTTGCCAAACAGTCCCATTGACCCAAGAAAGCAAAAAAAAAAAAAAAAAAAAAAAAAAAAAAAAAAAACCCAACAAAACAGAACAGAACAGTTCTTATTAAAAGCAACTTTCTAATGATCACATTGTTTTTAAATGCTTGTTTGGATACGCTGATGGTGAAAATACTAAACCACTACTATACTTAATGAGCTCTACCACCAGAACATATTTTAATAAATCTAGCACACTCATTTACTGCTGCTGTTTTGCTGTAGGCCAAAAATTCACATGAAATCCCACTAAAAGCCATCCAAACACCGGTTAAAAATGACCCAGTTAACCCCTTTACTGCTGATGTTTCACAGCAGTCCTGAACACACATTAAAAATAGGTTTAGTTGCCTAAACATTGTTTGCTCACCATTGCAATAGCGTTGTGGAGTGTCAAAATTTGTCGAAGGCCACTATTCTTATTCTTTGACTTAAGGTACCATCAAGGAGCTCCAAGACCAGTGACAATACCAGCCACAATAGCGTAGTTCCAGTTGTTCTTGTCTGTTGATATACCAGCTGCAGAATCAAACCGAGCTTCATGACTTATCTTTAGCTTTTGGCCCTGCGAAGTCACAAATGTCATTCGTTACTATTGCACCGAGAAGATTTGTAAGATCGCATATATGAGACATTGTAAATCATTATATTTAAAGTACTTGATCGCAATCCCCCAAGTACATATGTTAAGTAATCTGGGCCAATATATTAGATAAGCCCCCTCGCGTTGTTACCAATGTGCAATGAATGCATTTTTAAATACCATGTTAAACCAAACTTATACTAATTCTAATTTCTACACATGTAACTGTTTAATCCTTATTTCAACACCTAGCACGCCAAAATACACAGAGGGCCATCATTGTTTAGTGAGAATGCAAGCAAAATTTTGTTAATCAAAGTATAAAACACATACCTTTACGTAAACTCCCGCTTAAATAGCAATTTAAGTATGCTTCTGCTGATGCGTGTGATTGGATCTTTTGTTCTAGACCTGTTGCAACTAATGTGTCTGAGTGTATATCTTGTCCTGGAGTTGCCGGTGCGTCTGATTGGACCTCTTGTTCTTGAGTTGCTGCAATTTTTTGCTTTGTTGTGTTGAAATTTGTAAGTAGTCAAGAGAGTTACTCGGGATTATCTGGAATTAATATTGTTAAAGGGTCGATCGAAACATATGTAAGAAAAATGATGGTGACCTGAAACACAAAGGAGTTTGCCTAAAAATAAAGGTGGTTACCTTGGCTTTCTTCATAACTACAACCTTCTCCCGAGGTAGTAACAGTTTGAGCAAGAGCAGCCATTGAGATATGTTTGTGTATGCGCCTTCAAACATTTCGTGCACTCACCAGTACACGTGATTATAGCCTTTATGGGTCTATTTTAGTTAACATGAAAAATATACCATATGTATCATATTAGCATACACATACCCACTACTATTATAGATATGCCGGCGTATAAAGACTCGAGAAGCATATGGATTTCAGCACTCAGTGGTAAAATATCATGAATTAGAAATACACAGAAGATATGGCATCTAAAAGGTACCTCTTGACCCATCCATCGGTATGTCCCCATTTCTGGTGTCATGACACCAGTCTGAGACTTCACTCTCGCAACACCAAAATCAGCTTCCTTAACTACCTCAAACCAAAGTATATCATAAGTTCCAACTCAGAATCATGGTAAAGAATCTGAACAATCCTATTATATATGTGATTTGCAATAATAAGAATAATATAATCAGTTGTCATAAGATAGATTATAGGAGATAACGTTTGGATGTGGTTTGCTGTCTGAAGTTGCAATAATCAAAAAATAACTTGTTGCCTTTATGGCTTTGTGAACATTAAGAAGAAAAATGATTGTACTCTTATTACCTTTTTTTATCTTTATTTTTATGACTCATTTACGTGATATCTGGTTTATAAAATTTTACTTGATGAGAAAAGGAATATGTCATTGCTCTTTCTCTTCTCATTGTAGCCTCGTATTTGCTGAGTAGCTTCGCTTCAATATCTTCTTTTGATTGCAGACTATCATTCCATTCTTCTCCCATCTTTTATAATATCATACATGCACCGATATTTATTAGCTTTTCAGGTAAACATAAATACATGATCCATTATTAAAAAGAGAAAACCATGTATATGCAAGATGCAAACTAACCTGTAAGCTCTCCATTTCTTTTGCCCGTTTCTGAAGGAGTTGTTTTTGAAGGGCTTGATTCTCCTTTGACATCCTTATCTTCCTAGAATTGATTTGAGACTCCACACGAGATAAGTTTGCATACATTTGAGTGCGTTTGCTGTTTGTCATTTCACAGCAGGCCCTTCCACCATTGTTTCAACCTCACAAGCCCTCTTAACGGCCTTAGAGCCCTCCTTGCCTGTATACACAAATAAGTAAATAAAAAAAGATTACTAATATTGATTATATTAGGGTATAATTCTTAACACAAATATATTAGATTTAGTATAATTCTTAACACACACTTGAATTAGATCACCAATTTTTGCTCCCATGCTGGCATATTTTTGTACAACTGACATTACTAAAAGGACATTGCTCATGCCAATAGAACCTGCAAAAGCTAAAAATTACTATATGATCGTAATATGAATCGATGTTGTTTGAAATCTCTTAAAAAAACTTTACCCTTCGGTGATGATAACTCTTCTATGGATGCAGTTACATTATTTCTCAAGTCATCTAACATTAAAAAGTCAAGATAAGAAGATATCCTAATCAATAATAACAATTAGGGATGATTTTTAGGGTTGCAGAAGCGATATACGTAAGAATGATATGGGATGAGTTGGGCTAGATTACGCCAAAAATAATAACCAAAGTTATCCCATTCTAAATTTACAAAATATACACCTACACGTTTCTATTAGCATACAGATTTCTAAGAATTGTATTTAGTATAGGAATAAAATATAATTGCACATTTATAGATTATAGGTTGCAACATATATCTCAAAAAAACTTCTTGTGGCAGTGGTAAACACACATGTTATTCATCCAAATAACCATGGTTCGAATCATGTTAGTGTATTTTTTAAAATTTAAACACGAAAAAAAAAATTGTTTACAATAATTGCTTAGGTGGACAAATACTAATGACATGGCTTTAAAATAAATAATTGCTTACATGGCGACAATGTGATGACATGGCTGATGACATGGCTGAAATTGAATTACTGGGCATTGACTGGACAATGACTGGGCATTTCTTTCAAATGCCTCCTGTTATATATAATGTATATATATATATATATATATATATATATATATATATATATATATATATATATATATATATATATATATATATATATATATATATATATATATATGACTTGTATGCTTTCTAATAGACCAAAACAAATGTGAAATGTCCAAATAGAGCTTGCTGCAAATACAAAACAGAACACAACATTTTTCCATAAAATTTTTGAAAAATTTTGGTTTCTGTGTCGTCAGATGGGCGGCCACCTTAATTCATAAGGGCGGCCCCCTTAAAATTAAGGGGACCGGCCATCTGGAACAGTTTTTACACTGTTTTCTTTTGCACCTTGTGATCTCTTTTGCTAGTCCCAGCTACCATTTCCTTTAAAAACTAAACTGATTTTGGAATCAAACATTACAATTTCAAATTAATTTCACTTCTAAACATGTTTTCCCACTATATAATTACCATGCATGTTTAATTCACATTCCATCATCCTCAACATTCATAAAACATCATCCTTTTATCATGTCATCATCAAGAACCACCTATTCAAACAATGCCAAGAAACAAAAACTTGTCATTATTCCACCAAAACAATTATTCATTGATCTTACAAATGAAGTCAACACTACCCCATCACCACCACCTCAATGCTCATCTCCTAGTGCACCTAATGCACCCTCCAAACCACCATCAACAAATGGAAATTCCACTTCCTCCATACCATCCACTTCATCCATGAATGACTACATAAACACCCACTTATCTCCTCCAACAATTGATCAACCATCACAACCTACCAATGAAAACACAACTCTTGCACTCACTCTCTCATTACCACCATTAACACCTATTGATGCACACTTCTCATCATCCCTTATCAATCCACCAACCTATAACCCAGTCCCATGGAGCTTACTTGAAGCTCATAGAGACTCTTGCCTTTGTTGCATTCACAACCAAACAATTGTGTTCGGACTAAGAGATGAGATACAATACATGTTTTCTCATATTGAAAACTTGTTGCATCAACCACCAACAACAAACACAACACCTCCACCACCATCAACAAACACCCCTCCACCATCACCATCTCCATGTTCCCTATCCATTCCTCCCAATTAAACATGCTTGGTGTTTTACAAATAAAATTATCGTAAACCATTTTGAATGGCAAGCTCTAGAGAAGACTCTCATGTTTGAGCCTTGGTTTATTATTTTAGTGACGGTTGTAAGCCTTTAAGGCTCTTGTTAGTTGCATTACTTGTTATGTTTGTTAATGTAATTATTGATGTATCTTTTTCATATTATTAATGTTATGCTTATGATTGGTCTTTACTCTTGAATGCTATATACATATATATGTTGCTTGTCCACTAAATATTTTTGCAAGATTTCCATATCTCGATTTCTTTTTGGCCTCAAAACGAGGGGGAGTATACTTCAAGGGGGAGCCTCTATTAACTCGGGATAACCTTTTTGATGCTTATAAAAAGGGGGAGAATTGATATAAACTCACAATAATACTTGTATATATACTAATTTTTGATTAATGAGTTTAGATTTTTTAATCATCAAAAAGGGGGAGATTGTTGACATAAATAATGCATGAAAACGTTATTTATATTTTTCGATATCTCTATATTTTGACGATCACAAAATATAAACTCATCAAACATAAGATTACTACGTAAACAAGTATTAAGCTAGTTTATATCACTACATCCAACTTAATCACTTAAGGTATGCATAAACAAGTGCTTAATACATCTCATGATCAAAGGGGTATTTAATTAACTAATACAAAGTTTATTTAATTATATAAACATATTATATATTTTTGAAAAACACTTTTGGTAATAAAGAAAAATGTTTTAATCATACTAAATTTATGATTTCAAATTTTTAACCAAAATCAGTTAGTTTTTCACCAAATAAACTTTCCCCACTAAAAGACATGTCTTCTGGCCGTTACAGTTGGGCGGCCCCCTTAATTATAAGGGGCGGTCCCCTTAATTTTAAGGGGACCGACCTTGATTTAAGGGGGCCGGCCACGCTCCTCTGTCAGAACTTGTTGCCTATAAATACCACCTTAAACCTGGAATTTTTCTCACCTTTTGCACGAAATTTTCAGATCTCAAACTCTCTAAACATCCTCTAAAACCCTTTGATCATTTGTATATTAATCCTTGTTTAAGTGATTCAATCCCTTCTCATCCATACTCATCCAAAGTGCAAAAGAAGAACACTCCTTCTACAACTAAGTTCATGAAGTATTGAAGAGTAGTTATGCATTGTGTACATATATTTGTGAAGTGGTGTTGTGTATGTAATAAGTAGTTTAGAAGTAATAGAAGTTGTGTAGGAAGTAGAAGTTGATTAGTAGTGAAGTAGTGTAGTTGTGAAGAAGATAGGTGTGTAGCATATTGAAGTGAAGAAGATAGGTGTGTAGTAGATTGGTATGAAGAAGTAAGGTGTGAAGAAGATAAACGTGAAGTAAATAGGTGTGAAGAAGTTGTGTAGTAGTCGTGATCAAGTTGTGACGTAGTTGTGGTGTGTAAATTGGTGTGTAAGGTTTTCTCCGCCATAAGGGAGTTTGTTGACATAGCAAAGAAAACTATCGAGTAGGTGACTCGGGGAGTGGAGTAGGAACAAGGAAGGTGACCTTGTAGCCGAACCACTATAAATCCTTGTGTTGTGGTTTGATCTCTCCAACTCTTTTCATTACTTACTTATATATATTTACTATATTAGTTAGTTAGTTATTATACAATTGTTCATATAGTGCAAGTATTGAGATCACATTAACTATAATCGAAGTTTTTAAAACAAACTTGTTTTTATAAATTTTAAAAGGACGTAAAACTATTCAACCCCCCCCCCTTCTAGTTTTCCACATATATTCTCAGCGTAAACCGTCGACAATATGAATCTTTTACAAAGTCATTTTCAAAATCCTATATTTGTAAGAGCACCGGGTATCATCAAGCCATTGGCAAAAACCAGTGCCACGTTAGCAAAACACTCTATGCGAACAGAAACCTTTGGCACCACATTTTGTGCCATTACCATTGACACAAGAAAATCTGGCGTCGTTGGCCCTTTTTTTTCATTTTCATAAAATAAAGCATACACAATATTAACTGAAATAAATTTCATTAAATAAATAAAACACATTATATCAATAAAAAAAGTTACATAAAAATAAAAACATAGTACGTAAACGTAGAAAACATAAAGTGAATTACTCTTCGGTTGGATAATTTGCCCAGATTAGTGCTTTTTGGCTTTGACGATAGCCGCGTTGATCGGATCCATCTTGCTTGTGTCCATTTGTAGCACTCACATCTCCTCGGCAATCTTTTGAGAATTGTATAAATTAACTCTCGCTAGTGACTCTCATTCGATAACATCCATCTTTGCCCTGCGGTCTAACTCGTATTGTTGCTGCATCATTTCTTGAAATCTTGTCTGGTTTGAACCGGAACTAGCGGTCGAATTTGACAAATGTTGACTCTTAGAAATTTGGTACATGTCGTCTGGCCGTGGCAATGCGTCTGCTCCAAAATGCTTGGGTTCCTCGTCCGTAACACAAAGACGATTTAGCCTTGCCAATGTCGATTCAGGATTTTTCCACTTGTGCTTGTCTTTCAAAAAGGACCAAGCGCTCATGTGTTTAAAGTCTAAACCCGTCACCATTTTATACATCATATGCACCCTCATCATAAAATCTTTATCATTCTCCCCACTCAAAACACTTGCTTCATTAAACATCGAATTCCACTTGGTAATCTCTCGATTCATTGGAGTCTAGTTTCCCGTCAACATGTTCTTGGTACGAATAGTCCACTTGTGTTTCTCGGCTTCCATATGTTGAACTTATAGACCTTGATAGATCTTCTTGAGCACTCTAGAATCGTTAGTTATGTCACTGTAATCAATAACACACTAATAGACAATCTCTGTAACTTGTATTTTTAAAGCGGAAACAAAACACAAGCTTGATACTAAGAACTCTTGATCCTCTATGGATCTTTTTTTAATTATAATAAGAGTGTTCTCTAAAAGTTATTCAATACATAATCGTGTGTTCCTTTTATACACAAGGAACCCTAAACCGTTTCCCAAGAAACGTATATTCTAAAACTTCTAAAAGATATGCATTATCACTTCCTAAATAAACTCATGCATATCCAAACTACATTACATAAAATACGGAAATACTATATCCGCAGAAACTAATAAAGCTGAAACTAGTCTTCAGCAGATACACTGCTTCAGCAGAAACCAACTCTTCAGCAGGAACCTTCAGCAGAAACAGCAGCAGAATTCTTACTTCACAGAATTCCCAACAATCCTCCCCTAATCTTGAATTTGACCTGGTTAAGTTCAAGATTCTTGATAGATCTTTAAAATAACATACCAAGAGGATTGTAATAAGATAGCACCAGCAAAGAATCATCTTCAGCAGAATCTCTATGATCAGCAAATACTTGAAAGCTCCATTCTTTTCATCAACAAATGACTTAATGTACATCAAAACAAATTAGTTTCATACTATTCTCATCACTTCCAGGTGTGTTAACTCCTGTGAGAGGTGAATCATAGAAAATAATGGATTTGATGTCTCTTTACCAATAGCCATCACTACTGGAGTAGCCAAGTGTTCTAAGGTACACTGATAACCACATGATTTTTAGCAAATCATCAACTTTAAACGGATTTGAGATGTCTTTACCTGTAGCCGTTTGCTCAGGACTAGCCAATTATTTTGATGAAAAGCATCTTGGTTAACTGATTACCAAATATGGTTTTCCACTGCCTTTACCACAAGCCATATACATGTAGGCTAGCCAATTATTCAGAATCCATAAAGGAAAAATCCATGGTCAATTGACAACCATTTCAACTACTCAGCAAGAAAGCATGGGTGAGTTGAAAACCCTATGGTTTTGAGCAAACCATTACAGCTATCAACAAATTTGATGTGTCTTTACCAAAGCTGTACCCTTTGCACTAGCCAACTTTATGATGGAATAGTCAACATCAGGTAAGTTGATAACCACACCTGCATACAAATACTATACAACAAGACTTTAATTGTTTTTTTTTTTTTTTTTTTTTTTTTTTTTTTTTTTTTTTTTTTTAAATAAAACAAATATACAACATGATATCCCTAATCAGATGCAGCTCTGGAAGTCTTAATCCTTTGTTTGAAAACCTTCACCAAAGATTCAACAAACAATCTTGTATTCCCAGCTGGATCAGGAGGAATCTCCAACTTCTGTTGTAGCATTTTCTCCATCAGGGACACTTTTAGAGGATATCTTTTGGTAAGATCCATAATAAGCCTAAGACCAGTGGTAGTTTCCAACACATGAACATAAGGTATAGAATAGAACTTCCAACTCTGAACTTTCCATTTCTGATTGTTCTTCCAGATATCATAGCTTGCATCAGTGGGATTATAAGAATCAAACAACACTTGAAGGTCACCCAACAAATACAATCCAGACCCTTCAGGAGTATGAGTTGCATAGTATTTAATAACCAACTCATATAGAGTGACCAAATCCTGATGATCCACAAGATGGAGAATCTGTTGAAGAAATGTAAAGGATATGAAAGTTTTATCCAATCTGTAAATGGTATTAACTTTACCATTTTTACTTAACTCCCAGTGAACCAAAACATCTCTAGTTCCTTCAAGCCAATCATCAGGTGATCCTTCCCTTATAAATGAAGCATCAGAAGCATTCACATTGATTAGACTTTGTTTTGAATGTGAAGATCTGACTTTGGCTATTCTCTTGCCTTTTCTTCCAGGAACATAAATAGCATCATGAACTTCTGCTTCAGCAGAATCACCTTCTGCAGCATCAGTTTCCACTGATGGAGTATCCAATTGTTCATCAGTAGAATCTTGAGAAGATTCAAGTGCAGCAGAGGCATATTGTTCATCCATAGCCTTCCTTATTTGTTTGTTTCTAGCAGCTTGAATTTCAACTTCTCTTACCTTCAGTTCATGAAATCTTGCAAGCTCAGCTTTTTGTTCAGCTTCTTGTTCCTCAGTCAACCTCCTAGCGGTCTTTTCACCCAATCTTTCCTGCTCCAATTGTCTCCTAGTTCTCTTTCTAGTTAGAGGATCTGATGTCATCACTTTTGCTTTACCTTTATCCACATAAGAGGAAGCAGCAGGATGTGGTACATTAGCATAAGGATCAGGTAAAGATAGCTTTTCAGCAACAATAGGAATATTAACAGATGAAACAGCATCAGCATTGAGAAGAGGAATATTCTTGGAAGCACCCATTCCAGCTTGTTCATTTCTAGTCTTGATTCTATTATAAATCTCAACCAGTTTGTCATATGGAAGTCCCCACACTTTTGTTTTAGACCAAGCAGTATTAAATAATGAGCTGCTTTGACTTCTCACATATGTTCTCATATAATCCCTCTGCTGTGCTTGAGTCATAGGTTTATCTCTTTTAGCTTTAGCTTTTAACTCATCTGCTACCTTCTTCCTCATCTTTAGCACTTTCACAATTTCAGAAGCATAGTCTTTCTCCTCTACCCTTTTACCAATGATATCTGCAGCTACATCAGGATTATCAAGCATTTGTTTTCCAATCTGCTGCCAATCTGACTCATCAAATTCTAGAGTAGCTGCATCCAATTCCCTTTGTCTTTCAATGGGTAATGTAGAAACATATCTTTGAGTGACTGTATCCAATTCTGCATCAAACTTGGTTTGCTGTTCCTCAGCCATATTAGCACTCTTCTTATAATCTTCCCAGTCTTGGAATAGTTTTGCTTGTCCAGCTCTGTCTTCAGCTGTAACAAGCTCATCCAAATCATCATTAGGAACATTATTTTGAATGTAAGCTGTAACTTGTTTCTTTGAATGAATGAAAAGATCTTCTTAATTTATCAACTGTGTAAGACCTTCAGCATAATTGACTTATCAGTAGAAACCATGTTCAGCATTTTTGACCACATTCCTTTGACTTCTGCTCTTGGTGACTTTAACATGAAACTTACATTCTCAGAACATCTGCAAATTAGACATAAAACAAGCAAATACACCAAACAACTTGCAAAACTGTTAGTTGGTTAGTGTTAAAACTCAGAAATTATACAACATATACAAATTAACAAAGTTTACACTCATCATCCTCCCTTGAGGCATATTCCTCCCCTGAGGCTTATGCTTCCCCTTAAACTTTGCAGTTAAGGGTTAAGCATTCCAATATGGACCACTAAATATTGAAACCTTGGTCCATCAAATGCTTTGGTTAACAAATCTGCCACATTTTCATCTGTGTGAATTTTGACCACTTTAACCAAATGTTTTTCATAAGCATCCCTTATAAAGTGGTGCCTGATTTCAATATGTTTGGTTCTATTATGAAAAACTGGATTTTTAACAATACAAATGGTGCTTTGATTGTCAATGAAAATGGTAGTATTCATAAAGTTATACCCATAATCCAGCAATTGATTCTGAATCCATAGAACCTGTCCACAACAATTGGCAGCAGCAACATACTCTGCTTCAGTAGTAGAGGTAGCAAGAATGGTCTGTTTCTTGCATTGCCAAGAAATTAGTCTTCTTCCAAGGAATTGGCAACCTCCAGTTGTGGATCTTCTATCCAAATTTGCACCAGCATAGTCACTATCACTATAAGCTGCTAGCTGAAATGGAGACTCTTTGGGATACCAAAGACCTAATTTGGGTTGGCCTCTTAGGTACTTAAAAATCTTTTTGACATCATTCATATGAGATGTAAGTGGAGTGACTTGGTGCCTTGAACATGCACTCACAGAAAATGTAATATCAAGTCTTGAGGCAGTAAAATACATCAAAGAACCAATCATTGACCTGTATAAATGAACATTCACAGGTAGATCAGGATCAAGATTGTTCTTTGGTTTGGGAGCCTCATATGGAGTAGTGGCAGTCTTGACATTCTCCATTGCAAACTTGGACAACATATCTTTTACATATTTCTCCTGATGTATTAAAATACCATCCGGTTTCTGCTGAACCTGTAAACCCAGAAAGAAAGTGAGTTCTCCCATGGCACTCATTTGAAATTCTCCCTTCATCAGATCCTCAAACTCTCTACACCATGCTTCTTTGGTGGAACCAAAGATAATATCATCCACATACACCTGCACAAGAATAATATCCCTAGAATCTTTCTTGAGGAATAAAGTCTTGTCAATGGCACCTCTTCTGTAGCCATTCTTCAGCAGAAATGTGGAAAGTCGAGCATACCAAGCTCTGGGAGCTTGATGAAGTCCATAGAGAGCTTTGATAACCTTGTACACATACTCAGGATGATCAGGGTCTTCAAATCCCTTGGGTTGAGTCACATAAACCTCCTCTTCAATCTCACCATATAAGAAAGCACCTTTAACATCCATCTGATAAACCATAAAGCCCATGTAAGAGGCATAGGCCAAAAATATCCTTATAGCTTCAACTCTGGCCACTGGTGCAAAGACCTCATCATAGTCAATGCCTTCCTCTTGTCTAAACCCTTAAGCCACTAGTCTTGCTTTGTTCTTCACCACAATACCCCTTGCATCTATTTTATTCTTCAGAATCCATTTTGTC
This sequence comes from Artemisia argyi, assembly GCA_030686995.1. Taxonomy (NCBI): domain Eukaryota; kingdom Viridiplantae; phylum Streptophyta; class Magnoliopsida; order Asterales; family Asteraceae; genus Artemisia; species Artemisia argyi. The sequence continues at coordinate 29,515,652 of CM060693.1, forward strand.
CCAATGGCATATTTACCATCAGGAAGAGGAACCAAAATCCAAACCTGCTGATTCTTAAATTGCAGCATCTCTTCTTGCATTGCCTCAAGCCAACTTGAATCAGCCAGTGCTTGAGGAACACTAGTTGGTTCTATCTGAGAAGGAAAGCATGCAAACAGACAATGTTTGAAGTCTGTGTGATTGTTCCTCTTTTGATTGTAGACATAAGAGATGAAAGTAACTTCACCATATTTTGTATTCTTGACAGTGCTTCTAGTTCTAACAGGGTCTTTAGGATCTCCAATAATCTTTGATAGGGGATGAGCATTATGAATCCTTTTTGTGGTTGTAGGTGGAACATCAATTGAGGCATCAAGGTTGTTGATTGTAGGCCCAAACTCAGTATCATAAGAAGCTGAGTGAAACAAGCCAGGCTTTGGCTGATAATTCCCAAGATCAGAAGGACTTGGAAATCTTGTAAAGGGCTTATCAAAGTCTGCAGAGACTTCAGTAGAGATGGGAGAGTGAGCATCAGTAGAATCAGCATCTGTGACCTTATCAGTGGGAATAGGTGTGCCTTCAAGAGAATCCTCAGCAGTATCCTTGTTTCCACTGACTGCTTGTGCTGATTGATGTAGGATAGCTTCAGTCTCTTGTGTAACCTTTTCATGGAGTTTCTGAGCTTCCTTAGTAGCAGCATGATCTTGCTTCTTCAGTCTTGCAAGATCCTCTGCATAATGTGACTCATCATCTTGTTCAGCAGCAGAGTGATTACCTACAAAATGGTTAGGTGGAAAAGATGGTACAACAAAAGTATTCTCTTCTGGCTCAGATTCACAGTCTGAGTCATCATCCAAGGAACCTGCAGGGTTAGAGTGTGGATCTTTGGTACCTGCATTAGGATTAGAAGCATGCCTAGTATAACCCAAATAGTCAGTCAAATAATCTAGGTCAAAATACCAAGAATGGCCTTGTCCCTGAATATTAGGTTGATCTTCAAGAAATCTTAGATTTAGGGTCTCTTCTATCTTTTTGGCATTAAGATTATAAACCCTATAGGCCTTGCTATGAGCTGAATAACCAACTATATACCCCTCATCAGCTTTCCCATCAAACTTACCCAGTATATCAGCCGTATTCAAAATAGTCACTTTGCATCCAAAAGGCTTATGGTAATGTATGTCTGGAACTCTCCCAGTGAGAAGTTCATAAGGTGTCTTGACATGAAGTCTAGTGATGGATACCCTGTTCAAGACATAGCAAGCAGTACTTACTGCTTCAGTCCAAAATATTGTGGGTAGTTTGGAGTCTGCAAGCATTGATCTTGCAGCCTCAATGAGGGTTCTATTTTTTCTTTCAGTAACCCCATTTTATTGTGGGGTCCTTGGAGTACTATATTCCCTTCGAATACCCTTAGACTTACAGAATTCTACGAATACAACATTTTTGAATTATGTCCTATTGTCACACCTAATTCCTTTAACCTTTTTATTTAGCTGGTTTTCAACTAAGATAATGAATTCTTTCAAAACAGGAGTTGTTTCATCTTTTGTTTTTAGAAAGAATACCCAGCAAAACCTGCTATAATCATCTGTGATAACCAGGCAGAAGTACTTGTGATCAATACTTTTGATAGGAGTTGGACCAAAGAGATCCATGTGCAGCAACTGAAGTGGTTCTGAAATGATGCTCACAGCTTTGACTGCTTTGTACGAGGCTCTGTGTTGCTTTCCCTTGTTGCAAGCAATACAGTTGTGTTCATTGGTGAAGAGTTTAGAAGGAAGGCCCTGAACAAGACCAAGTTTAGACAACTTGTTGATAGTTTTGTAATTCACATGAGCCATTCTCCTATGCCATTTGGTAGATTCATCCAGGGAAGCATTGGCCACCAAACATGTTAGATCACCTTCTGGCTTGACATCATTCAGATTGAAAGTGTACAAGTTGAAGGTTCTTGGAACTCTCAGCAAAACAGTTGTGTCTTCTGGAAGTTTGAAGTCCTTGGAAAGTACAAGACACTCATCTTCAAAGAAGAAAACCTTATTCTTAGTGTCACAAATTTGTTATACAGAGAATAGATTAAAATGCTCCAGTTCCTTCACATAATAAACATTTTCAAAGTCTAACAAGGGTGTCTTAATTGTTCCTTTCCCTGTAATTTTTCCATCTCCACCACCAAAGGTTACAGTGCCTCCTCCTTCTATGGGCTCAAAGTCATGCATCTTGTCCTTGTTCCCTGACATACTTCTAGAACATCCACTATCAACAATACCTACTTCTGTACTTTTCAAAGGATGTTCCTACAACAACAACAAAAATTATACAAAATTAGTACACATTGGAGACTCAAGTCATTGCTGACTTGAGCCTGCCTTGTGGATCATTAGTGATAGGCCATGTAGATGTTTTAGATCCACCATTGTTCTTGGGCCTGTAATGCATATTAGGTCCCTTCTTTGTCCAAGAACAACCTGCTGAGGGCTTCACAACAGTATTCCATTTCCCACCACCATAACACATTGAGTCAAAGTGATTAGGCCAATAACTATTAGAAAAGAAAGAACTAGTGGGTCGAACATTTGGTCTAGTACTGGTTCTTCTCCATGAAGAATGTGATTCAGCAGAATTCGGTTTTTGCTGATGTGGAACAAAAGAGGGTATTTCTGATGAGTGTCTAAATACTCATCATTTTATACTAATCTGAACTGCCAAAACATTCAAAAACACTCAAATATGTATCAAAATACTTAAAATATCTTAAAAGTGTGTTTTATATGTTTCAAATGCAAAATATGCAAAAACAGTGGAAAACGTACAAAGTTTGCATAATTGGCAGTTTCAGTCCCTCAAGTTTCATAAATTGGCAAAACTAGTCCCTGGTTACTAAAAACTTGTACAAATATCATTTTAGGTCCTTGGGATTCATAAGTTGTTAGGAAAAGTCCTTTGAAGTTAAAATCATAAATTTACAACTCTGGTCCCTCAAGTTTGGAAAAGTGTCAAAATCAGTCCCTAGGTTATCTAAAAAGGAAAATTTATCAAATATAACCCTTGTACTAATCCTAAAATGACATATTTGGTCCTTTGTGTTAATATTTGATATTTACAGGTTTAACCCATCAAGTTTTAGAAAATTACAAGAAAGGTCCCTGAAGTTTGGTGAATTTACAAAAAAGGTCCCCGGATATAAAAAAGTGAAATATATCAAAAATATCTGTGTACTATTCATCTATGGCAAAATAGGTCCTTGTGATCACTTATGGGAATTTACATTTCAGTTCCTCGGATTTGCTTAAATTACAACTTTGGTCCTTGTGTAATATTTAAACCAAACGGATCCTTATTATTAAGTCCAAAACCAATTCCAAACATACAAACCAAGCCCACCCCTTCCTTATTACACCCTAGCCCAATCCTAAGCCCAAAAGAAAACCCACCCCGTTATTTAATAAAAACGGTCAAACGACCGTTGACCTCGCTTTCTTCCCCAATACCACCTCCTCCACTGTAGCACCAATACCAACCCTCCACCTAGCCTGTTTCACCACCCCAACTTGATACAACCTTTCACACCATGTCCCCTCCACCTCCACATCTATCCAAGACCCATTTAATGCCTGATAAACCTCTCCAAGCAACCCCACGACTTTTGGCGCGAAAAAATATTTAAACGGCTAGGATCCGTTGCAGTGATCCAACGGCTCTAAATTATGATGGGAAATGCTTCTGTGGGTCCCACAAACCTCAGAAGTCATTATAAAGAAGGAATGAAGCAGTGGAGGAAAATTATTAGATTAGGTTTAGTATAATAGAATCGTAGGTAGTGTAATCTTAAAATTAAGTTATAATTTCAATCAAACTAGTTGTAATCTGTCTTAATTTTGTAATTTAAACTTAATACAAGTTTTAATTTCAAGTTTCAGTTTTCCATTTCCATTTTAGCAATTTTAAGCAATTTGACAAATTGCTTAATTTTGTTTGTTATTGTTGTTGTATGATCTCTTAAGCTCAATCAAGCTCTGACAAAGCTTATATAAGCTTTTAGAAGTTTTAAATTTCAGTTTAAGTTAATAAAGCAAAAAATAAGAAAATTATCAAATAAATAAGAAAAAAATAAAAAAATAGAAGGAAGATCATGAAGAAGGATTGAGCAGGGTTGATTTGGAATTCTCTGGGTTTTAGTACCTCTTGGGAGGTGTTAGGAAAGATCTTGGTTCATTGGTTCTTTGTTTCTCAAGTCAAACTGCCATTGTAAGCATATTCCATATTATTTTCAAAATCAGTGTTTGTTGCTCATAAGCTTATTTGTTGTTATTAATTGTTTATTTTACTTAATCCTAGCTCAGTAGATGGTTTTTGATTAATAGATTAGGTCCTAGTTCTAAGCATCAGTTAGTTTCATTCATGTTAAGGTTATAAAGGGGTGTTTGGTTTTGTCTGTATTGGGTATCTCAGTGAGTGCCATTGAGTGCTTTGCATGTTTACATCATATTCAGACCACTATAACACCTAATCAACCAAGTCCTAGGTAGTAACAAGCTAGAAAGTCAAAACTCACTTAATCAATTCATAGTTTGTTATCTGTTGAACTTTAGGCTGTGTAATCTCATTAAATCAATATTATAGTTGTTAGAATTGGTTAAATTAGTTTCATATTAGCTTAATATTGCATTTACAGTCACTAAATTAGGATCAAACTTCATATAAGTCAAATCTTAGGATTTTATAGAAAGTCAAAAGTGCATGCTTGCAGATTTTCACCAAACTTGCAAGATTAAAATAGAATTTTGTGTTAGGTTTTAGAAGTTGAAACTTGTTTCCATAGATACTAAACCACCTCAGCTTCAAGGTCTCAGTTCCATTTTATTTTTAAGATTTTTGTACTGGGCCCCACTCACCCCTAAACACAATTGCAGGGCAAAGGTGTGCCCTGTGCAGCAGACCAGTCACTCACCACCACCACTTTGGTGGTGTTTTGTGACCACCTCAGTGGGTCCCACACCCTCTAGTTAGGTTCCCTCAACCCCCTCCTACCAGACTCTTAAAGTTGACCCTTGGTTTGACCTGATACTCAGTAGACCCCACTTGGATTAAGCCTTGAACCTTGTCCCATTTTTCTGTCTCAGTCCACAATAAGCAAGTGCTTATTGTGGCTTATTGGCTTATCCATTGGACCCCTTGTGCTTATTCTTACTTAAACAAGTTCACATAAGTCAGAGGAACTAGATTTTACCATAGTGGGTCCCACACAAGTCAGTTTTGGCTTATTTGCTTAATTGGTCAACTGTGGTCAACTGCCTAGGTTTTTAGCTTATAACTAGCTTATTATTAAGCTATAAAATAGTTGTCTTTATTAAAGTTAGTTATATTTAGATATAAAATAGATTGGTAAAAGAAAAATCCAGAAAAGACAACATAAAATTAAGTGATAGTTTCTATTTAATTCAATTTAATTTTAATTTTCATTTTTAGATTTTAATTAAGAAAGTTGTGTTTTTATATTTTTATTAATTTCCTTGTATATTAAAGTATTTTTAATAATTTTCTCAGATTTTTATTTTGTAATTTAGTATTTATTAGCATTAATAATAGTTTTATTAACAATTAATAAATAATTAAGTTATAAATAGCATAATTAATTTTTATATAGCAAAACCTAGTTTTTATATTTTTTGTAGCTTTTATAAGTTATAAAATAGTTTTTTAAATTTTTTTCATAATTTTCTAAGTTGATTTAGTATTATTTGTAATTTAAAATAGTTTAATTAGTATAATTAATATAAATAGTTTTTAATTAATAGAAAATTCATAAAAAGACAAAAATATTTATTTTTATTTTTTATACTTTCTTCAAGTTCTAATTTAAGTTTAGAAATTATTTTTATAAGTTTTTAGTTTAATTTGTAGTGTTTATTATTTTTAGTTTAAATATAAATTAGTTTTAATTAAATAGTTAAATAGTTTTTAATTAAATAATTAATAATAAATAATAAAATAATCTAAAAAATAGTTTTCTTTTTAATTTAATTTTATTTTAAGTTTAAGTTTATAGAATTTTCAATTTTAACCCTTGTAGTTTATTTTTCTTAAAACTCACCTTTTTCTCAGTACGCAGTCGCGTCTAATTTTAAATTGGTGTACGTTTTAACGTTTTAGATATCTAGGTTTCACGTAATCGTTAATATAGTTTTCCTAAGTTATTTTAAGTTATAAAACCCTAGTTTAAATCACTCACACACACTTTATACCTTTCCTGTTCACATTCACTAATCACAGATTCGTTTTTAATACCATCACAACCTCGTTGGGACATTACGACCCGGGAAAACACTGTATTTCACGGAAGTATTTGCCTCAGCTGTTTGACTATTATAACTGACCATTCACAAGTGGTTGACCAATAATTATCTGACCGTTTGAGGCGAATCAAAATTTGGCGCCGCTGCCGGGGAGGTTGTGCGCTTATTTTAAACGATTTTGCGTATTAGTGATTCTGGATATACATCCATTGTATATTTACCATCTTTTATCCATATTTTTATAAAACAAAACACAAAAATATTCACCTTTACACCCCTACCTATTTGATTCTTCATTTCTCACCCCCTAAACCCTTTGATTCTTTCTATGTCTTATTCTCACCTTCTTGTCTGTCAAGGGTGTGGTAGTCCTTATAATGGTGGTAATTGCCCCAGTTGTGGCATGGTAGAGTCAGGAAACGGGTCTGTCTATAACCAGAATCCCTATTCCTACCCTGACATAACTGATTCATTCCACCAACTTCCACACCATGAGACTCAGCAGTTTAACTGTTGTGAGTACTGTGGTGGTTCACACTACAGTTCTGATTGTCAAATTAGGAATCAGTTTGTCTATGAACAGGTTCTTGATAACAATTATGACTCAAACACATACGACTCACAGTCACATCAGTTCAACTGTTGTGAGTACTGTGGAGGTCCACACTTTAGCTCTGATTGTCAAACAAGGAATCCATTTCCTTGTAATAATTACGACTATTCGTTTCAAGACCCACCTCCACAGTACCCAATGAACCAAGCAACTCCTCAAAACCAGCAAGACCTTTGTCTAGAGGTTCTTGACAAACTTAAAGACCTTAAGGAGGAGTTAGCCAATATGTCGTTTCACAATGCACCAAGTTTTTCTTGTGTATATTGTGGGGGTCCTCATAATGATGATCAATGTCAACCTTCCGGTTTTGACACATCCACACCCCCACAGTCTCCACTCACTCAATATTCTCGTGATAAATCTATCACGGAATTACTTGCTGAAAAACATGCTGCTAGAGACGAAAGAAGCATGGAAGAATTACTAGTCTTAGAACAAGCAGCTATAACACGTACCAAATTTCAAAATGCTGTTTTTCTCGATGAGGATGATGAAAGTGATGATACCTCATCAAGTTCATCAGTTGAGACTCCTTCCATGGATATACAGGGAGAAAAGAATATAACTGAATCACCAGCAGTAGAAATAATGGAACTTATAGAATCCATTACTGCTAGTCCTTCTCATCCCCCTGAGTATGATGTTATCACACCCGAGGTTCCCACTTACTCTCTGAACATGGGGGACGAGCATCTTGACACTGTTCCTGCAAAGGAATCGGACGAATTCATAAAGTCTAGTGTTGAGAACCTTGTCCCAATCCCAAGTGAGTCACAGGGAATTCTTGATCATATGTGTGATATTCCTCCCCCTCTTGTCTTTCCAAATAATCATACTGAGATGTTCTCTGATTCTGATGAGAACTATTCTTTATCTTGTAGAGACATAAGTTATTTGGGGGAATTACCTTCTGAGCTTGTCAACTCAGAAGAAGAGAATGAGGAAGAAATCATCCAAGACGAATCTCTTCGTCTTACATTATTAAATGCTAATCTTCTCATTTCTAGAATCGAGGCTTTTAATGAAAAGCCTATTTCATCTCCTATCCCCGTCAAGGATAGTGAGATTTTGATCAATGATTCTATTCCGGAATTGCAAACGTTCCATTTTGATCAAACGGAAGAGAAGATAAGTGGTATCACCACTTCTCATTCTTATAATTTTCTTTCCGTTTATGAATCATTTACTTTTGAGGAGTTCCCCAGTGAACTCACTCAAATCAATCCCGAATACGAATCATTCACTTTTAAGGAGTTCTCCTGTGAACTCACTCATATCATATCTCCACCGGAGTATGATAATTTCTATTTTGATCTAGATATACCCATAATATGTCTTGATCAAACGAGCTTAAAAGAGGAGATTCATGAAACAATGAATTCTCCTATTGAAGATGAGGAGTTAGTCATGATTTTCATTATGATTTTCTTCCTTTTCTTCATATATCCCGTGGCTTATCCTGTTCTTCACTCTTTCGGGAGTGAGGACATTGTCTTTGACCTCGGCATTCTCATTTATAAATTATGAGCTAGGGTCTCTCTGTATATCTCATCGGTGTGGAACTTTCACGTGCTTCAAATGTTTATCCGAACATCTTGAATGAAAGTCCGATGCAGATTGTCTCTTCCACTTACTTCCCCATGGACAAATAAATTCGGGGTCGAGTCAAGCTACCGACTCGGAAATCAAAAACAGTAGCATGTACATAGGTTTTCACCCATGTTTCACCCTAGTGTGGGGGAGATACCCCACATGATATATATATATATATATTCTCAAAAAAAAATGTAAATATAGTGATAGCTTCTATTTAACAAGTTTTCTCTAAAAAATAATTGTATGTATATACACATAAAATAATGGCTAGTAATATTTCCTTCTTACGCTCTAAGTGTTGGTTTAACACCCGGTACTTTGAATATTGAGGACAATATTCAGTTCTAAGTGTGGGGGGAGATTCGTTATTCTAACGAATTTAAACATATGTTCCATCAAGAACCCCCATTTTAGCCAAAATTTTAAAATTTTTTCTCACTTAGAACGCAATAAATGGTATCAATCCTCCATGTCTAACCCACAACAGGATTGGCTAATCCAGGAGCAAACGGTTCTTGGTAAAGATAACTCAAACCCGTTTATGGCTTGCAATTTGCCAAAAATTGTATGGTTCCTCAACTCCCCATCATCCTCAAAAGATAATGAGTTGGCTAGCCCGCAAGATTATGGCTTGTGGTAAAGGCAGTGGAAAATCCATAATTAGTAATCAGCTCACCAAGATGTTGACTATTCCATCAAAAGTTGGCTAGTCCAGAAGCAAACGGCTTTTGGTAAAGACTAATCAAATCCGTTGACAGCTGGTGATTTGCTCAAAATCACACGGTTATCAGGTGTGCCATAGTTCTTACACCTGGCTACTCCAGAAGTGATGGCTTTTGGTAAAGAGTTTTTCAAATCCATTAAGTTTTTCTCAAATAGATTGCTAGGGACTAGCAATAGTTTAGTGTGGGGGATTGATGAGTGTCTAAATACTCATCATTTTATACTAAACTGAACTGCCAAAACATCCAAAAACACTCAAATATGTATCAAAATACTTAAAATATCTTAAAAGTGTGTTTTATCTGTTTCAAATGCAAAATATGCAAAAACAGTGGAAAAACGTACAAAGTTTGCATAATTGGCAGTTTCAGTCCCTCAAGTTTCATAAATTGGCAAAACTAGTCCCTGGTTACTAAAAACTTGTACAAATATCATTTTAGGTCCTTGGGATTCATAAGTTGTTAGGAAAAGTCCTTTGAAGTTAAAATCATAAATTTACAACTCTGGTCCCTCAAGTTTGGAAAAGTGTCAAAATCAGTCCCTAGGTTATCTAAAATGGAAAATTTATCAAATATAACCCTTGTACTAATCCTAAAATGACATATTTGGTCCTTTGTGTTAATATTTGATATTTACAGGTTTAACCCTTCAAGTTTCAAAAAATTACAAGAAAGGTCCCTGAAGTTTGGTGAATTTACAGAAAAGGTCCCCGGATATAAAAAAGTGAAATATATCAAAAATATCCGTGTACTATTCATCTATGGCAAAATAGGTCCTTGTGATCACTTATGGGAATTTACATTTCAGTTCCTCGGATTTGCTTAAATTACAACTTTGGTCCTTGTGTAATATTTAAACCAAATGGATCCTTATTATTAAGTCCAAAACCAATTCCAAACATACAAACCAAGCCCACCCCTTCCTTATTACACCCTAGCCCAATCCTAAGCCCAAAAGAAAACACACCCCGTTATTTAATAAAAACGGTCAAACGACCGTTGACCCCGCTTTCTTCCCCAATACCACCTCCTCCACTGTAGCACCAATACCAACCCTCCACCTAGCCTGTTTCACCACCCCAACTTGATACAACCTTTCACACCATGTCCCCTCCACCTCCACATCTATCCAAGACCCATTTAATGCCTGATAAACCTCTCCAAGCAACCCCACGACTTTTGGCGCGAAAAAATATTTAAACGGCTAGGATCCGTTGCAGTGATCCAACGGCTCTAAATTATGGTGGGAAATGCTTCTGTGGGTCCCACAAACCTCAGAAGTCATTATAAAGAAGGAATGAAGCAGTGGAGGAAAATTATTAGATTAGGTTTAGTATAATAGAATCGTAGGTAGTGTAATCTTAAAATTAAGTTATAATTTCAATCAAACTAGTTGTAATCTGTCTTAATTTTGTAATTTAAACTTAATACAAGTTTTAATTTCAAGTTTCAGTTTTCCATTTCCATTTTAGCAATTTTGAGCAATTTGACAAATTGCTTAATTTTGTTTGTTATTGTTGTTGTATGATCTCTTAAGCTCAATCAAGCTCTGACAAAGCTTATATAAGCTTTTAGAAGTTTTAAATTTCAGTTTAAGTTAATAAAGCAAAAAATAAGAAAATTATCAAATAAATAAGAAAAAAATAAAAAAATAGAAGGAAGATCATGAAGAAGGATTGAGCAGGGTTGATTTGGAATTCTCTGGGTTTTAGTACCTCTTGGGAGGTGTTAGGAAAGATCTTGGTTCATTGGTTCTTTGTTTCTCAAGTCAAACTGCCATTGTAAGCATATTCCATATTATTTTCAAAATCAGTGTTTGTTGCTCATAAGCTTATTTGTTGTTATTAATTGTTTATTTTACTTAATCCTAGCTCAGTAGATGGTTTTTGATTAATAGATTAGGTCCTAGTTCTAAGCATCAGTTAGTTTCATTCATGTTAAGGTTATAAAGGGGTGTTTGGTTTTGTCTGTATTGGGTATCTCAGTGAGTGCCATTGAGTGCTTTGCATGTTTACATCATATTCAGACCACTATAACACCTAATCAACCAAGTCCTAGGTAGTAACAAGCTAGAAAGTCAAAACTCACTTAATCAATTCATAGTTTGTTATCTGTTGAACTTTAGGCTGTGTAATCTCATTAAATCAATATTATAGTTGTTAGAATTGGTTAAATTAGTTTCATATTAGCTTAATATTGCATTTACAGTCACTAAATTAGGATCAAACTTCATATAAGTCAAATCTTAGGATTTTATAGAAAGTCAAAAGTGCATGCTTGCAGATTTTCACCAAACTTGCAAGATTAAAATAGAATTTTGTGTTAGGTTTTAGAAGTTGAAACTTGTTTCCATAGATACTATACCACCTCAGCTTCAAGGTCTCAGTTCCATTTTATTTTTAAGATTTTTGTACTGGGCCCCACTCACCCCTAAACACAATTGCAGGGCAAAGGTGTGCCCTGTGCAGCAGACCAGTCACTCACCACCACCACTTTGGTGGTGTTTTGTGACCACCTCAGTGGGTCCCACACCCTCTAGTTAGGTTCCCTCAACCCCCCTCCTACCAGACTCTTAAAGTTGACCCTTGGTTTGACCTGATACTCAGTGGACCCTACTTGGATTAAGCCTTGAACCTTGTCCCATTTTTCTATCTCAATCCACAATAAGCAAGTGCTTATTGTGGCTTATTGGCTTATCCATTGGACCCCTTGTGCTTATTCTTACTTAAACAAGTTCACATAAGTCAGAGGAACTAGATTTTACCATAATGGGTCCCACACAAGTCAGTTTTGGCTTATTTGCTTAATTGGTCAACTGTGGTCAACTGCCTAGGTTTTTAGCTTATAACTAGCTTATTATTAAGCTATAAAATAGTTGTCTTTATTAAAGTTAGTTATATTTAGATATAAAATAGATTGGTAAAAGAAAAATCCAGAAAAGACAACATAAAATTAAGTGATAGTTTCTATTTAATTCAATTTAATTTTAATTTTCATTTTTAGATTTTAATTAAGAAAGTTGTGTTTTTATATTTTTATTAATTTCCTTGTATATTAAAGTATTTTTAATAATTTTCTCAGATTTTTATTTTGTAATTTAGTATTTATTAGCATTAATAATAGTTTTATTAACAATTAATAAATAATTAAGTTATAAATAGCATAATTAATTTTTATATAGCAACACCTAGTTTTTATATTTTTTTATAGCTTTTATAAGTTATAAAATAGTTTTTTAAATTTTTTCATAATTTTCTAAGTTGATTTAGTATTATTTGTAATTTAAAATAGTTTAATTAGTATAATTAATATAAATAGTTTTTAATTAATAGAAAATTCATAAAAAGACAAAAATATTTATTTTTATTTTTTATACTTTCTTCAAGTTCTAATTTAAGTTTAGAAATTATTTTTATAAGTTTTTAGTTTAATTTGTAGTGTTTATTATTTTTAGTTTAAATATAAATTAGTTTTAATTAAATAGTTAAATAGTTTTTAATTAAATAATTAATAATAAATAATAAAATAATCTAAAAAATAGTTTTCTTTTTAATTTAATTTTATTTTAAGTTTAAGTTTATAGAATTTTCAATTTTAACCCTTGTAGTTTATTTTTCTTAAAACTCACCTTTTTCTCAGTACGCAGTCGCGTCTAATTTTAAATTGGTGTAAGTTTTAACGTTTTAGATATCTAGGTTTCACGTAATCGTTAATATAGTTTTCCTAAGTTATTTTAAGTTATAAAACCCTAGTTTAAATCACTCACACACACTTTATACCTTTCCTATTCACATTCACTAATCACAGATTCGTTTTTAATACCATCACAATCTCGTTGGGACATTACGACCCGGGAAAACACTGTATTTCACGGAAGCATGTGCCTCAGCTGTTTGACTATTATAACTGACCATTCACAAGTGGTTGACCAATAATTATCTGACCGTTTGAGGCGAATCAATTTCACTAACATTCTTCCACATTTGCCTAGGTTTCCTTTGACTAACACATTCACCCATTCTTTGCTCATGAATGTACAATCCTTAATCAAATGATATTTACTTACACACACAAAGCACTTCTTATTTTTAGAAGATTTATTTAAACCAAAAGAAGTTCCATAACATGAAAAAGTATTCAAATCACCACGATAAACAGAATTGTTTTTAACATAACCAAAAGTATTATTGTGCAAAGAATTTAAAAACAAGTCTTCAGTAGAAATTGTCTTGTTATCAGCAGCAACTCTACAAGGCTTGTGGGGAGTCTTGGGTGATGTCTTTGGTGTGGTCTTGGGAATGGTCTTGGGCAGGTCAGAATTCTCACTTGAATCACAGCTAGCAAATGAGGTAGACCCTTCATCAGAAGACTTGTCATTGTCACAACATGAGACAAAGTCAGTAGATTTCATAATAGGGTCTGGCAAGTCAGTTGACTTTTTGCCATAGAGATGGTGTGATCCATCAAAGTCACTAGGTATGGATAGGTCAATAGGCATATGTTCACCTCTTATAGGTCCAGGGACAGCATGTAAGTTACCTTCTTTGACAAAGTTTGCTAAACCTGCAGGTGTGGATTTACCTAGGTCATTCTTAGCCTCTAAACCAACATATTTTTGAAATCCCAAACCTATTTTAGAGTTCACAGCCTGACTACCATAAAGTTCCCTAGCCAGATTATCACCTAATATTAACCATTGTTTATTTCTAGCTATCTCTTTGTCTAACTTAACTTGTAATTCTTGTTTTTCCTTTTCTAGATCAGACTTCTCTTTTTCAGTACGTTTTAAGTCTATCTTAGCAACTTCTAAATCACTTTATAGAACTCTTATTTTTTCATCATACTTAACTTGATTCTTTTGAAACCAGACTTTTTGTTTTTCTACAGTTTTTAAAGCCATTTTATAAGACTCTACTTCTATATAACACTCATTGTACTTTGGTTTCAATTCATCAAACTCTTGTTTAAGCTCATTGTATCTTACACTACATCCAAACACACAGTTGTGTACCTGAGAAATTCCCATCATGGAAACTTGCTCCTTCTTGTCCTCTGAAGGTAAGTATGCCAGCAGATTCACTTGTAAAGAAGTAGAAGCTTCCTCTCCAGCAGGTTCATGTTCAGCCCAATCAATTTGGTGATCCAGAGTCACCATAGCTTTTGAAGGTACAGTCTTGGTATTCCCTGCTTCCACTGGATAAGAGCCATGTCTAACTTCATCTCCAGCCTTTCTCTCCTTGCATTCTCTTGAAAAATGTCCCACTTGACCACAAGTGTAGCATTTAACCTTCCTTCTATCAAACCTTGTTGCCTCTCTTCCATTAAAACCAAACTTCCTTCCAGACTTGGCTTCAAACCTCTTAATGTTCATGGAGATCATTGCAAGTTCCCATTTCAAGTGCATCTCCTCCATTTCCAATGGATCCACCTGTTCAAAATCCTCATAAGCAAGAAACTGCTGATGTTCATATTCTGCCACAAATGAATGAATAATATCCTCCAACACACTACTGGATTTTGATTTAGGAGCAGATTAAGTATGGGTTTGAGAAGATGCTCCTGATGAATAAGAGCTTGAAGCTTGTTGCACAGGTTTTGTAGATGCCCCAACAAATGCAGAATGAGTGGATGGACGTATGGGACTTCTAACATCAGGCTCAAGAGATTTGAGCTTGTTGTAGAGGTCATCAAAAGACATTAAGTCCAATCCACCCTTTGTTTTGAGAGCAATACTGACTTGCAACCAAGATGGTGGCAAAGATCTCAAAAACTTAGCATTGCAGTCCTCGTTGTCAGGTCTTGCCTTTAACTGATTAAGTTGACTTAAGATTCGATGAAACCTGTCATAACCCTTATGAATTCCCTCTTCTTCAGATATCTGAAATTCTTGGAACTTTTGCTCTAGCATAGACTTCTGCAACCTTCTTAATTCATCATTCCCTCCAAATCTCGCTTTTATAGCCATCCAAATATCCTTGGCATCCTCCATAAAATGGAAGTCACCCATGTGGTCATCTGGTATAGCTTGGAGCAGAATTGTTCTTACTTTACTCTCCCTTTGCACAGCCAAAATCTCTTCAGCAGTTTTGGGTCCTACAATAGTAACAACTCCATCGGCATTAGTAACATGCTTCTTCAGACTATTCCCCTTTTTGACAACCTCCCATAGATTCCAATCTATGTTAGTGATCCAGTTCTGCATCTTCATGGACCACAGATGATATTCATCAGCATTCTTCAAGTATGAAAACTTAGCATTACTGTTGGAGAGGTTGAGTTGTTGAAGAGAAGTGGTGTTAATGTTTTGGGTTGTATCAACATCATCATCAGATCCAGGCATGGTGTTGGTTTGTTTGGATTCTTAAGGTGTAAGATTTGTGTTTCTTAGTATGACAGAGACTCTCTCGAGGCTCTGATACCACTTGTTGAACTTATAGACCTTGATAGATCTTCTTGAGCACTCTAGAATCGTTAGTTATGTCACTGTAATCAATAACACACTAATAGACAATCTCTGTAACTTGTATTTTTAAAGCGGAAACAAAACACAAGCTTGATACTAAGAACTCTTGATCCTCTATGGATCTTTTTTTAATTATAATAAGAGTGTTCTTTAAAAGTTATTCAATACATAATCGTGTGTTCCTTTTATACACAAGGAACCCTAAACCGTTTCCCAAGAAACGTATATTCTAAAACTTCTAAAAGATATGCATTATCACTTCCTAAATAAACTCATGCATATCCAAACTACATTACATAAAATACGGAAATACTATATCCGCAAAATCTAGTAATGCTGAAACTATTCTTCAGCAGATACACTGCTTCAGCAGAAACCAACTCTTCAGCAGGAACCTTCAGCAGAAACAGCAGCAGAATTCTCACTTCACAGAATTCCCAACACCATATTGTATACGTAGAGAATCCTATACCAAAACTTATCCTTTGATTGATCCGCACCTCTTTGTGGATTGTCGGATATTTGAATGAAACACTCCGCCAAAAGCAACTCCTCGTTTTGGCTCCAAAGGTTACGAGCTCCAGTACCTTCTTGCGAATATTTGGTTTTTTTTCGTCTTCGTCTTCCCCTTACTCTTTATCTTGTTTTTTTTTCGACATCGTGGTCGAGACTGCCTCTTCTTCATCTTCGTCTTCGTTTTGTAGATGGAAGGATGCATGGTCGGAATTTGGTTGGGAAGCGGTGGCTTGGTTTGGTTGTTGTTGTTGAGAAAATTGATTATATTGTTGCAATTTACATTGACTAAATAGAAATTGTTCTTCTGGATTCATATATGGGTTTGGGAATTTGGGAAAGTAAGGCCCTTGAGGGTACGGATTCAAAGACGAGTCCTGATTGTTGGCCGGATTTGAAGACGAGCGCGTCATTTGGTTCGAAGGGTCGGTTAGCATATTATTAATCCATGGTGAATTCGGATTCATTTTGTTTGAAAAAAAATGAGGAAAGTAGAGAATAGTATGTTATAAAATGTATGGAAGTGTGTGTGAAGTATGAAATAATAAGGAGCTGTTTATAGGATTTTTAAGGGGTAAAATTTGATTTTTTTTTTTTTTTTTTTTTTTTTTTTTTTTTTTTTTTTTGTGTTAATTGTGTCCAAACGGTAATGTTACCCGTTGCCAAACGTCCCACTTTCTTCCCAAACATTCGAATTTTTTAAACAAAAAAAGAAAAAGAAAAAAATTACCTTGGCCCTGGCTAGTGGCAAAGGCACAACACCCCATGGCGCGAAGACCGGTACCATGCAAGGATCTAAAATATGATAAAATAACATACAAATAACTATACGACAATTTTTTAAGTTATAAGAGTCAATTTCAACGATATCTGAGGTATAATCGTAGTTCACTTATATTAAGTATATAAAAAAATACCGTTAATCCACATCCAACATAAAAACCAGGTTATATATTTTATCTTTAGAGTCTTATATACTAAACAGGTTCACTGATTGACCTATTTAATACCTACTCAACCCAAACATGACCCGTTTATTAAACGGGTTAGATGGGTTGACCTGTTTTTTACCCAAACCTTTTTCTCCTCAATCCAAACCTGTGTAACTTCGTGTCGGGTTCGTGTCGTTTATCGTGTCATGTCGTGTCAGGAATTGCCATCCCTAATTTTTATTGGCAAATTAAAAGTCAAAATTGAAAAAAAATTAATGGAACTTAAATAAATTCGTTGGATAAATTTGTTGAAGAAATTGGCCAATCATGTGCACTATTATACAACATCTTGTGAAAATAGAATTGACGAAAACACATAGATAGTGCATTTCTTGGTAACTAATGGGTGTCGTGTAACTATAATCAGAGAAAACAGTCGATTGGTTACAAAATAGGGTTATTACTCAAAGATGGTACTAAAGTTTCCCAAAATTTTGATCTAAGTTACTATTATTTTTTTTTGTTCAACCAGGTTACTCATGTAAACGGGTACGTTAATTAGGTTACTCATGTAAATGGGTTCAGTTAATTAGGTTACTCCCAGGGTGGGATACCGGGTGTAACGGTTTTTCACTATCTTTAATTTACATTTTTCGTCCCTATGGCATGGCGGGTATAACGAATTTAGTCCTTAGGAAGTTATTAATGTTTTTAAACTTAGTAATAGAACGCGATATTAGTACTTCGCGGATAATGTTTTCAAACTTAGTACTTCGCGGATAATGTTTTTCGCGGAAAATATTTGTTTTTGGTATGAGGCAATCTTTTTGTTGATACGTATAGTGTATATACTCACACATTGTTGGTGTGTATGCATTAGTTTTACACAAAATATGAACCATAGTCTTGGTAAAGTTAAAGGCTCGTGATTTAAAAATCTTAAATTTTTATTTTAACCATAAACAACCGACTGATTTAAGTTACTTTTATAACCACTAACCATTTTATGTTTGAATTTTTAATAACTAATCACCGTTTATAAAATGGTTTTTGCGTATTAAAGACTAACCATTTTTGTTATTATAAAGTGGTTTTCCGTCCCGAATTTATTTTCAAAACGCACACGGTGTTGGAAAAATGATCACTACAATGTGCACTAATATCACGTTGTCTTTACTTTTTTAAAAATGTTTTGGGTAGTTGCATTGTCGTTGTTTTAAAACAAAACAAAATATAAAAGTTACACATTTCAATGTAAATAATTTCTTTTTCTTTTTCGAACACAAATTTTGTATTAAAAACACACCAGCAAGAAAGCTAGGAGGAGGGAATGTAATTAAATAGGAACAGAAAGTGCGATTTGAGGATTGTTAAACCACTCGATCCATTTACAAAAACCCGTTACGGGCAAAAACGTGTAAAAACAGATAAAAACGGATGAAAATGTAAGAAAAATGGGCAAACATGTATAAAAACTAATGAAAACGGACAAAAACCTATAAAAACGTAAGGAACCCTCGTAACGGGTCGCCCACAGGAGAGGATTCGAGAAACAAAAATCAAATGACTAAATCTGTTAAACCTGACAACCCACAAGGACCATTTAGTAACTTTTTACCTGCGATCATAAGTTGTAATATATGGAGTAACGTAAACAACCGATCCCGCAAACATAAGTAATCTGGTTGAACAAAAAAAACTATAGTAACTTAAATCAAATTTTTAAAAAACTTTAGTAACATCTTTGAGTAATAACCCTTACAAAATATGTGGTTAACTAAAAAATGTGCGGTCTGTTTCTGACTTCATTAATTTTCTTTCTTATACTCTTGGCATATCCAAAAGGATGTTCGTGACTCGTGAGTTTGAGATAATATTTATATATTTTATCAAAGTAAAAGCATGCTTTAATTGTACTAGCAGGGTATCCGTGCTATGCGACAGCATGTACTCTGTAATTATATTTTCTTGTAATGTAATGTTATGTGTTCATATTTTTTTTAGCGATTAATTTACAGGTAACAATAATTTTAAGGTTGGATCAGTTGAAAAACCCCTTGCATCTTAACCTAGAGGTTAACGGTTCGATCCTCACTCCCTACAAAAGGTCGGAGGTCCTTTCCTATCTTAGATAGAACTGGAAGCAGCCTCTCTACCTTAGGTAGGTGTAAGGCTATCTACATCTCAACCTCCCCATACATCGTGGAAGACGTTATTGGGACCCATAAAAAAATAGTAGTATAATTTCATTTACTGATAACCGAAGCTACCACAACCAGAAATGTTGATTCTTTCCTTCAGCACAATCACCTTTAAATTTTCTGACCTACATGCGACCTTTTAGGCATAGTAAGGCGACCGACATTTATATTTTTCTTTTTATTTCAAAAAAATTCATCTTTTTTACTCTATATATATCCCCTACATTTTTATTTTTAATATACACTATTCACATAAACCAAATATCAAAAATAGCCCAAAATCAACTATATCATACAAATAACATACGGCTCAATTAGTAATTAGTCTAAAACCATTTTTAGCCTAAACAAATTTTAATCATCAATATCTATTAAGGCTCATGATAAAACTAACAAACAATTTGTGATATCATTTGGCCAGCCCAATTAACAACCAAACTGGTATATAACCCAAATGTTAGGACTTATAAATACGTTTAGAAAACCTAAATTACCTCATTCCTGCCCTAATTTTCCATACAAAAATACGCAGCCATGATTTGCAGCCACACAAACATCACATACTCTTCCTTTCTTTCTTATCTTGATAACCGAACATAACCAACAATCTATGTTCACAAGAAAATCATACCCTTTTCTTGAATATCAAATGAAAACTCTCTGTAAGGTTTTATGTTGTGTTGACTATGATGGTGGTTTTGAGATGGGGTTAGAACTTAGAACTGAGGTAGATGTAGATATTCGGTTTTATTGTTGCTGTATACTTTCTGTTCATGGACCATAGATGGAATAAGTTTGATATATTTTTTTTTTGGCTTAATTGATGATTGTTCTTTTCTTCTTTCGTTTTTGTTTTGATATGTAACGGTACATTTTTTTCTTCTTTTATGGAATGCATTAATTGGTCGAGGGGGTGACTGGTTTGTGAATTTTGGAGCCATTTGACCTTCATCTGTTACACCCCGTGCCCGCTTTGACCAAGAATTAAAACTTTTTGTGCGAAAACGCTTGACTTTAATGGATATTCTGTTACTCTTTTGACAATTGACAAAAATCCATAAATATTCAGACCTTGAAACCATTTTTAAATTAAACTAGACTCAATTTCCTTTAAAATGCCGGGTGGCACGACTTCTAATGCCTTACGGTTCAATTTCTACAAAATAAACAAAACCGACAAAATCTGGGAAAGCACCATACTATCTCAACACACCTAAACCCACTTAGCTAATACTTCGATTGCTAGCTATACCATGCTAGCCTTATAATCACTTTCACATAACACATAACTTCCAAACCATTCAATAACCATATCATGATAAGCATATAACACATAATGTAAAGAAATCAACATAACATCACATTATAACCGGTTACTTACCTTAGCTTCCAAAGCTAAGCTACATTCATAAAATCAACATCATCATCATCATTACTAGCCATCATCGTCATCTACAAATATCGCCTAAAAACGTTATTTATATTTTACGATCTTTGCTAAGTTTTGTTAATGACAAAGTATGAACTTTAGCTTATAGTAAAACATCATTTTAGTTGCTTAAGTCTTGTATAACTACATTTACATGTTAAACATAACCTTGTTATATTTCTTAATAAAGAAAGTATAACATCATATCAATGTGCATTTATGGAAGGCTTGTGTGTTTGACTATCCATAAAGCTCTTACACATTTTGGAAGCATTCCATGTTGATGTGATCTCTTGAAAGTTTGTGTGTTTGACTAGAAATAACTTGATGTGATTTTTTGTAAGTTTGACTGTCAGATCTGGCGGAACCCTGAGGGTATATGGGCGGAACCCATTCTAAGGTTCCGCCGTATCCTCCAGAAGTCTGGTTTGTTTGGGTATAAATACCAAACCACTTGCAAGAAATCACCAATCACTTTAGGACATATATTTCATATATTCTCTCATATAACTCAGTAGCAACTCACTTGTGTGATTTTCTTATGTAGCATAGAAGTTCACAAGTTCATCCAAGAAGTAACAAGTTTCAACTCAAGGTTGCAAGACTTGTTAGCTTAGCCTTGTGTAAACTTAGTATAGTTTATACGTCATGTGATTGTGTATATTCAAGATTGATCGGTAAGTATTTTAGGCCTTAAAATAAATATTGTGACGGGAGTTGTTGTACCCTTGTAAAAGAAATATCGGGAGTGGTTGTACCCTTGTAAAAGAACTCGACATCTAGCTTAGTGTCGGAAGTTGTGGATAGGCGATGTTAGGTTGGTTCTACCTTGAACTAGGACCCGGTATGTAGCTTTATACCGGATAAATTGTAAGCGGCGATTGTAAAGGTTTCTCCACCCGTGAAAGGAGCTTGTTGACTAGTGCTTGAAACTCTCGAGTTGGAAACTCAGGGCGTGGATGTAGGGCAAGGAAAAAGAGTCCTTGTGGCCGAACCAAGATAAACAATCGTGTTATGGTTTGATCCTTTCTTTCTTTGTCTTTGCATATTACATATTGTCTTTAGTTAGAATTGTTAATTACACGTAAAGCTTTTCAAAGATTAACAAGTAATTTGAGTTTATATCTTTAATGAAACGTAAAGTTTTTAAAAGATAATTAAATTAATAAGCGGTAAACTATTCAACCCCCCTTCTAATTTTCAACAATTAGCATCAAGAGCTGCGTTACTCAAGATCTTTAAAATATATTGTAATTTAAAACTTGGATCGATCCATGAATTTTGAAAATCTCAAAGAAGGGCAACGTATTCAAAAGCCACCGCTATTTGAAAAAGAAAACTTCCTTGAATGGAAAAGTAAATTTGAAAACTATGTGAAATACATTGATCAAGATCTTTGTCACATTATTTCTATTGGTGATTTCAAACCAACAAAAACAAGTTTTGAAAATTAAAATGATTATCTCAAGTTTGATAAAAACACTAAAGCTAAGATAATGATTTATAAAGCTTTACCGAGAATTGAATATGAAAGAATGTATTTCTGTCAAATGGCTAATGATATTTGGAAAAATATAATCAACTTTCATCAAGAAATATGTCAAGTCAAAGATGATCAATTCGATCTCACACATGAGTTAGAAGTCTTAGAAAACCTAATAGATAAACACTTAGTTGAAGTAAATACATGTGCTACTAGTGTAAATGTTTTAAATGAAGGTGTAAGTGAAGATGATTACTTATGTCGAGCTCAAAGTGGCCTTGCTTACAATTCATGTAATGACACGGATGAAGATGAAGCCAACTATCCGGTTTGTGATTCTCAACTAGATAAAACATCAAGCAAGGTACAATTTGAAACCAAACACTTTTGCTTTGACACATTTATCCTAGAGTTTTCTAAACTAGAAAATGAGTCTAAACTTTTATGCAACATGGACCTAAAAACTATCTTTAACAATGAACATTCAAAATCTCCTGGACATTTACAAAACATGAAAACTTATAGTTTTTTTTAAAGAAACCTAAAGAGTCGAGGAGTCATTGAATCCAACATTCAACGAAAGACCACCTCCTTCTAAGATATCATTTTTGGTAGATGATGACTTAGTCGAAAGTTCAACGATGGTAAGACAAATAAGTTAAGAAAAATAGCAAGAAAGATGAACTATTAAAAGGAGATAACATAGATGTCCAAGAATTCATAAGTCATAGTGTCATAACATTAAAGACAAAAGTTCAAAATGAAAATAACATCCCTCATCTTGTGTCAAGCATTGAATCAAGTAAAATTGACAAGGTCATAAGACTTGAATTATGGATCATAGTTGTAATTAAACAAATTTGATAAAAATAGTTTTTGGACATTAGAGTAAAACAATGATCGAAAATAAAATTTTCAAAATAGATAAAATGAATGTAGTGTCGATCTATGAAAGACTTTTTGAAAACTTAAGCAAGCTCCAAAAACAAGGAATAATCACTCAAAGACATTCCTAATTACTCACAAGTTCACAATGATTAAGTCTTATATGACTTATCAAGAATGAGATTAGTGAATCCGTAGGTAAAACTAAACATAGAGAAATGTTTGGAAGTTTACTTGTTCTCACAACAAATAGATCCAACATTATGTTTAGTGCTTGTCTATGTGCTCGTATTAGAGAAGATCCTAAAACAATTGTTTCAGAAGAGATTGTTTGGATACATCAAAAGGTACTACACACCTAAGAGTATGGTATATCCCAAAGGAACGGGAATAGAAACCATAGTGTATGCCAACTAGAATTATGTCGGTAATTAAGTTGATAGAAAAAGCACAAGTGGTACTTGCACTTTTACACTTACTTACCCAATGATTCTCTAAGCAGCTTAAGGCTATCAAACTAGTATCGGAGGGAGAAGCACATAAACAAGCTCCGTTAGAACAAGCAAAATCAAGTCAACAATGGAATTCCTCTTTTCAATAGTATCATCGACTTCAGCGACAATCTGATCCTATGTGTTTTCAATTAACATATTATGATCGATCATCATCGCCTTGGCAAAAACATTCATTGAGGAACATCTTAACCGAGAAAGTTTCATATCGTCAACGTTTTCACAAAATCTCTTGAATGAGAATCACTCATCCCTCTTAGACTTAGTTTAGGACTCGTGAAACCTAAAAACCTTAGTTTTGAACATTTGGATAAAACCACAGAAGTAAAAAAAATCACTCAAAATTTTCACCTGCTGAACCAGCGGAACCTTGCGACATAACGGGCGGAACCCTTCCTTTGGTTCCGCCTGATCCGTTGATGAGTGCGTAAATACTCATCATTTTTATCGTATCTGAACTGGCAAAACATCCAAAAACACTCAAATACGCATCAAAATACTGAAAATATCCCAGGATTGTGTTTTATATGTTTCTGATGCAAAATGTTTAAAAACAAATGAAAAACGAACAAAGTTTGCACAATTGGCAGTTTCAGTCCCTCAAGTTTCAAAAATTGACAAAACTAGTCCCTGAAAGTTTAAAATGAAAGAAAAGTCAACCCAAGGCATTTAAAAGTCAAAAATTATCAAAAGCGATCCTTGGGTGAAAACTTTGAGAAAATTACACAAATGGTCCCTGCAGTTTAGAAAAATTACACAAATGATCCCTGGGGTTTTGAAATATAAAAAATTATCAAAAATTGCCCTTGTACTATTCACCTATGTAAAAAATAGTCCTTATTACAAGTTTGGATTATTTACAAATTGGGTCCTCAAATTTCAGAAAAGTACAACAATGGTCCTTGTGATTAAATTTCAAACAAACCAAACGGATCCTCAATAATACTACTTCCCCTAAATCCAAAACACTACCCAATCCATTACCAAAGCCCACTCCATCCCTCACCTAAGCCCAAGTCAACCCTTTTATTTCTCGGTCAAACCCACCAAAAACTTTCCCCCGTTTTAATACTACCCCCTCCCTCAGTCAACCCCTAACTTTGACCTTCCACCTCACCCCCTACCTCCCTAGGTCTGCAACCCCAACACCATCATCACAAACCCACCTCCTCATCCCTGCAACACTCAATCCCCTCCCCCTTGCCTATCCTTCCAAACACAAGCCTCCAAGAAAACCTATGGCTTCAATAATCAAAGGAAAATGCCAAATAGCATTTGGGCGCGAAAAACCATTAAACGGCCAAGATCAAAATGTATTCATCCTATGGCTGATTTTGCTGCTGGGAAAGGACAAAGGGGTCTCCTAAACCCTAATTCAAGCATATATAAAGGAAAAGATGGAGCAGAGAAGGAGTTAGCTTTTTTATTTAAATCATTTTTAATGTTGTTTTTTAGAATTCTAGTGTAATTTCCACCTTCTAAGATTGTACTAAGCTGTTTCATTGTAATTCAAGTCTTTTTAAATAATAAACTTCAAGTTTTTAGTTTAACTATCAGCCTATGCAATTTACTCTTTATTTCAAAATTATCAATAAGTTTGAATATTGTTAGTTATTGTTGCAATGGACTCATAAGCTTATTTAGGCTCTTTACAAAGCTTATTCAAGCTTATAGAAACACTGAAACTCAGTTAGCTACAAGAAACCAAAAATAAAAAAAAATAATAAGGAAAATCAAAGAAAAATAAAAATCAAAGGTTGGATGCTGATCAAGCTTGGAGCACAGTAAATAATTGATGGCTGTGGGTTAGTGAATCTGTGGGGATTCAATAGGAATTGTGACTTTGGTCCTTGGTTTCTTATTCTCAGTCCATTGCCTGATTTCAAGTTGTAAGCACATTTCTTGATTTTCAGCATAATTTGCATTTGAACCTCTTTTACTTCAATCTTTCTGTTTTCATGTTTAGTTGGTAATTATTAATGATATTATAGAGTAACATTGCTAGTTTGTTAGTTGGATTTCATAGTTGCTAGTTATGCCATTTTAACAGTTGAAATATCTCATTTGTGATTCCTAGGTATTTGTTGTTTATGGCAGTGTATTTGTGTTCATTTGATCTCATAACTTCATAATAAGATTTTATAAATCAGTTTCATGGCTTGAATTATCCACTTGATTCAGAAATCACTCCATGACAGTTCAATATGGGGTGTTTGGTTTAACTGTAATCTATGAGATCTAGTAATTTTCTTGAGTTGTTTTCTATTTAAACATGGTATAATAGACTACAAAAGAACATTCAAAGTCTAAAATTAAGACCTCATTTGCAAAAAGTCAAAAATCTCTGTCAAAGGTATCCACACAGTTAATTGTTGTGGATTTGTGAAACCAAATCAAACTTTTATGTTGTAAACTTGTTAAACTCACTTAGCTTAATCTCATTTAGTGATAATCAATCAATTTCAGTCAATAGATTTCAACCAAAGTTCACCAAAGTCAACCTGCCTTCAAGTTTCAAAAAGTCAAAATCTCAAGTTTTGTAAAAACCTCAATTCTGGTGGGAATTTTCTAGAATTTAGTGCTGAGAACTAGGACTTGAGATTCTCAGAAATTAAAGTGTCTCACTTAAGCTACAAAATCCTACATCCAGCTTATTTTCTAGAATTTTTTAGAAGCATGTGCAAACAGCTTTTCGAGGCTGCAGGGGAAGGTATCTCCCCTTCTTCATGCCATTAGCTTAATTTCCCAGACCTAGAACTTGTTACCCAGTGGACCCCACACCTTCCTTTTTGTTTTGTTGATAAGCCAACCAGTCAAACTACTTAAACTTGGGCTTATCTTAGGTTTAGCTTATTTGAGCCTGGCTTATTTGATCACCATTGTGGACCTGTTCTCAGAACCTCATCTGTGCACTCAGTATTTGGCCCAAAGTTCCAAAGCTCATTCAGAGCTCATAAATAAGCTATAAGTCTGGCTTATTAGCTTATTTGGTAGTCCCCCAGCCCTAGTGTGTAGATCAAAAGCTTTTTTAAGCTCTCTTTCACCTCTGTGGACCCCACAGAGGTCCAAAAGGCACCACTTTGGCCTGTTGAGATTCATGTTTTGCATAAGTGCTTATTTTGATTTCTGGCTTATTACCTTGTGCTTATTTGGGATCTTTTGCATCATTTCAAGTTTGTCTCAGATTGTCTTAACTTATTTGGCATTAAGGTAACTTGATAATAACTTTTTCAACAATCCACAAATCCTAATAAGCTTAAGTTAGCAACCTGTTAAGCACTTGGACTTCCCAAGTGCTTATTTCTTGTGATTCAAACAAAGTTCCTTTATTAAAGTTTGTTGTTTTAAGTAGTAAATCAGTTTTGTAAAAGAAAATTTTGAAAAACCCAATAAATAAGAAAGTGATAGCTTCTATTTAAGCCATTTTGGCTTATTTTCTGCTTATTTATAAGCACTTTTCATTTTTAAATTTTTCTTAGGCTTCTTTTTAGTTAAAATAATTTTAGGAATTTTTCCAGATTTTTCCTTGTTCATTTAGTATTTTTTATAATTTATTTTAGTTTAAATTAATTAAATAATTAGTTTTAATTAATACTCCCTCCGTCCCAAATTTATTGTCCACTATTGACTTTTTTGGTCTTTCTTCTTCAACTTTGACGTTAAATAATTTTGTGAGTATTATATAATATTTGATGCAAAATATATAAATGGATTGAGTTTTAAGTGTACTTTTCAATGGTATAATTTTTCATCAAGTAGTATATAATAAAAATATATATATTTATGGTCAAAGTTGAACAAATTTGACTTTGAAAATTCAAACTGGACAATAATTTTGGGACGGAGGTAGTAATTAATAATTAAAAAGTAGAAAAAATAAGTTTTCTATTTTAAAATTAGTTTTATAATAATTTAGATTTTTCTAAATCTAATTTTCATTTTTCTAGTTAATTTTCATAATTAATTAATAATTTGTTTAATTTAGTTAATTAAAAAGTAATTAGAAATTAGTAGTTAATTAATAGTAATTAATTAAATAGTGTAAAAATTATTTTTCTTTTTCTAAAAATTTTCTTATATCATTAGGATTGTAAAAATATAATTTTCACTTTCGTAGGACTTTATTTGCTCACGTTTCACGTTTTATTTTGCGGGTTCGCGTTTTTTTTAATTCAAACGCGCGTTTTAGGTTTAACTTACGTTTCTAGGTTATCTGATTATCAGTAATTATTCCATTAGTGTTTCTAAGTCATTCTCAATCATAATCTCGTAGTTTAATCACTCAAATCAAATTTCTGATCCTCCTGTTAAATCACCCGATCACTTTAAACGTTTTTCAATACAATTGCTTACCTCGCTGGGACATAACGACCCGGGAATACACTGTACTCCTTGGTTAGTTGGTTTTAGACGTTTGACTTGGTTGACCATCACCTGTTCAACTTAGTTGACCGTTTGGAAGCAATCAAAATTTGGCGCCGCTGCCGGGGAGGTAGCTGCGTATTCAAAACGTTTTTTAGAGATTAGTGGTTTTTCATTCATCATTGTATAAACCCACCCCCTTTTTGTAAATTTAAATCATAAAACAAAAACGTCATTAACACTTTTCCTAAAGTGTTAACAACACCAATAAAAAATCAAAAACAAACAAAACATATCGTTACGTTTTCTATATCGCGTTTCTTTTAAGGTGATTCTTAAAGAGATACGATTTTGGTAAACGAAACGATACCAAAAATATTGTCCAAAATTTTTTTCACCCATACACCAAAACCCAAAAACATTCATCTCTTGCTTGTGAATAATAAACTACATAAAAACAAACCGTCGCAAACCAAGGCAGAACACCTACCAACTGGGGGTGTGAACATAATAAGTTCCCAAACCAAAGATAAAAACTTGCCTTTGTATCCTTGTGAGTGGTGTACCTTTCTTAAAGAAGCCATTCACTTGTGATTATTGGTTTAAGTTCACTGTTGATTTGCCTCGATCTTGTTTTATTGAAATTTTGTGTTAGTGCAAGCACACTCGTTCACAATCGAAACGAAATCGTCAACTGAAAAACGTAACTGAGTTACGTCTACGTCCTATTGTTGAGGATCCAGTTCCGAGAATGGACGGTAATCAAGAACCACCCATCATAGATGATGCAGCTCCTGATCTCCGAACGATAGAGGAGTTGTGTCAACCCACAATGCTTGGAAGAGGCGGGCCCATTGCCCATCTTAACATTGCTGCCACTGATTTTGGACTTAAGCATCACATGATACAACAAGTCCAGAATTCGTGCCAATTTCATGGCTTACCTGGTGACGATGCAAACAAGCATCTTGATAAATTTCTTACCGTCACCCAAAGCATGAAGCAGAATGGTGTCTCTGATGATGCCCTTCGTCTATCTCTTTTTCCCTATTCTTTAACCCATCATGCCACTGCATGGTTTGATCGACTTCCTAAGAACTCGATTCACACTTTCAAAGAAATGGTGACTAAATTTTTAGCCAAATACTTTCCACCATCCATGGTTTCCAAGTTACGAAATGACATTAGTAACTTTCGTCAGCATCCCGAAGAGTCTCTATTTGAGGCATGGGAACGCTATAAGCTCTCAATTGATCGGTGTCCTAACCATAACATGTTACTCGTTACCCAAATAGATACTTTCTATAATGGGTTGACATTGAGACACCGTGATATTCTCATATGCTGCTGCTGGTGGGACCTTTATGAAAAGGCGCCCCGAAGAGGGCTATGATCTCATTGAGAACATGACTGCCCACCATAATTTTTGGGATTCCTCAGCTGAGAGGGAAGAGTCATGTAAGTCTGTCACTCCAGCATCTTCTGAAATAGCGATCATTACTAAAAAGATGGATGATTTCGCTACGGCTATGTCGAGGATGAACCAAAGTATCCAAAATCAACAAATCCAAAATCAACAAGCCAAATCCGTTAATCAAAGTTGTGAAACTTGTGGAGGTGCACATGCTTATTCCGAGTGTCCAGCCACTAGTGGTTACACTCATGAGGACGTATTTGCTGCTCAAGGTTCCTATAATTCGGGAGGTAATAACTACCAACCGCAAGGGGACCACAATCTTCTTAGCTATCGTTCTAACAATTTCCTTGGACCTCCCGGATTCAATCAAAACCCTAATGTCCCAAACCGTAACCAGAACCAAAATCAGAATCGAACGAACCAAGGTTACCAAAACCAAGGAAATGTCAATCAGACCCAAAACCAAGGTTTCCATCTGTTGGGAATTCTGTGAAGTAAGAATTCTGCTGAAGGTTCCTACTGAAGAGTTGGTTTCTGCTGAAGTAGTGTATCTGCTGAAGACTAGTTTCAGCATTATTAGTTTCTGCGGATATAGTATTTCCGTATTTTATGTAATGTAGTTTGGATATGCATGAGTTTATTTAGGAAGTGATAATGCATATCTTTTAGAAGTTTTAGAATATACGTTTCTTGGGAAACGGTTTAGGGTTCCTTGTGTATAAAAGGAACACACGATTATGTATTGAATAACTTTTAGAGAACACTCTTATTATAATTAAAAAAAGATCCATAGAGGATCAAGAGTTCTTAGTATCAAGCTTGTGTTTTGTTTCCGCTTTAAAAATACAAGTTACAGAGATTGTCTATTAGTGTGTTATTGATTACAGTGACATAACTAACGATTCTAGAGTGCTCAAGAAGATCTATCAAGGTCTATAAGTTCAACACCATCATAACCAAAACCAAGGTTTCCAAAATCAAGGAAACTACAATCGAAACCAAGGTCAAAACAACTATCAGGGAAACAATTCTCATGGACATGGCAACCAACATCAGGGAAATTTTCAAAACCACGGTTCTCATCAAAATAACCGTGCTCAAAATTTTCCCAATCAAAATCAAGCCATCACTCCAACTACTCAGAATTACCCTAACCCAGCTCCTCTTCACCATACTCAAGCAATTATTCCAACCAGCCCATCACATGATGAGTTCTTGAGACAATTCATGAAATCTCAGGAGGAAATGAATAGGGTAATGATGACTCAGATCGCAGACCTTAAGAAGTCTTTAAATGATCGACCCTCGGGCTCAGGTATTACTTTACCTAGTAACACGATCGCTAATCCGAGGGGCGATGTTAAAGCGATCACAACGAGAAGTGGTGTTTCCTATGATGGACCCAAAGCTCCTACTACCTCTTCTTCTCCTCCCAAGGTAGTAGAATTCGAGCTTGAGGTGACAAAGGACAAGGTGCAATTTACTAGCCCACGAAGTACCGCACACGTCCATCCTCAGGTTGTACCAGAAACCGTAACAAAACCAGCAGTTGTCTCTGAACCACCAACAACTCCTGAAGAGAACCCTAAATCAAAACCTTCACTACCATATCCATCTCGGTTACAAGACCAAAAGCTCCGCGAAAAAGCAAATCATCAAATGGAAAAGTTTTTTCAAATTTTCCGAGATATTCATTTTGATATCAGTTTCGCAGATGCTCTCCTTTTGATGCCTAAATTCGCATCGACAATCAAAAATCTGTTGAACAATAAAGAGAAGCTATTCGAAATGGCACGAACTCCAATCAATGAAAACTGCTCTGCACTTCTTTTGAAACAGCTTCCCGAGAAGCTAGGAAATCCGGGAAAATT
Source organism: Artemisia argyi (assembly GCA_030686995.1). Lineage (NCBI taxonomy): Eukaryota > Viridiplantae > Streptophyta > Magnoliopsida > Asterales > Asteraceae > Artemisia > Artemisia argyi. Next base: position 29,546,929 of record CM060693.1, read on the forward strand.
TCTCATTCCATGTATTTTCCCCGGAATGGTTGAGTGCTTCGCCTTGGCCGATCTAGGTGCAAGCATCAACTTGATGCCTTATTCAATATGGAAGAAGCTCTCTCTTCCGGAACTCACCCCCACCTTCATGACTCTAGAGCTTGCAGACCGCTCAACATCTCGTCCCCTCGGCATTGCCGAGGATGTATTTGTTAAGGTGGGGAACTTCCACTTTCTGGCAGATTTTGTGATTGTCGATTTCAATGCTGACCCGCGAGTTCCTCTCATTCCTGGGAGAGGATTTTTAAGGACGGGTCGTGCATTAATCGATGTGCACAAAGAGGAAATAACTCTTCGTGTTGGTAATGAAGCAGTAACGTTTAACCTCGATCAAACTTCGAGGTACTCCTCTAATTATGACGCCGAATCGGTTAACCGAATTGGTGTCATTGATGTTGCGTCTGAGGAGTACTCTCAAGAACTTCTTGGTTACTTACCGAGTGGCAGTCCCACTCCATCTACTGAGCCTATCATATCCGACTCGTCCCCTTCTTTCACTCCTTTTGTGGGAAGTGACTTCCTTTTGGAAGAGGTCGAGGCTTTTCTCGCACAAGATAGTTCAAATTCGGGTAAATTTAATGAGGACTATCTTGATCCTGAGGGGGATATTCTTTTGCTAGAAAAATTGTTAAACGAAGATCCATCTCCCCCTCTTCCTCCAAAAGTACTTCATAAAGAGGAAGTCAAAAATGTTGAAATAACTGATGACTTACCTGTGGCTGAACTTAAGGACTTGCCGCCTCATCTTGAATATGCATTTCTGGAGGGTGATGATAAATTACCCGTCATAATTGCTAAAAATTTAAGTGTTGAGGTAAAGGCTGCTCTCATAAAGGTTTTGAAGTCACATAAACAAGCAATTGCTTGGAGACTCTCCGACATCAAGGGCATTGAGCCTGAATTTTGTACTCACATGATTTTAATGGAGGATGACTTCAAACCAGCAGTCCAACACCAAAGAAGGGTGAATCCAAAAATTCATGAAGTCATTAAACAAGAAGTTTTAAAACTTCTTGATGTCGGATTGATTTACCCTATCTCGGACAGTCCTTGGGTTAGCCCAATACATTGTGTTCCAAAAAAGGGTGGCATTACTGTTGTCACAAATGAGGAAAATGAGTTGATTCCAACTCGTTTGGTTACGGGGTGGCGTGTCTGCATTGACTATCGCAAGTTAAATGACGCCACCCGCAAAGATCATTTTCCTCTGCCCTTTATGGATCAGATGCTCGAGAGATTAGCGGGGAATGAGTACTATTACTTCCTCGATGGTTTCTCGGGTTACTTTCAGATTTCCATTGATCCGCAAGATCAAGAAAAGACCGCTTTCATGTGCCCCTATGGAACTTTTGCTTATAAACGTATGCCATTTGGTTTATGTAATGCTCCGGGCACGTTTCAAAGATGTATGATGTCCATATTTTCCGACATGATCTGGAAAACTATGGAGGTCTTCATGGACAATTTTTCGGTCATTGGGGATTCGTTTCAATCATGTCTCTCCCATTTAGACAACATGCTCAAATGTTGTGAAGACACAAAGTTATGTCTAAATTGGGAGAAGAGTCACTTTATGGTCAAAGAGGGCATTGTCCTCGGCCATAAAATTTCAAAGAATGGGATTGAGGTTGACAAAGCCAAAATCGATGTCATTCCAAAATTACCTCATCCCACTACCGTCAAATGTATTAGGAGCTTTTTGGGTCATGCCGGTTTTTACCGTAGGTTTATTCAATATTTTTCTAAGATCGCCCGACCTATGACCCATCTCCTCAAAAAGGATGCTCCTTTTATCTTCTCACCTGAGTGCGTAGAAGCTTTGAAACTCTAAAGAAAAAGCTCACTGAGGCACCAATTCTTGTTGCCCCCGATTGGGACTTGCCCTTTGAACTTGTGTGTGATGCTAGTGATTATGCTATAGGGGCGGTCTTAGGGCAACGCAAGTTTAAACACTTTCAGCCTATACACTATGCAAGCAAAACAATGACCGAGGCTCAAAGTCATTACCCCACCACTGAAAAAGAATTATTAGCTGTGGTGTATGCCTTTGAAAAATTCCGGTCATATTTGATCTTGACCAAAAGCATAGTGTATACGGATCACTCGGCTTTGAATTACCTTTTTGCAAAACAAGATGCAAAGCCGAGACTACTTCGTTGGGTTCTCCTCCTGCAAGAATTTGATATCATAATTCGTGATAAAAAAGGAGCTGAGAACCTAGCTGCTGATCATCTCTCCCGTTTGGAAAACCCCCATCAAGATGTCTCCGAAAAGAAGGAAATTAATGAAACCTTCCCTCTCGAGACACTTAATGCGGCTGCCTTTCGTGGAGATTATGTTACCCCATGGTTTGCCGATTTTGCAAACTACCTTGCGGGTAACTTTATTGTGAAAGGGATGTCGTCCCAACAAAAGAACAAGTTCTTTAAAGATGTGAAACATTATTTCTGGGACGACCCCTACCTCTTCAAAATCTGTGCGGATCAAGTCATTCGGCGGTGTGTATATGGTCAAGAAGCCACTGAAATTCTCAAGGCTTGCCATGCTGGTCCCACGAGGGGCCACCACAATCCAAATTACACCGCCAAAAAGGTATTTGATTCTGGTTTCTTTTGGCCCACGATTTATAAGGATGCCCAAGAATTAGTCAAATCCTGTGACACTTGTCAACTTCACAGGAATATTTCACAAAAGAATGAAATGCCACAAAATGCAATCCAAGTTTGTGAAATCTTTGACATATGGGGCATTGACTTTATGGGGCCATTTCCATCATCTCATGGAAATAAGTACATACTCGTGGCTGTTGACTATTTGTCAAAATGGGTTGAAGTGAAAGCTTTACCCACAAATGATGCCCTAGTTGTTGTGAAGTTTTTAAAAGCTCTTTTTGCTCGATTTGGAACTCCACGTGCTATAATTAGTGATCGTGGTACGCATTTTTGCAATGAAAAATTTGATAAAGTCATGCAAAAGTATGGTGTAACTCACCGTCTTTCTACTGCGTACCACCCTCAAACAAGTGGACAAGTAGAAGTTTCCAATAGAGGCATTAAGAGAATATTGGAAAGAACCGTTGGTGAAAATCGTGCATCTTGGTCGGATAAATTAGATGATGCACTTTGGGCTTTCCGTATAGCTTATAAAACACCCATCGGGTGTACGCCTTACAAGCTTGTGTACGGGAAAGCGTGCAATCTTCTGATCGAGCTTGAGCATAAAGCCTATTGGGCCCTCAAGCATGCAAATTTTGACCTAAAAACTGCGGGTGATCACAGGAAAGTTCAACTGAATGAATTAAATGAACTTCGTGATCAAGCTTACGAGAACTCTTTGATCTATAAAGAAAAGACAAAGAAGATTCATGACTCCAAAATCAAAAACCGCGTTTTCAACGTTGGTGATCGAGTCCTTCTTTTCAACTCTAGACTCAAGATCTTCTCGGGAAAGATAAAAACCCGATGGACTGGTCCATTCACTATCATTAAGGTTTATCCTTATGGCACCGTCGAATTATCTCAAAATGACGGTCCTAATTTCAAAGTGAATGGACATCGTTTGAAACATTACTTTGGAGAGGACATACCATCCATGGTTGTCCCGGATCTCCAAACATTCCCCAAGGACAATTGAATTCGGGGATCGAGTCAAGCTAGCGACTCGATAAACAAAAACAATAGCACAATATGGGTTTTCACCCGTATCTCTGATTTCTTTCTATACCACCCTAGTGTGGGGGAATGGCCAACCCCCCACTGTTTGAAAATGTATATATGTATATATGTTTATCAAAAAAAAAATGTGTGATTGTATGTACAGATAAATAAAGTGAAAAATGCAAAACGATATTTCCACAGTTAGCTTTTAATATTATCTTTTTACGTTCAAAGAGTCGGCATAATCGCCGGAACTTTGAATATTGAGGGTAATATTCAATTCTAAGTGTGGGGGGGAAAATTCTGGTGAATTTTATCGCAAAATACTTTCAAGTACCCCTATTTTGGCCCAAAATTTTCAAAAAATTTTTCACTTTATTTCAAAATTTTTGTGGTAATCAGTCCACCGTGTCTAAACGACAAAAAGGATTGGCTAATCCAGGAGCAAACGGCTCTTAGTAAAGATATCTCAAACCTGTTGATGGCTTGCAATTTGCCCAAAATTGTATGGTAAATCAACTCGCCATATCCCATAAAGCGAATGAGTTGGCTAGCCCGCAAGATTATGGCTTGTGGTAAAGGCAGTGGAAAAACCATAATTGGTAACCAGCTCACCAAGTTGTTGACTATTCCATCAAGAGCTGGCTAGTCCAGAAGCAAACGGCTTTTGGTAAAGACTAATCAAATCCGTTGACAGCTGGTGGTTTGCTCAAAATCACATGGTTATCAAGTGGACCACAGTTCTTACTCGAACTGATACATTTGGCTACTCCAGAAGTAATGGCTTTTGGTAAAGAGATTCAAATCCATTAATTTTTCTCAAAAGATTGCTAGGGACTAGCAATAGTTTAGTGTGGGGGATTGATGAGTGTGTAAATACTCATCATTTTTATCGTATATGAACTGCCAAAACATTCAAAAACACTCAAATACGCATCAAAATACTGAAAATATCCCAGGATTGTGTTTTATATGTTTCTGATGCAAAATGTTTAAAAACAAATAAAAAATGAACAAAGTTTGCACAATTGGCAGTTTCAGTCCCTCAAGTTTCAAAAATTGACAAAACTAGTCCCTGAAAGTTTAAAATGAAAGAAAAGTCAACCCAAGGCATTTAAAAGTCAAAAATCATCAAAAACGATCCTTGGGTGAAAACTTTGAGAAAGTTACACAAATGGTCCCTGCAGTTTAGAAAAATTACACAAATGGTCCCTGGGTTTTGAAATATAAAAAATTATCAAAAATTGCCCTTGTACTATTCACCTATGTCAAAAATAGTCCTTATTACAACTTTGGATTATTTACAAATTGGGTCCTCAAATTTTAGAAAAGTACAACAATGGTCCTTGTGATTAAATTTCAAACAAATCAAACGGATCCTCAATAATACTACTTCCCCTAAATCCAAAACACCACCCAATCCATTACCAAAGCCCACTCCATCCCTCACCTAAGCCCAAGTCAACCCTTTTATTTCTCGGTCAAACCCACCAAAAACTTTCCCCCGTTTTAATACTACCCCCTCCCTCAGTCAACCCCCAACTTTGACCTTCCACCTCCCCCCTACCTCCCTAGGTCTGCAACCCCAACACCATCATCACAAACCCACCTCCTCATCCCTGCAACACTCAATCCCCTCCCCCTTGCCTATCCTTCCAAACACAAGCCTCCAAGAAAACCTCTGGCTTCAATAATCAAAGGAAAATGCCAAATAGCATTTGGGCGCGAAAAACCATTAAACGGCCAAGATCAAAATGTATTCATCCTATGGCTGATTTTGCTGCTGGGAAAGGACAAAGGGGTCTCCTAAACCCTAATTCAAGCATATATAAAGGAAAACATGGAGCAGAGAAGGAGTTAGCTTTTTTATTTAAATCATTTTTAATGTTGTTTTTAGAATTCTAGTGTAATTTCCACCTTCTAAGATTGTACTAAGTTGTTTCATTGTAATTCAAGTCTTTTTAAATAATAAACTTCAAGTTTTTAGTTTAACTATCAGCCTATGCAATTTACTCTTTATTTCAAAATTATCAATAAGTTTGAATATTGTTAGTTATTGTTGCAATAGACTCATAAGCTTATTTAGGCTCTTTACAAAGCTTATTCAAGCTTATAGAAACACTGAAACTCAGTTAGGTACAAGAAACCAAAAATAAAAAGAATAATAAGGAAAATCAAAGAAAAATAAAAATCAAAGGTTGGATGCTGATCAAGCTTGGAGCACAGTAAATAATTGATGGCTGTGGGTTAGTGAATCTGTGGGGATTCAATAGGAATTGTGACTTTGATCCTTGGTTTCTTATCCTCAGTCCATTGCCTGATTTCAAGTTGTAAGCACATTTCTTGATTTTCAGCATAATTTGTATTTGATAAGCCCCTAACTCGGTAACCTTCAAAAAACTCATTTTTTTTTACTCAAATTTTCCCGCCAAAAAACTCTTTTTTTTTATCTTTTTTTTTTTTTTGGCTAACTCGATAATTGACCCTAACTCGGTAAAATTTCCTAACTCGATAAGCCCCTAACTCGGTAACCTTCAAACTCGGTAACCTTTCAAACTCGGTATCCAGAATATCTAACTCGGTAACCTTTCAAACTCGATAGAGCAAGAGGAATTTTGGCAGAGTTTCGTTTAGTGTTAACCAAATAAAAAACCTTACTTGATAAACGATAAGGTGAATGCCTAACTCGGCAGAAATGGCTAACTCGCCAGAAAACCTAACACGATAAATAGACAGCCAAACTCGGTAATGCTTACCCTAACTCGATATACCACGCAAACTCGATAAAAAAATTTTCAAACTAGAAAAATTAAATCCAAACTCGATAAGTTCCTAACTCACAAGGATCCTAACTTGCCAGAAATTTTTCAAACTCGACAAAATTGCGATGAACAGTACCCATATTCGAGATATTCACCCAAAAAACACGATTTTTCACCCAAAAACACCACGATTCGCCCCCGGTTAGCTCTGATGCCACTTGATATAACCAAGAAACACGTTCTGGAGGTCGCGGTTGATCGAAATACATCATGTTTCTAGAGAGAGAAAGGTGGAGAAACTATGTGTTTTATAAATAAGAAATAAAGTGAAGCTTACACACTTTTCCAATACCCCTCATGGAGAGTCATGAGGGGTATTTATAGGCTCCATACACTACAAGTTTTCCTACTTGACAATAGTAGTCCTTGTAGTTTCTAATCTAGTCCATTTCACTTGTGTGACGTTATCTTTATAAAAAGCGAGGCTAACACACTCCATGACAGTTCAATATGGGGTGTTTGGTTTAACTATAATCAATGAGATCTAGTAATTTTCTTGAGTTGTTTTCTGTTTAAACATGGTATAATAGACCACAAAAGAACATTCAAAGTCTAAAATTAAGACCTCATTTGCAAAAAGTCAAAAATCTCTGTCAAAGGTATCCACACAGTTAACTGTTGTGGATTTGTGAAACCAAATCAAACTTTTATGTTGTAAACTTGTTAAACTCACTAAGCTTAATCTCATTTAGTGATAATCAATCAATTTCAATCAATAGATTTCAACCAAAGTTCACCAAAGTCAACCTTCCTTCAAGTTTCAAAAAGTCAAAATCTCAAGTTTTGTAAAAACCTCAATTTTGGTGGGAATTTTCTAGAATTTAGTGTTGAGAACTAGGACTCGAGATTCTCAGAAATTAAAGTGTCTCACTTAAGCTACAAAATCCTACATCCAGCTTATTTTCTAAAATTTTTTAGAAGCTTGTGCAAACAGCTTTTTGAGGCTGCAGGGGAAGGTATCTCCCCTGCTTCATGCCATTAGCTTAATTTCCCAGACCTAGAACTTGTTACCCAGTGGAACCCACACCTTCCTTTTTGTTTTGTTGATAAGCCAACCAGTCAAACTACTTAAACTTGGGCTTATCTTAGGTTTAGCTTATTTGAGTCTGGCTTATTTGATCACCATTGTGGACCTGTTCTCAGAACCTCATCTGTGCACTCAGTATTTGGCCCAAAGTTCCAAAGCTCATTCAGAGCTCATAAATAAGCTATAAGCCTGGCTTATTAGCTTATTTGGTAGTCCCCCAGCCCTAGTGTGTAGATCAAAAGCTTTTTTGAGCTCTCTTTCACCTCTGTGGACCCCACAGATGTCCAAAAGGCACCACTTTGGCCTGTTGAGATTCATGTTTTGCATAAGTGCTTATTTTGATTTCTGGCTTATTACCTTGTGCTTATTAGGGATCTTTTGCATCATTTCAAGTTTGTCTCAGATTGTCTTAACTTATTTGGCATTAAGGTAACTTGATAATAACTTTTTCAACAATCCACAAATCCTAATAAGCTTAAGTTAGCAACCTGTTAAGCACTTGGACTTCCCAAGTGCTTATTTCTTGTGATTCAAACAAAGTTCCTTTATTAAAGTTTGTTGTTTTATGTAGTAAATCAGTTTTGTAAAAGAAAATTTTGAAAAACACAATAAATAAGAAAGTGTTATCTTCTATTTAAGCCATTTTGGCTTATTTTCTGCTTATTTATAAGCACTTTTCATTTTTAAATTTTTCTTAGGCTTCTTTTTAGTTAAAATAATTTTAGGAATTTTTTCAGATTTTTCCTTGTTCATTTAGTATTTTTTATAATTTATTTTAGTTTAAATTAATTAAATAATTAGTTTTAATTAATAATTAATAATTAAAAAAGTAGAAAAAATAAGTTTTCTATTTTAAAATTAGTTTTATAATAATTTAGATTTTTCTAAATCTAATTTTCATTTTTCTAGTTAATTTTCATAATTAATTAATAATTTGTTTAATTTAGTTAATTAAAAAGTAATTAGAAATTAGTAATTAATTAATAGTAATTAATTGAATAGTGTAAAAATTATTTTTCGTTTTCTAAAAATTTTCTTATATCATTAGGATTGTAAAAATATAATTTTCACGTTCGTAGGACTTTATTTGCTCACGTTTCACGTTTTATTTTGCGGGTTCGCGTTATTTTTAATTCAAACGCGCGTTTTAGGTTTAACTTACGTTTCTAGGTTATCTGATTATCAGTAATTATTCCATTAGTGTTTCTAAATCATTCTCAATCATAATCTCGTAGTTTAATAACTCAAATCAAATTTCTGATCCTCCTGTTAAATCACCCGATCACTTTAAACGTTTTTCAATACAATTGCTTACCTCGCTGGGACATAACGACCCGGGAAAACACTGTACTCCTTGGTTAGTTGGTTTTAGACGTTTGACTTGGTTGACCATCACCTGTTCAACTTATTTGACCGTTTGGAACCAATCATCCGTCGTATCTGCAGTTTGTTTTTATCTTAATTCAAAACCAAACACCTCTTAACTCACTACTTCAACTTACAAACAGCCATCACTCACTCGCAAACACCTTACCACACGAAAATTAGGGCTCTCACTCACATCTCTTCCAATCCAATTAACTTTGTAAGTATTCTTATCATAATTGCATTATCAATCAAAGTCTAACATTTTCATTTACATAGATTAACTAGAATCTTAGGGTTTATGCATAAACTTGTTGATTCATGAAAAACCTTGGTTGTAAACTAATCATAATTTCCATTAGTTAGGAATTGTATCTTTTTTGTTATTATCATGATTTACCAAACACACCAAGTTCATTGTCTTTCAAATATCACTGGAACACCACCTTTCACAACATTGTTAAAACAAATGAAAAACGTCATTGAAACATCACTTGCATAATGTCTCTTGAATGCTAAAGGGAATACATAACTAATATGTATTTTCGGGTACATTCAAACGAAGCTATATTGAATTAGGAGCTTTTGGGTTATCTTTTGTTTTGTAACAAAACTTGCATTACAAAACGTTTTAAGCATCAAAATGAGTCAAGATAACCGCACCTCCACATTGTTTTCATATAGGCACACACTAGAACATCCGCATTGTAAAAGTCATTAACTTAAACTTAAATTTTGTATTTTCTAGGAATCAACATGCCTCCCGCAACATTCTCCAATCACAAGGAAACTCTTAATTACTTACCCAAACACTATAGGACCAAAGGCGTTACTAAAGATCAAGTTGAAACTTTTAAGGGTCTAGAAAAACGCTATGTTCATGAAGGAAGAACCATTGATCCATCCTTCCTAAAAGGAATTTCCATTCGTCAAAACTTTACCGATATCAACTTTGATTGCCTCCTAGACATAGATGAGCCAATTTGTCCTAGGTTTATTTTGGAGTTCTATGCAACTATAAGCCTTTTCTTCAATGACAATGGTAAGATCTCATTAACATTCTCAACCAATCAACATTCACATTTCATATCCTTAAAAGATTTTGCCGTTATTCTCGGTGACCCTAATGTTGGTACATGTCTCTACACTGATAAGTGGTCTCTTTCAACTCTTAATCCCATTGAGCGTTATCATCCATACGACACTCTTCTTGCTAATAAGGAAGAAATTCATGAGCATCTCTTTGTTAGGACCTCAACAACTAGGAAGAATCTTTCGGGAAATGAGGTAAATAAGGACCCTTTTGGTATGGAACTCAATGAGCTTAAACCACAATTTAAGAAATGGGAAGAAATTCTTAGAGCCAACGTTATAAGTTCCATAGGAAATAGAGATCATGTCAACACATGTCTTTGCTACATGCTCTATAGCATTTCCACCAGTCAACCTTTTAACTTAGCCTATTACCTAGCCAAAAGAGTGGCCGACATATCCTTGGTAGGAACAACCGTTCTTCCTTATGGAATGCTTCTCACCCGCCTCTTTAGAGCAATCTCGCCCATTCCTCCTAACAATAAGGGAATGTGCCTTGATTACACTCTCGTTCCTCACATATTCGTCCCTCTAAGTGATAAAAGAGTCTTCAAAGTTAAGGGCAAGCGTACTCGCTCTCCTTCACCATCATCTTCATCATCCGATATGAGTGATAACGATAATCTTCCTAACTCTAAGCTACCCCCTTTAGACTACCTTCAAGGACTTCCCGTCATTAGCAATGCATCCGAAGAGTTCAAGCAAACCAAAGAAATATTCAAGTGCTTTAGAAGGTACCTAGGAAAGCTCAAGAAGAAGATAGACCGGTTGTGAGATGTGTGTTTAAGGACTGTTTGGCTTATGTAGCTTTTAGAACTTTGTATGTGTTAAACTATGTGATTTGTATTGCTTTTTTACTTCCATGCTTTATTATTTTCGTCGGACTATGTTTTGTATGAGCCTTTATGCATATTGACGATATTTGAGGTGTTTGTCAAATTTTCATGTTATGGAAATTTTCACTAAGTATAGTGAAATTCGCTAGCCCCCGGTCAATGTTATATGATATGAATGTTTACATGTCCATTTTTTGCATTTCCTGATCAGATATGTAATAAATTTTCATTTTTAGGATTTTTCAAAAAATTTGAAAATCGTCTCGACCCTCAAAAAGGTGGACTATCTGTTTTTTCAGGTCTGGCGGAACCTATGACAGGGTTCCGCCAGTGCAAAATTCTGGGTAACCCAGTTTTGGCCTGACGGAACCCTCGGAAGGGTTCCGCCCTTGATGTGTCAAGGTTCCGCCAGTCTCCTGCAGAAATTATTTTTCATTTTTCTAAATTTCAAAATTTGTAAAATGTCAAATCTTTATCTTTAGTGAGAAACATCTTCCCTTACTTCCAACAAACATATTAGGACCACTCTCACTCACTAGAACAATTAGGAAGTCATTTCCCGCCAAAAATTCAAATTCAAACATAACTAACCCAAGGAACCCTTAAAATGGATCCTTCAAACCCTTAGAACATTTTCAACCAAATCACTTCCCATGATCACATAGCATTGAGTGTATAAGTTAGTCTTTTACTCCACCCAATTTCATTGGATTGACATCCAATGATTTGCATGTTCTTGGAAATATTCTAAATCATTAGAAACCTCAACATTTGTATGGTAGAACATCAAATCGAAACACCCCTTCCAACATCTCTTCCACTCTATAAATTTGACAATCTTGCACTCTATAAATTTGACAATCTTGCAACACTTCAAATCATACCATCACCATCAAAATCCCTTCTCTTAAGCTTCTAAACGACACCTTTGAAATGACTAAATCCAACACCTCATCCGTATCATCAATATCCATTAGAAAAACCGCTAGGATTAGTGTAAAACCTTGTTGCTTCAACAAAACGATCAAATCAAGCTCATCATCATCAAGTGATACATCACTTGACATTTCTTCACCTATCCAAGATTTCCTTAACTTTACTACCTCAACACCATCCTCAACACCTTGCAATACCAATGTGATCACTATACAAGATTTGCTTAATCTTGCTACTCCAACACCCTCTCCAAAGCATTGCAACACCAACATATCCACTATTCCGCCACCAACTAGACCTTCAAGTGATTCAACATCACCTTCTCAATAAACTCAACCATCAAAAACTCCATCACCTCAATCACCAACACTTACACCAATGGAACTTTTTCATACACCACCAACATCACCACTACCCTATTTGGAAACTTTAGAAGACCTATCACCTAAATCATCAAGCCCTCCATCATTGTCACTCTTTGACACCATTGCCGAAATGGAAACCCAACAACAACCAATGTTTCAACCAAATGAGTCATTAGATGATGAACCTCGTCAACCATCATTGATAGAGGGTTTGGCTTATCGCTATGCTAGACCCTCAATCTTTCCACAAGATCAAGGTCATACACACCCACAATCTATTGTGTTTCACCCCGTTTACAAATTCATTCATGATCCTCTTGAAGGAGAACCAAGCTTCCGCCATTATACTCAACAACAACAACCACCACAAGAGTCTTCCCAACACTTTGATTCAATGTTTGCTTCTCATAAGGAAATAAATGCATCCGTAAGGGCCACATCTCCAACCTCAACAAGTATAGGAAACAAAAACACCTCTCAACTATCCACCCTTACTCCATCAAGTAAAAGTAATCCACCACCAACAAATGAGATCCCTTTTCCACCAAACTTTCCCCGCCATGATTGCGGACATTGTGAAAGGACCGCTCACATTACCGAAAGAATTCGAACGGAAATCCGCAAGCTAACCTATGAAATGAGGTTTATCCTAAACCACATTTTGGACCGTCTAGAATCCTTGTCACACCCACCTCAAGTTTAGAGTCTCCAACTATGATAGAGTCTCATCCGTAGTAGCACCAAAAACACAACCTAACAAGCCAAAACACTTATTCTCATCATCACCTACCTTAAAACATTCTTTAGGTAAAATGCATGGTGTCCAAAGTCGACACTCTCCCTCTGGCGATTTCTTTACCCCTACTTTTTCTCAATCATAATACTTTTAATCGATCCTAATTCTCTTGTTTCTTGGAATGACTTGTTTAATTTATTGATTAAACATTTGTTTATCATTATCTTATTCAGTCTATTACTTGATTCATACATATTTAGGTCGTGTTTTCCCAATAGTGAAAGTTAAGGTTTTCAAGGTTTCGATTATTTAAGTAATCGCTGCTTGTTTTCTTAGTCGATTCTTCATCTATTTAGTGTCTTTATCATTAAGTTTTGTGGATCGACTTTTTCGATGGGTTGAATATAGTGCTTCAATTGCTTATAAACCCTAGTTTTTACTAGGGTTTTAATCGTGTTGGTTCTAGAGATCTGACGTTAACTTCTTCGTGTTTTTTTTATTGTTTTTATTAGTTCTACTATTTGTGGGTTTGTGAGTGATGAATAAAGGTTTTCTTAACAACTTGAGTGCATCCAATATGAGTTCTGTTGATGAAAAGATTCGCGACATGGAACAGAAAATTGTTGAAGGTAAACTTGTGTTCGTTGATGATGATGGGGCTCCATTAGCTCTGAATGATGGGACTCCTGTCATTAGTGAACCTCAAGTGGCAAAGGAGTCTACTAATGAACCTATGGTTGCCATGCATATGAAGCCGGTTATTGCTACAGGTTCTATGTCTTCTGGCTCTATACCAATTCATGGTGATGGGATTAACACAAGTACACCTGATGGGGATGGGATTAGTGTGTCATCTTCTGTTGGAAGAATGACTAAGTCTCAATCACATGTGGCTGCTCCTATAAATTATGCTACCTCGAATGTGGCCCAGCATGTGATTAATGCATGTAATGATTTTAATAATGCTATGAATAAAGTCCAAGTTGAGAATGCGAAGAATGCTTCTACTTTTGATTTGAAATATGGTTCTAGCACTAAGATGGATTCGGATTTGCCTGACAAAACGGTTGGAACTGGAGTGAAGTCGGTCTCTTATGCGGGTGCTACTTCAAATGATTCTAATAAACATGTTTCTAATTTTCGTCGATTGAAGTGTAGCAATAAAAATACTGGAGTTGATCTTTCTGTCCCAATGAAAGTTGTTGAAGAGGTGAATACTAGATTTGAGAATACACTTTATGGTTATTTTCTTGGTCATCGCATTGCTTTTCCTGTTGTTGATTATTATGTACGCAATGTGTGGGCTAAGTATGGTATACAGAAGGTTATGATGAATGCTAAGGGGTTTTTTTTTCTTTAAGTTCACTTTGAAGAAAGGTGTTGATGATGTTCTTGAAAATGGTCTATGGCTAATTAGAAATGCTCCTATTATTCTTAAACCATGGACATTGAACACCAATTTACTTAAAGAGGATTTGACCAACATTCCGGTGTGGGTTAAATTTCATGATGTTCCTCTTGCTATGTTCTCTGATGATGGTCTGAGTCTTCTTGCTACATTGATTGGTAAACCGAAAATGTTAGATGCCTATACTAGCCAAATGTGCATGGAATCATGGGGCTGTAGAAGTTTTGCAAGGTGCATGATTGAAGTGAAGGCAGATGAGTAACTTCGGGATAGCCTCACTGTTGAAATACCTTTTCTTGATGGGACGGGTTCGACTGTTGAGAAGATTCGGGTTGAATATGAATGGAAACCGCCTCGTTGTGATAAGTGTAAGGTTTTTGGTTATACTCTTGATGATTGTCCTAAATTTGTCCCACCTACTACTCAACCTACCCCAAGTGTTAATGATGGTTTCCAAATGGTCAATAAGAAGAAGAAGAGTGACAGTGGTGGTCAATCTGGTCCTAATAAAGGAGGTTTCACAAAGCCTAGTGTGGGAAAGAAGGTGTAATATAGACCCAAAGTGCCTCCTCCTGAACCCAAGAAAGTGGATGTCAACAGGAAGATGAATGCCGATGTGCCTAGTACTAGTGGAACTAAGATTGCTACATCTAATCAGTTTGAAGCACTTAACATGGCTGATACTGATGATTTTGGTATTCCTACTAAGGAAGTGACTTTGAAGGTGACGTCTGGAAGTACTGAAGAAGCTAAAAAGGATGGGTCTTTAAAGACTGCTACTACATCACAAGAACCTCTTGTGAGTGATCTGAAGGAAAAGGAACAGGTTGGGATTTCCAAGCCTAGTTCCTTTGCTTCTCCATCCATTTCTTCTACTAAAAGGGTTAACCCATTTTCTAAAGTGGGAGATATCGTTGTGTCTGATAGTGATGATGAGGAGGTTGTTACACTACTACAAAAAATCTCACAGAAACCGCTCAAAATGGCCTATGAAGAGTGGTTTTGGAATCACTCTCTGAAGGGGGGTATCTCCATAATTGAAAAATATAGAAACCGGTTTGACAACCTATCTCTATTAGAAGCATCGACACCGGTTTTCTCCTTAAATCGGTCTCCATTATAAAGTAAACAAACATATTTTTATTGGACATTTACACCGGTTCTCCCACAACCTGTCTTTATAGAATCATCGAACCTATCTTTATATAGAGTAAAAAGATATGTTTTTATCTCAAAACATGTCTTTTTTGTAAATCCATTTTATTAAAAAAAAAAAAATCATTTCTAAAATTTTCCAATTATTTAAAAATTCTACAATCTACAATTGACTCACAAAAATATGCAACAAATATATATAAAGTGATTAAAATGCACTACAGATGTCGAAATCAACAAAGTAGATTAAGATAATATGTCAATTCAACTAAACATGAATCCTAGACAAAATCCAAATTAAAGACACTAGAATTCAACCAACAATAATGAAAAACACTAGAATTCAATATAACAAAACATAATTCTCTGGGATTAATCGCGCCACAATGTAAATCATGCACCAATGATGGCGTTCAACCCTTTGTTCTCTAATGGACGCTCGTCACTCCAAGGTGCCTACATGTAAATCAATGAAACAAATGGTTATACAACCAATATGGCGGGTTTTCAATGCAAGAAACAAACTGCCAAGTTATTTAACAATGACAAATGACACACAACATAAGGCAATCAATCATGTCATTAGCATCAAAGAAAATCAATTAACAAGCGCGCATTAACCTAAAACCTTATGTATACAAAAAATTATCCTAAATCAGACATTAACCTTGAGAGTACTAACGCATTCTGCTACAAGTTTTATGAGTTTACATGTTTAATATATCACTAAACTTTTTCACAATCCTAGCTCTTACCTTGTTCGGGAAATTGTCGTTTTGATATTTGAGTAAAAAGTCATGCATCCATTTCGTCACATAAAATCCAGACTCCCAATCGTTAGGATGGCGATTTAGCAGTAAGGGAATACCCACCTCAGACTACCAACGACACTAAAAAGAAAGTATCCAATAGGGTGTAAGTTAAAATTTATAGAAACACATGTCAAATCTAGAAACAACTAAAGATAATTCTTACGACATCACAAGTCTAGTGAGCATGTAACTTTCCTCATTCTTGTTTGAATCCTTACAAGAATTCAAAATAAATCCATTCCATGATTTGGGGGGCAAATTATGAAGATCACATAGCGACGGCTCCATTTTGTGTACACGTTCTAGTAAAAAAACAATAACCATATGAACAATATTGCAATGACAATTAAGATGATAACATATGGTACGCTTGTAGATACGGTGCGAGATAAAACTCATAACCCTGTAATGCTCGAGTTAAGAATACATCTGCGGTAATCAATCTATGGTTCAAGAAACAAACCTTGTTCAGTGAGGAGCGCCCCTTAAGCAGAGACCTAATTTAAACCTGTTTGGACCGAGATTTTAAGCAAAAAGTAGGACAGAAATTAAGGGAGAAACTAAACAAAGTTTATACAAATCTGGACATTAAATTTCAGAAAAAGATATGGACAAAACCTTAATCAAAGTGTTGGGCTGAATTCTATTCTAAACAAACAACTAAGAAAATTACACAATCTTAAATATATGTAAAGAGTTTCAAATACTAGAATAGAATAATGCTTTTAACACAAAAAGATGCAACGAAAAGATGTTATAGATGTTCTTAAAATGAGACTAAAAATTTCCACTTTGATGTGCCTATAGTCGCTCTCAGATATATGTGTAATGCTTTTAACACAAAAGAGCACTATTATTTTTTGGGTAAAGGGGAATTCCCCGGTTAAATAAGAGGCAATATTATTACACAAATAAAAACCAACAAGTCTCTTATCATTTAATTTAACGTACAACTGTAACTAACATTTTTAGTGAATGTTTTTTTAGCTTAACTGTTTAAAAGTACAAAAAGATGGCGTTAAAAACTTCGTAATTTGTGCTTTATCTACCAGCTGAGCAGTTTCTAGTGATTCAAAAAAAACTGCTTAGTTACTTATTTTGCGCTGAAATAAGCACTTAAAAGTAAGCAAATAAGGACTTTGAAATAAGCTTATGCAAACACACCCTCGTTCTGAACTTATTCATCAATTACAACTTTTGACATTTCATCAACTACATAAAGTGCACACTACCACTGATCATTCCGAGCATCAACCATTACAACATTCAGCCAAACATCATTCTTATATTCAACATGACCCATATAGTCAACAATAGAAAGAGAAAGACTATATTTAAGCGAATAAAAATCAATACATTCAAGTATCCATCTTTTTATCTCAGATAAACTAATGAGGTGTACAAATAGTAAGCAATTAAATAATTACTTATATATAACACAAAATTGTAAATATTAACAATCTCAATAAAAAAATTAGTAAAGAAACAAAGGCAACATTTACCTCTTAAGAGCACAAAGAATCATTAACAGTACGCAACTAAATGTGATGAAAGACGATGATCAATTAGGTGTACGTTTATTTGCCTATTGCCGCTGTTTGCACATTGACTTGTTTAGGTATCTAATGGAATTACTGATCTCAGTTTTGAATACCAGGCCTGGTGTTGGGCTTTTACCCTAGATCACGTAGGTTTAGGGTGTGTTTGTCTGAGCAGGTTTTTTTTTTTTTTTTTTTTTTTATATATATATATATATATATATATATATACACACAAGCATAGGAAGAATTTAGGTGCCGTTTAGTTTAGTTGCCGAACAATTTTCATTTTTTTTTTATTTCTAAATTTTTTGAGGATTAAATGGTTTTTCTTATCTAGAGAAGAGTTTTGAATTTTGAAAATCTGTTTAGTTGAGTTATATTTTCTTTTTTTGAAATTGATAAGAGAATTACCTCAAATTGTGACGGTGGCGATGGCGGCGTTGGTGGACGGTGGAGGATGACACGAGAAATTAAGGAAATTTGAGAAAGAAAAAAGTGAGAAGGGGGTGTATTGGGCTTTTTAATTTCTAAGTTAAAATTTAGAAAATGATTCATTCTTTTTTAAAAATTGTTGGAAAAAAGTGCGACTAAACGGATTTTTAATTTTTTTCATTTTCAAATAAAAAATTCTTAGAAAAATGAAATATTTTTCACCAACTAAACGTACCGTTAGTCATTCTCAAAAATAGCTACAACTCACTTTTTTTGCCAAAAGACCATTGGAAATCAAATTGCTCAGTACTTAACGCTCACCGCCTCAAAAACTGCACAACGCTCCTTATCAAACATACCCTTAGTCGTGGAATTTGATAGGGATGTGCACGGTTTGGTTTGGTCGGTTTTTGGCTAAAACCAAAACCGAACTGAAATATTTTGTTTTTATAGAACCCAAAACCGAAACCATTCTGTTTTTGGCAGTTCGGTTTTTTCGTTTCATGATCAGTTTCGGTTCGGTTTTTCTATTAGTTCGGTTTTTAATCTTTTATATTTGGGAATGGCCAATTTATAACAACAAACCTATTTTACATAAAAAAAATTGGTTATTATTTTTTTATTTTTTGTCAATCTAAACCTAATAACGTTTGTCTCATATTTCTGCAATTACACACATTATAGATAATGCACACACATATGCATCTGAACATATAGATAAGGCACAAACGTATGCATCTGAACATACTCATAGCATGATCATTGTCACATATTTATTGATATATTGTCAAAATAAACATACAACATGACAAACACACATACAAACACTAAGATAAATATATTTTAAATCCACCCGTAAAATAAATATAAATTTATAAAATTGATTCATTTAGTTATTTATTTATGTTTTAGTAATTATATAATAAAACCGGTTCTGTTCGGTTCGGTTCGGTTTTTACGATTCTGTTTTTAGACAAAACCGAAACCAAACTGTATTTTTCGTTTTTGAAAAAACTAGACGAGTACCCGTGCATAGCAACGGGATTTTAAAGTGACAGATAGTTTATTGATAAATTTTTTTTACAGGTTATATACGAAAATTAATAAAAGTTTGAAGATTTGGGAATTAAACATAATGTTTTGAAACCCGGTTCGACAAAGGTAGTTCAACCGGTTGAACCGTTCCGATTGAAAAATGGGTCGATTTAAACCGGGTCAACTTGCTAGGTTGGGTCAAATTAAACCGGGTCAACCCGCCGGGTTTGAAGCATCCTGGGTCAACCCGGTTTGTGTTTTAATTGATTGTATTTAATTTGGTAGATATGTTTTTAATTAGTTGTACAATGTGAATAAATTATTGTACTTTTAAGTAATGAGGTGTTTTAATAAGAGTATTAATTACATTATTTTTCTCTCTCATATGACCAAATGTTGAAAACTCAACTTTTCACTTTGATTGTTTTTCCTTTATAAGTAGTATAGATAAATAAACTATCGGTTTCTAGTTTCGGTTGTTCTTTTTTTTTTTTTTTTTTTTTTTTTTTCACCCCTAGAATTTTATAGGTAACTTTTAGTTGTTCAAATTATCTAGATAAGCAGCGTTCATCATAATATCTTAGGTGTACGGCTGAGCAAATGACCCGAACGGACCGGACCGACCGAGATAGGACCGGACCGACCACATTATGTTCGGTCCTTGGTCTTGGGTTTTTGGATAATTCGGTCCTCGGTCCGGTCTGTCTGGACCACAAACCGATTATTTGGCCGTGTTAGACCGGACCGGACCGACTACATTCGGTCCGGTCCTCGGTCTTGGCTTTTTAGCTAATTCGGTCCTCGGTCTTGTCGGTCCGATCCGGTCTGGTCATGGACCGATGCTAACCCTTACTTAGGTGTATACGTATCTCTTTTAATAAGTTTTCAAATGGGTATCATGTGTTATATTTGTTACTGTTATTTATCTTTTCCATATATGTACTATTTGTTTGTTGAAGTTGAACAGGGGATGTTTGTACCTGATAACCCGAGTCACTCTACCTGGCATAACCTTACCTGAACTTGATAACCCGATTTTTAATCGGGTCGTGCTACGAGTCATTTTTAAAATGAAATAGGCACGTGCTATGATTAAATAAAAATGAAATAGCTATAAACTGGGAGGTAATATATCTAATCCATGACATGGGTATAAATTAATATTCACATCGTTCATGAATCAACTCTCAAAATAAATGTATAGTGAAGACACATCTATAAATAAATGTGTGATTATAAATTAATTAATAATGTATCAAAAGGAATAAAATCATCGACGCTATTAAAAAGACTTTTTTTTTTTTTTTTTTTTTTTTTTTTTTTTTTTTTTTCATTTGTGGAATTGTGGTGCTTTGGTTATGCTAAGTGTATTTATGGTGATTTACAATAATTAAGTGCTCGTTATTTTTGGAGTTTAGGTGTGCAAGGCGGTAGAGAGTCTTTGAGGGATGGGAGTTCAAAATAGAGAGTACTTACACCAGTTGTTTCTTAAAAAATAGTGTCTATAACATAAATACATAGAGACGTGTTGTATCTTACGCACCAGTGCCTTTGATTGTGTAAGAAGACTGGTTTCTACCCGCAAAACCAGTTTTTATTCATTTTGTATTATGAAAACTGGTTTTTTCAAGAAAACCAATTTCAATTCATTCCACTCCCGCTACTTTTTAATCATAGGAACAGGGTTTTATATAACCAGTGTCTAGTTGGAGGTGTTTATAGCCTTTTATGTAGTAGTGTTAACACGTTTGATGAGTCCGCTAATCTATTTGGTGGGGGTCACAAGTGTGAATATGACTATGATGGTTATGATTATGATGACTATGTACAGCAGGTTTGTGATCTTCCAGGGAATTTGGATGCTTTTAATGCCATGTACGGCACTAAGTTTCAAGGTCTTAGGAAGTAATTTCTTTTGTCATTGTTTTTGATATCATTGAGTAGTGGTTTGTTTTCCTTTTGGAAAATAGGTAGTATCGTGTTATGTAAGCTTTTGCCTATGTAACGGGCTGAGATATGGGAATCACCCATATCCTTTGTACTTAAACGTTTTTTTGGTGTAATATATTTACTGGGTCTTTTGACCTTTTACCCAAAAAAAAAACATTTTTTAGGAGGATGTTTCTCATTAAGGATTATGATGTTTTTCTTTTTATCTTTATTTTCCTTTTATTTTTCTTTTCCTTTTAAGGTAGGATGTTATCACCCTAATTTCTTGTCTTTAACCTTCCAAAAGTCAAAATTTACATGAAATGAATTTCATTCTATTATGTGGCATGCATTGTTTGTTGACCATTTAGGTAATAGTACTATACCTTTTGATGGTAACATATATATCTTGTGCTAACTCTCTTTTGTAAGATCATTATCCATATATCCCTTCCTTGTTACTCCAATTTAGGGGAGTAATATTCAAGGGGAAGCATGAGAATTGCATCATTCCGCTTCGCAACTCTTCTTTGTGTTTAAACAAAAAGGGTGTTCATGACTTGTTCTACACTTGCCTTGTGCGGCAACTTTTTTTTTTTTTTTTTTTTTTTTTTTTTTTTTTTTTTTTTTTTTTTTTGTAGGTTCAAAGTCCGTGTCTCCTTACTTGGCACTCTATTTAGGGGGAGTATTGTCCAAGGGGGAGCACTTGCATCATTACGTTCTCTTCTTTTTATTTCGACAAAAAGGGGGAGAATTTATATTAAACTTGTTCTCATCCCCAAGTTTTGCATATCACATCATCTTAGCAAAAACAAGTTTTAATACAAACTTTATAAGACTTAACACTAAAACTAGTGGCTTACTTATAAATAAAGTTTATGTTTTGTCATCAACAAAAAGGGGGAGATTGTTAATACAAATATCGCCTAAAAACGTTATTTATATTTTACGATCTTTGCTAAGTTTTGTTAATGACAAAGTATGAACTTTAGCTTATAGTAAAACATCATTTTAGTTGCTTAAGTCTTGTATAACTACATTTACATGTTAAACATAACCTTGTTATATTTCTTAATAAAGAAAGTATAACATCACATCAATGTGCATTTATGGAAGGCTTGTGTGTTTGACTATCCATAAAGCTCTTACACATTTTGGAAGCATTCCATGTTGATGTGATCTCATGAAAGTTTGTGTGTTTGACTAGAAATAACTTGATGTGATTTCTTGTAAGTTTGACTGTCAGATCTGGCGGAACCCTGGGGGTATATGGGCGGAACCCATTCTAAGGTTCCGCTGTATCTGCCAGAAGTCTGGTTTGTTTGGGTATAAATACCAAACCACTTGCAAGAAATCACCCATCACTTTAGGACATATATTTCATATATTCTCTCATCTAACTCAGTAGCAACTCACTTATGTGATTGTCTTATGTAGCATAGAAGTTCACAAGTTCATCCAAGAAGTAACAAGTTTCAACTCAAGGTTGCAAGACTTGTTAGCTTAGCCTTGTGTAAACTTAATGTAGTTTATACATCATGTGATTATGTATATTCAAGAGTGATCGGTTAGTGTTTTAGGCCTTAAAATACATAGTGTGACGAAAGTTGTTGTACCCTTGTAAAAGAACTATCGGGAGTGGTTGTACCCTTGTAAAAGAACTCGACATATAGCTTAATGTCGGAATTAGTGGATAGGTGATGTGCGTTTTATTAGTACAAGTTTTAAAATTTATAAACACGAATTATCCGATTATTATCTAGCACATACGAGCAAGTATACTCGTCCGGTGTAATAAAGGTGGGTAAGTCGAGATCGTCCCAAGGGATTTGGTGGTTTTAGTAATAAGAAAAATGTTTGTTAAATAAGGGTTGTCAATCCAAATTTATGTAAAATCTTAATTTAAAAGAAACTCAATAAAAACTAAACATATACTTGTGTATAATTCCTTGATTGGTGATTAGGAGTATCGTAACAATTTGAGTACGAAGTTTGCTATAAAACTTGTTATGATGCGCAACTAAAAATGAGTAGTTATACAGTCTATGATGTATGTCATGTTTTCACTACTACTAAGAATTCTATCACCTAAATGACTCCTTTCAGACATATCAAATTAGTATGACAATCCTACAAACACATGGTTGTTTAGAAAATCAATTCTTTTCTTATGAATTCCTACGAATCCTTTCTGTCCTTTTTCCTGATGAAATCGTCTCAAATCTATTTTAACAAGTAAATAAGATGGTTGTCAAGCATCCTATTCCATACTAATTTGGTGCATTAATATTTTGGAATAAAAACAAGTTGAAAATCCTTTCGGACCTATTTTTCAAGAAATTGTTTTTACCGACAAATTAAGCAAGAAAAGATGTTATATCAACAAACTCATAAAATATATATGTTTTCATGCATCACCTTTTTCATAAAATAATACTCCATTAACCAATCACATCATATACACAAGTATATCATAAATTACTCCATAACAATCATATTAAAACACAAGTAAATAAGAAAACTTTTATAAAACTTAAAGTAGCAATTGTTCATTATAAGTATCAAGGTATACCTAGTCTTGAGAATTACAATGAATAAACTTGTGGAACTATAGCAACCACACTCCTCCAATTGCTCACTAACGTAAGTAAACAACTCCACACTCGAACCAATGCTTGAGACTCTAACTCAACACGTTCTGGACGTTTTTACAACACTTAGTAAACTTTCAGGCAATATAAGATAAACTAACAAGATTTGTTGTAATACTAAGTTAGATAATGGTGGTAAAAGTAACTCTAGGCCCTAAGTGCTCATTATATAGCTTAATAACACTTATCCTTCAAGTAAAAACGTCCATCCTCAGTTAATAAGCAGAAATGATCAGCCACACATGATTATGGGGAGTAAATTCGCCAATAAATGCAAAACTTGTAACTTCAGTTAACCCCATCCGATCGGTTTCTCGCCATCCGATCGGATGGTCAATCTTGGCACGTTTCCAGCCGATCCGGTTGCGGGTTGCAACCGATCGGTTGGATTTAGTCTAAACATGTTTCTATGTCTTTTTACGTTGCATGCAATATTTTTCTTCGTGGCATGATTTTGTCCATTAGAACTTGATATTTCCTTGATAATTTCGTGTAGTAAACTTGTCTTTATCAAATCCTTTTGTCCATGCAACGTTTCTTTCTTTCTTGATCCTCTTGAAACTCTCCAAAAATGCATGTCCACTTCATTTCTTCATCTTTTAATTATTTTTACCTGCTTTTGGCTATTTTTGCATGTATAAACACTTTTCCACGATTAAGTAACAAATATATACAAATATGACCAATTTCCACTCATAAATCAAACAATAACGCGACTAAAAATATGTTAATTTGAGCGTTATCAAATCCCCCACACTTGAGCTTTGCTCGCCCTCGAGCAAGTCTTAATCAAAAGAAAATTGAATTCAATGGCAATAGTGCAAATATCTTATTTGAACTCAATCAAGTAAATAAAGAGCTTGATAACAATTCTAAGCACCTCACGAAGATAATTTGAAATTCACTTATCACTCAATATGTGTAACGATTAATAGATCACTCATTGCACAGTCATGATTTATGTTTCTTACCATAGGCTTGTACAAGTATCAAAACAATAGAATAATTCATCAAAGATGTCTTTTATTCGGGTTGTAATGTTTAGGCTAAGGGTTTTATAAAATTTCGTGCAAAATAATTACACAAAGTCAAAAAGGTAAGGATAAGGCATGAGAATATTTATGAAATTGGTTTTAAAAGAAAAATAAAATCAAGGTCTAAGTCCCATAATTGCTAATCTCAAATAATCCACAAACCCAAAAATGATAATAGTTACAATCTTTCTCCTCTTCGACTTCCACATGTTGATACATCGACTCACCATAAAAATATTCTTCAAACTTAGCACATCGGCTAACAACATATCTCGTGACTTTATTTATTCATAATATATAACACATTGGCTATATTTGTCACCTTATAGTTGCGATGACTTTTTTTTTTTTTTTTTTATCACCTCCCTCACACTTCGCATAAGCATACACCACAAAAAATACAAAACACGAAGTTACGCACCTTCATCTTTGTTGGAATGACACACATGAATTGTGAAGTGTGGCTAACTAATAATCATCAAAAACTAACCAAGCAACTAGCAATCCACCATTTAGACTTTGACAAGGGTTAGGCTAAGGTTTAAAGTGTAAAAGATTTTTGTATTTTTCTGGATTTAACAAAATGAAAAGGATGGCTCAAAAGGTGAAACTAAGGGTATCTAGCGCTAAAGATAAATGCTAACAAATGGGTTCCAAATACGAGGGTAACTAACCAATGTGGTTAGCAAAAATTATTTTGTAAACGGATGCCATTTGGTTTTATTCCTAAGTGTGCCTCTTATCATATGAATATATCCTTATCATTCGAAAATGATTTTAACCGTAATGCATAACAAGTACAAGTTCTAGAATTAACACAACCACCGGCACACTCATCATGAAATATGTAAATAGTATAAGAAATACTATTCTCATAAAAAAAAACTAATCCTCACAATTTAAAGTAATAAGGGTATAAAATTGTGCTAGCAAATGTTATCAATTCCGAAACGAACTGCTCTTTAAAACTTGAATTTGTTCTCCAAAAATATCATTATTATTTACCATGAAATCAACCTTATTTTAACTAAAATATGAAGGGCGAACTACTACTAGTTACTAAAGTTCACGACACTAAAATGAAAATTAAAACGAAAATTTTAAAAATTAAAACAAATTAAAAATTATGCAATTTTTCTATTTTCTTCCTTCCCCCACACTTAAGTTTTGCATTGTCCTCAATGTAATAAAAAAATAACTTCAAAGTAAAGGAAATGGAAAATTTTAGAAAATACCGGAGTTAAATATGCAACATGCATATTTAATCATAATAAGCAAATGAGTTTACCGAATCCAAACGTTGATCAACTATATGCTTCCGTAATAAAACTCCTGCAAGAAAACTGCAAAATATACGAAACAACCAAACAAACACAAACGAAAACATATCTAAACCAAATAAATAGAAAATTAAGTTACGTTATAAATCCTACGAGAAATAGTTAAAGATAATAGAAATAGAAATTGTTCGACACATAACTGTTTTTAAAACCAACCATAATCCATGTGATCAAAAGTCACCATCAATAACTCACATCGGAATGAACGAACTCGTCCTCGCTTTCCTCTTCATCCTCATCAACATCTTCTTCATCGTCCTCGTCCACCACTCGTCTCTTCTTCAACTACCACATATAGATAAATCGATTCGCCATAACAATATTCTTCATACTTAGCACATTGGCTAAACAACATATCACATAACTTTCTTTCTTCATCTTCACAATAATAATATAGCACATTAGCTATAATTGTCATCACATATATATTTTCCTTTTCTTTCTCTTTTTTTTTCCTCGATGACTTATTCTCTTTTTTTTTTTCTTTTCTATTTTTTTTCTTGATACATCACATCTCCCCCACACTTCTTATAAGCATACACCACAAAAAATATAAAATACCAAAGACGTCTCCTTCATCTTGTTGGAATGGTACACACAAGTGACAAAGTGTGGCTAACTATTAATCATAAAAAACAATCCATCATACCAAGCAACTAGCAACCCACCATTTAGACTCTGACAAAGGGTTAGGCTAAGGTTTAAAGTGTAAAATATTTTTGTATTTTTCTGGATGTAACAAAAATGAAAATGATGGCTCTAAGGGTTTAACTAGGGGTATCTAGCGTTAAAGATGAATGCTAACAAATGGGTTCCAAATACGAGGGTAACTAACCGACGTGGTTAGCAAAAATTTGTTTTGTAAACGGATGGCCATTTGGTTTTATTCCTAAGGTGTCTCTTTATCACACGAATACACTTATATCACACGAATGCGATTTTACTGCGGTCTAGTAATGATTTACAAGTACAAGTTCTAGAATAATAAAATCACCGGCACACTCATAGTAAAAGGTTCAAGCATAAAAGATGTATGCTATATATGAAATAGGCTTAAATCCTCACAATTTAGTGGAAATGGCTATAAAACGTGCAAGCAAATGTTATCGATTCCAGAATGGATTGCAATATTAATCGGGACACATCTCAAATTTTTCAAAATTATAGATTTCACCAGTGGATTGATCCAGTTATTCTAGTATATTATCCTAAAAACGTGAAAACAACTAGATCATAAGGGCAAACAAGTATACATACATTTTTTATTAGCCCAAAAATTATAAGTAAAAAATGAGTTTCGTTTTCCACTATTTTACTTTTCCCCACACTTAAGTTAAGCATTGTACTAAATGTGAATAATAAACTTCAAAGCATGTGAAATAGGGAAAATAAATAAATAGATAGTCCAAGAGAAACGAAACTTCCCGGGCCGTAGAAATTGCGATCAAACTCCATATGATAAAATGCTAAGCATGTGAGATCAATCGATTTCGCTTCCAACAAAACATCAACACACCAAGTACAATGTCACCAATAATCCAATCTCCAAGAGCTTATTAAATCTGCAAAAACAAACTAAACTACAAAAATGCGTAAAATCAAAAAACTCACTTTTGTAGGCATCACGGTTGCATTTAGCATATGCAACAAGCCTTTTAAACCCCTCGGTGGCCCGAGTGGACGAGTGAAGTCTCGTGAGGGTTTCCAGTGAACATACCCACAAAGTTCAAAACAATTTATTTTTTTAAAAACAAGTACTTATCTATTTACAATGTACTAAAAATTAAAAATGGCAAAACGGAGTTTAAGTAGAATAAAAGACATGATACTCTTGCAAAAACCAAAAGACATTTAAACTTATACGGTCTAAACACAAACACATAAAAACAAAATAAGATTTTATTTTTTTTTTAATTTACCGACTCGTCCAACCGATCGGTCGGACATCCAACCGATTCGGTTGGAATGAAAAATATTTTACGTAGAGCTCCAACCGATCGGATGGAAATCCATCTGATTCGGTTGGACAAAAATTTCAATTTTTTTTTTTCGAAAACAATTTTTACTAAAAACTTTTTATTGATAAAATAAAACAAGAACGCAAAAAGTAACGAACACGAAAATAAACACAAGCAAAACACATAAACACATATATACTAGTAAAACACAAGAACATAAAACGACACAAAAAACATAAACAAATAAAAGCACAATCACATAAAATGAAAATCACATAGACGCAAACAAACATAATTAGTCACGTAACAAAAATAGTCTTATTCCAAATTAATACGAAACTAATCAACAAAAACATAACACAAACAAAAAGAAACACAAAAATATGCAAGAGATCACATAACTTATAAAACTCAAACTGGTCATAACAAGAAAAAAAAATGAAACTAATGATTTGGGTTGTTTTGGTGGTTTTTCTTTTTCGCAAACATTTTCGAGCATATTTAGGTAACAAAGATTGAAATGGGTATTTTTAAAACACATGAAACCAAATCCCAACACCAAAACACTTGGTTTTGATGCCAAGATCATTTAAGCAAATATGAAAAATGAGACATTTTAAAAATGAGAGATACGTATTCAAGCAAACATCAAAGAACAGAAACCAAAACTCCAACAACGGCGCCAATAATTTATTGCGGCGATGCCGGAATAATGATTAAGCAAGGAAACAATATATCTATCAAGAAAACAATCAAACAAACATACAAAGAGCACAACAAACAAATCACCGGCAACGGCGCCAAAAACTTGATGTGCGTTTTATTAGTACAAGTTTTAAAATTTATAAACACGAATTATCCGATTATTATCTAGCACATACGAGCAAGTATACTCGTCCGGTGTAATAAAGGTGGTAAGTCGAGATCGTCCCAAGGGATTTGGTGGTTTTAGTAATAAGAAAAACGTTTGTTAAATAAGGGTTGTCAATCCAAACTTATGTAAAATCTTAATTTAAAAGAAACTCAATAAAAACTAAACATATACTTGTGTATAATTCCTTGATTGGTAATTAGGAGTATCGTAACAATTTGAGTACGAAGTTTGGTGTAAAACTTGTTATGATGCGCAACTAAAAATGAGTAGTTATTCAATCTATGATGTATGTCATGTTTTCACTACTTCTAAGAATTCTATCACCTAAATGACTCCTTTCGGACATATCAAATTAGTATGACAATCCTATAAACACATGGTTGTTTAGAAAATCAATTATTTTCTTATGAATTCCTACGAATCCTTTCGGTCCTTTTTCATGATGAAATTGTCTCAAATCTATTTTAACAAGTAAATAAGATGGTTGTCAAGCATCCTATTCCATACTAATTTGGTGCATTAATATTTTGGAATAAAAACAAGTTGAAAATCCTTTCGGACCTATTTTTCAAGAAATTGTTTTTACCGACAAATTAAGTAAGAAAAGATGTTATATCAACAAACTCATAAAATAGATATGTTTTCATGCATCACCTTTTTCATAAAATAATACTCCATTAACCAATCACATCATATACACAAGTATATCACAAATTACTCCATAACAATCATATTAAAACACAAGTAAATAAGAAAACTTTCATAAAACTTAAAGTAACAATTGTTCATTATAAGTATCAAGGTGTACCTAGTCTTGAGAATTACAATGAATAAACTTGTGGAACTATAGCAACCACACTCCTCCAATTGCTCACTAACGTAAGTAAACAACTCCACACTCGAACCAATGCTTGAAACTCTAACTCAACACGTTCTAGACGTTTTTACAACACTTAGTAAACTTTCAGGCAATATAAGATAAACTAACAAGATTTGGTGTAATACTAAGTTAGATAATGGTGGTACAAGTAACTCTAGGCCCTAAGTGCTCATTATATAGCTTAATGACACTTATCCTTCAAGTAAAAACGTCCATCCTCAGTTAATAAGCAGAAATGATCAGCCACACATAATTATGGGGAGTAAATTCGCCAATAAATGCAAAACTTGTAACTTCAGTTAACCCCATCCGATCGGATGGTCAATCTTGGCACGTTTCCAGCCGATCCGGTTGCGGGTTGCAACCGATAACATGTTTCTATGTCTTTTCTTCGTCGTTTTACGTTGCATGCAATATTTTCTTCGTGGCATGACTTTGTCCATTAGAACTTGATATTTCCTTGATAATTTCGTGTAGTAAACTTGTCTTTATCAAATCCTTTTGTCCATGCAACGTTTCTTTCTTCCTTGATCCTCTTGAAACTCTCCAAAAATGCATGTCCACTTCATTTCTTCATCTTTTAATCATTTTTACCTGCTTTTGGCTATATTTGCATGTATAAACACTTTTCCACGATTAAGTAACAAATATATACAAATATGACCAATTTCCACTCATAAATCAAACAATGACGCGACTAAAAATATGTTAATTTTGAGCGTTATCAATAGGCGACGTTAGGTTGGTTCTACCTTGAACTAGGACCCGGTATCTAGCTTTGTACTGGATAAAGTGTAAGCGACGATTGTAAAGGTTTCTCCACCCGTGAAAGGAGGTTGTTGACTAGTGCTTGAAACTCTCGAGTTGGAAACTCGGGGCGTGGATGTAGGGCAAGGAAAAAGAGTCCTTATAGTCGAACCACGATAAGTAATCGTGTTGTGGTTTGATCGTTTCTTTCTTTATCTTTGCACATTACATATTGTCTTTAGTTAGAATTGTTAATTACACGTAAAGCTTTTCAAAGATTAACAAGTAATTTGAGTTTATATCTTTAGTGAAACATAAAGTTTTTAAAAGATAATTAAGTTAAAAAGCGGTAAACAATTCAACCCCCCTTCTAGTTTTCCACACATCTATCAAAACCTAAAACATAATAATCAATAACATAAACAAGGGTTTATATATAAAACCCACAATAACTTACTCATCATCCATTCTACATCATCATATATGATCATATCTTGATCATATGATGAATTCCCACTTTACTCATAAAACTTAACCTCATAAAATCAAGATAGAGAGATACTTACTTGTGATTAATTGATACTAGAAGCTATCTCTTGGATTGGAACACCTAGCCTTCATCATAAGAACCATAAAGCCATAAGCTTATGGTTTCCCTCCCTTTCTCTCCTCTCTAAACCGGACCACAAAACACATCTTAGGATAATGTGGAAATCTCTAGAATTTCTTGGATAATATTAGCTAGTCACAAGTTTGGACCTTTGACACATTAAGTCCCTCAAGTCTCATTCCTTCTATTTTGTCCACATCACCTTTTTATAACATGTTTACAACTTAACAACTCTAATCCTTTAAGTTATGCATCATAACCTCCAATGCCATGTTACACGTTCGTTAACTATTAGGTTGACTACCGGGTTTGACCAGCCAATCACGTTAAGTCCTTAGCCCATTTCCTTCTAGGGTGGGGCCTATTTGTATCCGGGAAACGGTTGTTACATCATCGATCTTGTGGTTGCAGTGGCGGCGATTCGGTCAGCGTAGGGGCTATCGGTCCGATCGACCGACCACTGTGCCTAGCCTAATGGCTTTATTTTTAAGTACTTGGCTTAGTAGCTTGATTAGCTTGTACATTATGGGTAAATTATTGTATATTTTGGTGAAGGGGAGAATTAATTAATGTATTAATTATATGTGTTGAATAGATTATTGACCTTATAATCATTGTGCTTTGTGTTTTATGACTTTATTTACTTAAAAGCTATTGTACATTGTGCTTAAATGGTTGTAATTTTTAATGAAGGGGTGTTTTTAATAGCATTTATGTTATTTGGTAGAATTTTGGTCTTAAAATGTCACCACGCTATTTTTTGCTGTACAATATGCTTACTTTGTTGTAATTTTAAAATTTGGGTGCATTAAAGTGTTTTAAACCATGCATTGTTTCTTGTAAATCTAAATTTTTGGAGAGATGGTGTTTCATGCATTATATGTAGTATAGATATAGATTATATATCATGCATTGAAAATTTATATTTTGAAAAATATGTAATTTTTGAAGTTTCATTAGCTATGTATGCAACTATCCTTGAGACTTTTAGCATGTGTTTTAGTTAAAAGGAAACGCTTTTATTTTCCATACAATATTTTGTACAAAACAAAGAAAATAAAAATTACGTTAAAATCAAATATTTCCTATCAAACTTACCTAAACATCCCCCGAGTTTAGTTATAACCAGTTTTTGTACAATAAATTGAATGAACAAACTTTATCTTCCTCAAGATATTATATTCAGATATTCTGGTGCAAATAGTAACTCGTGTAGTCGTGTTAGATATAATAATAAAGAAATTGAAACTTTACATGTCTATTTTGGTCATGGGCTCTAACTTGCAACTTGCAAGATATATCTTCTGACTGAAGGGTACGTGTAAGTGAGTGTCATTACGTTTCTTTTGGAGACCTAAATTGACCCATCATTCATTCTCAACCCTACATGTTATTTGCTTCCTTTAGTTAAAATATCAATGTTATGTTTTTGTAAATGTCGGGTTTGATTTTTTTCGTATAAAATCATCGTTTTATAAATGATTATCAAGTTGGTTCATTCAATAAATTAAATCTGGATTGTCCCGGTGGTTTTAGTGGTTGCTACACGATAAGCGCAAGTTATGCTTTAAAAAGGCCAAAAATTTAGAATTATGTAAAAGAGTATAACTTTACCACACTATTATAGTGTTGAATTAAGGTTCAAGTGTGTATGAATCATAGTTGAATACAATGTCAAATGTGTGTGAATCTTAGTTGAATGTTTGTACTTGTAATTTGTTTGGTGCAGATTTGTAGTAGCTAATGAATTGTCTTAGCACTATATGGTTCTGCATATGTTTGTAAGCTCAAAAGTGGAGTAATAATATATTTTCACCATTCCACTAAAAAAAACCTTCTACATTATAAGCTGTAAAATGTATTACTCTTTGGAAAAAGATTGTGAGAGTTAAAACTCATGACTAATTTTGTACCTAACTTATGTGTCATTAGCTTATAGAGTTGTGAAGAAGTGGAACCGATTGATGCAACAATGAATTATTGTCACACAAATTAGACATGAATAAATCACTTTCTTACTGTTTTTATTAAGTATTTGTTAGTAGTTTTGAAGATGCAATACACAGACAAATAGACGATAATATGATTCATGGAATTATGATTATTGAGAGGCCGATGTTCTTATGCGATTCTGTTATTATGTTTAATGATTGCTGCCCGTTAACATGACATGCAGTCCACGTTTTGATGGATCGACCACAAATTGGTATTCAATATTCTCGACTTTTGAAGAGTTACTTAAACTCTTAAAGAGCTTCATAACGGGCCAGTGACAAATCTATAATAAATGGCATTCGTATACAAGGCCCATATTATATTAGAGGCCATCATATCACGCACATACTCATTGCCATGCCTAATATAAATGGACATACATACATTCAAGTGTTTTTGTTGAACACATTTAAGTCTCATGTGGAGCTTAATTTGAAAAACAAAGAACGGTTCTCTTTGTAGCATTATGATCTGAATAAAGTGTAAACATGAAAGAGACAAATATATATCATCACATAATTGAATTGTGATTTTTGGTTAAAGAATTAGGTTGTCAATTAATAATACCAGATCTTACGCTAGATAAATGCTAGCTCTAACATTTAAATTTTGTCCAACTACTATATTTAAAATTTTTTAATTTGCTAACCATTAATTGCCCAACTCCTAATATTTGGAAAACAAACAATGTAGTTGCTGCCATTTCATTGTTTGCATCACAGCCTGAGCCTCTCTGTAACCGTGACTGCAGACCAATAATGGCGTCGTCGTTGTTTGTAGCATTGAAGACATTGTTTGTAATCTTGACGTGTATAATGGCAGCGGCGCTTGTTTACTTATTTTCCATGGATCACTTCTCGTCGTGTTTGAACCCACCTTGGTAAATATATTAGAAGCTTAGATTATATATCCTTCTATTGTAATTACCGCGAGAAGAAACAATTTAACTTTCTAACAAGCTTGTTGTCAAATTCGCCACAGGTGGATGCAAGTGGCAGTGTATGATGTTTGCATAGATCTTATTTTTATAGCGGTATGAATTGAAAGTTTATCTGATCATTTGCAAGGTTAAGTTGCTGTTTGTTTGAAATTTAACAATATCACATAAATCGTATACAACGTAAAAATTTATAGGCTGACCCAATGTTTATTTTTACATTCATAATTTGGCAACTTGGAGCTTTACCTTCTGGTTTACGAGGCTCCTTTGCGTTAATCTTTCAAGGCTTACCATGATGCCAATTCTATCTACTGACCTACATTGAGGTTGTATACTGGTAATTTTAGGCGTGGTTTTTCTACAAGGAATCAAGCTGGATCAAGACACTAGTTTTTTCATTTATAATATTTTGGTGTGGAAGGTAAAATAATTTCTCTTTATTATTAGTGTAATACGTTAGGAGTCATTTTTCCAATCACTTGAGAACATTGTGTTTGGCTTTGATTTCGATCATGACTTTGATCTAATCATTATGCGACTAGCTACGTATGTTCACTTATCAGTGTAATCTATACATTATAAGTCATATAAAGTTTATTTTTCCGTTCTCCTTTTCAAACAAAGATTATGGAATGGGAAAATTCTTTCAAAATGTAACATACTTGTCAAAAAAATCACTTTCAAGTAACGTACTTTTAATTTTCGTTATTGTGGTGCTAAACTTTCATTTTTGTCCTCTTTTACGCACTTTATGACGTTTTTATGACATTTTTGCCCCTGAATTTCAAAAAAATTGAGGGGCAAAAATGTCCCAAAATGCGTAAAAGAGGTCAAAAATGAAAGTTTAACACCACAATAATGAAAATTAAAAGTACATTACTCAAAAGTAATTTTTTGAACAAGTATGATACGTTTTAAAGGAATTTTCCCTTATGGAATTGCCGCTCATCTAGCTATGTTAGTGTTATAGTCCATTTTTCAATCCTTATGCAGCTTGGTTACATGTGCATACATCGCTAGATAACCCTTTGTTACTTTCACTTTTTGGCTCTATGGTTGCTTGGATAGCTAGACGAGTTCCCTTAGCCATTTTTCTTTTCTTTTTATGCTTATTGTTCAACTTAATTCATAACGCAATACAAATTTGTATCCAAGAAAATCTCACAGGTGCATGATCACGACGCTAATTGACATGCAAAATCATTGTGTGGTTTTCTCGGTATATTTCTTGTGTAATCAGTTTTTTGTGCTTTAGGTACTAATTAATACCCATGTTAATATCCACATAAAGAATATATAAACTGTTGCTTTTCAGGTGTGGATAGCATATAAGGAATCAAGATGGACAAGTTCTGTCACTTGGATACTTTTACTTGAATGTTTCGGGAGGTAAGCACTTACCGGAGCTAAGTCATCATCAATTGTTCACTTCGTGCTCCTCCGGCATGAATTAACATTAATTATGTGCTTATATAGAATCAAAATAACATCTAGTTACTATGACTGGCAGTCACATCCTCATGTGCAAATCATTGATTAATCTATCCAATTGATTACTTTAGTCTATTAGACAATAAGATATATATAGCTGACCCAAGCCCGTTCGTTGGCTTTTGGTCCTTTAGGGTTTCTATGTATCTATCTTTGAAAATATCGTATCAATAACGCATATCACAATTAGATTAGATCTTAAGATCCTATGCTTATGATCGGGATATTATAAAATTTTAAGCTTGCTAAAATCCTAGGCCTTAACCTAGTCATCTGACATAGCCCACAAGCTAAGAAAATAACATGACATGTATATGTGGTATCCTACTTACTGTTTAATAACTTTTGAGACTCGGTGTAACCTGATGGTTCATATTGCATTTGAAGTGCATCACTTAGGTCATCTCCAGTCATATACTTCAAATTTGTAGGACAAAAAAGCATTTTTGAATGACATTCTTTCTTCATAAATCATTATTCTTCAACCACGTACGTACTCCATACTTTAAATTCAAATATTGTTATACTAAATTAACTTGACTTCACCCAATAACATGATATGTATCTATATCAATTTATGTATATATTGCATTATTTTATGATTTGGAGGATGAATAGTGATACTCCAAGTATGGAGGATTTTCAACAATGTTTCAAAAAAATATCCAAATATGGAGTACGGTTGGAGATGTTTTTATGCTCTCCATTCTCCAAATATGAAGAAATATATGACTTGAAGGCCATGATTGTAGATGGCCTTAGTACACATTCAAAAGTGTTACAATGACACACATCATGCGAAAAAGGCATATTGTGTGAACTCTTTCAGTGACCGTATATCTTTGTGATCTTATACATTGATTTGATCTGATCATGGTTCTAAACTCTAAATATATACATTTCAACGTTTTTCTGATTATGTTAAATGTGCGAACTCTTTTGGCAGCGTGACTTTATGCGCATACGTTGTACAACAATTGTTCCACGTCTCCTCCCAGCAGCCAATTTCGCTTATACTTTTCAACCAAAGTGACAGGTAAGTCTAACAAATAACTTCAACCTCTCCATATGTTTGTTTAACAATAAGTTAATGTTATATGTTAGTTAATAATCGTTGTAAGCCTCGTGGAACCGACCAACACTTGTGTTGAATTTTGAAGGTGTAGTAAGACTTTATTTTTTAGTTTTATACAAGTGTTTGGCCACTTATTGGATATCAAACCAAATTGAACCATTACCATCAATAGTTATAACAAGATTTCGTCAAGGAATTACTTTTGCTGCACTGTTTCTGGTTATATGCATGTATATATATTTGGGTTAATGTCATGTAATAGCAACGTACTTTCTCATTTGTTCCATTATCAGATACGAACCCAAAATATTACAAAAATACCCTACAAACTTATATATTTTTGTGTCGATATCATCATTTAACCTACAAAATTGGGTAATCATATTCCGGTCATCTTCTCCACTTCTTCCGGCCACTTTCTGGTAATCTTTTATGCTGAAACTTTCTAGATTGTTACATGTTTTAGCTAGAATTCTTCGTTTATGCTGAAACTTATCTAGCACACTGTGTGTTCGATTTAGGCCTGTAATAATGTGGTCTTAATTAACTAGCTTATCCGTTGTTTTGAAATAAAATTGCTCATCTGCTGCTAAAAAAAGTTACGAAGTCTAACATTGACAATGGGTTCCTTGAAAATAGTTTGCTGGAAGATACGACATTAATGTAAGACAATATTTATAGGTTGAGAGCTAACAATTAAGTAGATCTTGGGACACCGCATAAATTTAAGCATTGCAGGTTACCCTATTTGACACAACACAGAAAACGGCCTCCCATGGCGTTTCCGGTAACTAGGCTGGGTTTTTTCTAAGGAAGAAGGTGAAGAAAAAAAATAAAATAAAAAATAAAAATCCACGTATTTAATTTTAACCTGTTTAGCCGGTTGCCAATCATGCCACATAAGCAAAAGTATGATATCGACACAAAAATATATAAGTTTGTAGGGTACTTTTGTAATATTTTGGGTTCGTATGTGATAATGGAACAAATGGGAAAGTACGTTGCTATTACATGCCATTAACCCTATATATTTCGTATGTATCTTACTTGCCACTTATTGGATATCAAACCAAATTGAACCTTGCATTTATATGTTCATATATGCACGTATCTGTAATTGTGTATGTGTATGGCCCGTATGAAACCTTGCACTTATGTATGCTTACTGATACATCCTCTATTTTTTTGGCTTTGCATAATTTTAGTTGAATCCATTTGTCCATATATCATCAATTTATTTTCTCCCATGTGATAAAATGCACTCAACATTCACTCAAATGGGAAATTCCTGTATACTGGCTAGCTTACTATTTAAGTAACTGTTCGAAAGGTTAGTGTTTGATGTTATTTTTCACTTATCAAAAATTTCTATAAATACTCAACGTGTGCGATGTTGCTGACCTAGCCGCATTGAGTGAACCACTTACGTCTTATCGTGTATTATTGGTCCGTCTTACGATTAAGTATTCACAAAACCATGATCACATCATCTTTACCTCTCTAAATTGTTTGGGGACAGAATCTTAGTTTTGCATATTAACGACATCTTTTGAATTTTTCAGAGATCTGATGTCCACTGAACCTATGTTGATGGAGCATTCCAATATATAATGATATTCCGCAAAACTCTCATCCCTTAAGGAAAACAGTAGCATGTGACATTTGGTCAACTGCTAAAGCTGAGGTTTCTTAGAACCGGTATCCTCTGCTATAGACGCATCATCTTTTCGTTATGAGAACTTTATTAATATTGTTTAGTACTTACTTTTATTTTCACAAGCTGATTCCACTTCTAGATCAACATATATGTATGTTATCACTTGTTTATCATGTACCCGTTGTATAAAATTGTATGTTGTTTTCATCTACAGAAAAGTAGCCAATTACACATAATTCTATAACTCAATTTGGGCAAGGTGAAAAATAATGGAATAACATGAACACGTGACGTTACTAATATTTTTCTGAACATATAACTCAATAAAGTGCATACTAGATGCATATACAACGTACAACATAACAAACTTCTAATGAATACCTGATATGATATGTGGGTTATTAAATCTACCAAGACTAACTATACTTCAAATGCCTATTTGACAATTGACATAAGAAATACGATTCTGAAACTAAAACAAGTACGATGAAATAGAGGGATGATGACTATGCTCTTCTTATTCTCCGTTTGCGATACCAGCTGATCTCCTCAACCACTACAAACCCATATTAAAGTGGTGTAGTACTAAAAACGAGATAACACAAATCGGACCTGTTGATTCACACGAATACCAGGAACGATTTTACGAATAATCGTATATCGGTATTGCAACGTAATGCATAAATCAGAGGAACCATATAACATGCACAAAATATGTGTTTTAAAAGGTTGGACGGTCGGGTGTTTGATGTGGAAGGGATGAGTTATCAATACGTGCCAACGATGGTCGGGGGTAAAAATATATTTTAACAGGTTCACCGTACGTTTTTTAATGTGGGATGGGTGGAGGAGAACTTTGTGTGTTTATCATACCGATAATACGGCGTTTGATGTTCAGTTTAAGAAAAGACCTGTGGTTTCCAATAATGCGCCGTGTATCTTTTTCTAGGCTGAATATTTGACATTCAGTATGTTATTTTTTTGGAACAGAAATTACTATACACCGTTTTTTAAAATGTCCACATTCAGATCGATAGAAAGCCAATATCATTGGTAGAATCGGCTTAGTTAAAAAGAAATGCGAACCAGAAGAGGATGCCGTAAGAGTGGATTTGGTGTAAATTCTTCTACCGTATCCTCTTCTATTCCCCATATGTCTTTGTATAAGTCAATTTTGGCACTGATCTTGGCTTCCTGTTGATCTGAAAACGAATCTCTGTTTTTACATGTTTAGGATTAGCGTCTTTGGAAAAACTTTTAAATTTTTTTGATTTATCGGAAAGTAATACTATGTTTAGCCAAAAACCTTAAATGCGGCGCTAAAATGGGTCATTTTGGTGGCCGATATGGGTGTGACACTCGTCCCTGGAGTAGGGGTCAACATGGGTCTGTTTGAGTGCTGAAATAGGAGTTCAAGTGGGTGCGATTTGGGGCTGAAACGGGTGGGCTTGGGTGTTGAAATAGAGCATAAATGGACGTGTTTGGGTGCCGAAGTTGGGGCTAAAACGGGCCATCTTGGGACTGAAATGGGTGTGGAATTGGGGGCTGAAATAAGGGCTGCGACGAGTGCGTTTGGGACCTGAAATGGGTGGGTTTCAGGCGACGAACTGAGGATGGAACAGGTGTCGTCTACTTATAAGGTACATGATTAGTATCTTTATGATCAAGTGCTATATTCTTTAGAATTGACGATTATAAATATCAACATTATTCAATCACATTTTATTGTTTCTGTTTGTCTATGTCTACGAAATGGATGCTTTTGATCTAAAATAAATGAGTAGATTATCTGGTGTAAAAATATAATTTGCTCAAGTTTTTAGCTTCATCAGGTTCTTTTGATGGCTAACTGTTAAGTAGAGCATGAGGTTTTCAAGGCCGTATTCAAGAACAGACAACCCGACCAAATAGTGGAATATGCATCAGCATAAGGTGAGTTCCAAGAACTTCATACTTTCAGGTTTCTATATATTTTGAGTACAATTTCATCTATACAAAAGAGTGCTGTTAAAACTAGAAGAAATCATGGAGGCAGTTTGTTACAATATGTTGAATGAAGTCAACCCTTTTTTGGGGAAACAAATAAGCAAATTTGATCAACTCTTCTTTCCTGTGACGAATCGAGTAAATTAACTGCAACTGTTCCGTCATCCTTTGTATTGTTACGCTGCTAATACAATTATGATTACAAGAAAGCAGATATACAGGCTGAACTTAAGAAGATTGAGGTAACATTCGTTCGGTTTTACGCCTACTTATTGGTCACATGTTATCGCAACCAAGCATCACATCATTTCTACTTTTGGCTACTAACTTGCTTTAGTTATGCAGGTCACTCAAGTACCATTTTATTGAATGCTATAAGTTACTGTATTTGATAGTTTTGAAGCTACACAAAATACGTTTATGTGTAATTGTGTAAATAAAGCATTTGTAAGAAACACGACTGAATGTAATATTTAAGTTCTACAAACATTTTGTTTCACAATTTTGTTATCTAATGATGTCGTTTCACAAAACAACGCTAACCAAATGCAAAAACCCTGCCGCAACACGCGGGTGCCAAACTCTCTGATTCTGAGTCTATATTATAAGCTGGCTAATCCGGGGACAACTACGCTTTTGGACATCCCGGAGTCGGCACAGATGAACCTATGTAATTTAATACTGTTAACAGATCCAATATCGGGTCTTTAAGTTCCAACATAAATTTTAGGACAAATCAAAGACCGTAAACACGATGCCACTTAAAACACACACAAAAAATAATAATAATAAAAAAAAAAAAAAAAAAAAAAAAAAATACTATTACATCCGCATCTATTACATCAGCAGCTCCAAAGCAAGTCCGGCCCAAAAGGGCTACAACTAGTCCGGTTTGGCATAGTGATTATGTCATGGGCTAATATCTATCTTTATTTATTTGTCTTTAGGAATGTGTCAATGAAGGCTTTTATTCTGTATTCAACTTATGTCGCAAGTTAGGGTTATTCGGTATAAATACCGAATCTCTATTAATGAACAGACAAGTTTTTCAGTCAAACAAATCTCTTCTCTTAAACCCTAATTCTTAAGGAGCTCGCGCCCGCTTGAAGTGGTGCCCTATCTCGATACAATCTCAACGGGTCGTATCAATTGGTGCTTTCATTGCCATGGATGAACAAATGATTCGTTTGCTCTTGAAGGAGTAGTC
This sequence comes from Artemisia argyi, assembly GCA_030686995.1. Taxonomy (NCBI): domain Eukaryota; kingdom Viridiplantae; phylum Streptophyta; class Magnoliopsida; order Asterales; family Asteraceae; genus Artemisia; species Artemisia argyi. The sequence goes on from CM060693.1 coordinate 29,588,560, forward strand.
CGATGCATTGAATGCACAAATGGATGTGCAAAATGCTGCTTTAACAGCCGAATTGCAGGCTGCCAAGTTAGCGAGACATGGAGGGGGCGATTTGATGTCACCAATACCGCGTGCTATGAGATTGGCCGTGCCAAAATTTTCTGGAACTGATCCGGATAGTTGGATTTTTGCGATCAATGAGTACTTTACTCTTTTGGATACTTCTGTTGATCAGAGGTTGCGGGTTGTGGGATTTAATCTTGAAGGTGACGTGGCGGAGTGGTTTCGTTGGATGTCGCGTAACAAGTTAATCATGACTTGGGAGATTTTCTTGGAAAGTGTGCAAAATCGTTTTGGGCCTTGCAAATATGAAGATCCTCATGGAGCACTATCCAAGTTGTTACAAATGGGAACAGTGGCACACTATCAAAGTGAATTTGAAAAATTGATGAATCGTGTTACAGGTATATCAGAAAGCTTGCTGATTTCGTTTTATTTATCGGGACTTAAACCCGCATGCAGCGTGAACTGTTGGTGCCCAAACCATCGTCTCTTGGTGATGCATTTTCTTTAGCTCGTGTTACGGAAGCACGATTGGATGATCAAGGGATGACTACGACAATTAGTAGGTCGCCGACTACTAGTGCGTCTCCAGCACTAACAAAGTCGACTTCTCGTTTTGGTGTACAACATCTTGATAACTCTAAAACGCCTGTGTTGTCCACTTCTCCTAAAGTAGGTGTTAATTCTGGGACGACACCACTTCCTATTAAGTGTATTTCGCCAGCTGAGCGGCACGAACGCTTGAGTAAAGGGTTATGTTTTAATTGTGATAACAAACGGGTACGCGGACTGATGAGTGCTCAAACACTCATTATTTTTGGTCAAATCTGAACTGCAAAACATACAAAAACACTCAGTAATGCATCAAAATACTGAAATTATCTCAAAATTGTGTTTTATATGTTTATGATGCAAAATGAGCAAAAACAAATGAAAAACGATCAAAGTTTGCAATATTGGCAGTTTCAGTCCCCCAACTTTCAAAAATTGACAAAAACAGTCCCTAGGCATTTATTTTGTATGAAAAGTCAATCAAGGTCCATGGAAAATCTAAATTTGTCAAAAATGGTCCTTGAAATAAAAGTTTTAAGAAATTACATGTTTGGTCCCTTAAGTTTGGTAATTTGTCATAATTGGTCCCCGGTGTTTTAAAAAAAAAAAATACATTTTGGATCCTTGGGTCATTAAAGTTAGCAAGTTTGGTCCTTATGATATCTATGGAAAGAATGCATTTTCAGTCCTTGCAATTTTCAGAAAATGCAAAATGGTCCTTGTGTTTACCAAAATTACCAAACGGATCCCTTGTATTATTATAACCACAAACCCAATCCATTACCCAATCCCCCCTTACCCTTTGGCCTGATCCACAACACAAACCTCAGCCCACAACCGGCCCACTCCACCTAAATAATAATAAAACCTCAAAACCGTTTTATTTAATCTCCAGGTCAAACACCCTTCGTTGACCATCCCTTCTTCCCCAACTTGCAACTGCAAACACCACTTCTACACTCCATCCCCCCCCCCTCCTCCAGCTCATCACTCCCATACCATGTTCCCCAACTATCCACTAAACCCCAAGTAACATTAATTTCCCTAAAATCCCTCCAAGAAACCTCACAAGCTGCCAAATTCATTTTTCCCGCCAAAAGACTTTGAAGGGTCAGGATCAATTCAAGCAATCCTAGGGCTCACAAGGAAGTGGAAAAAGCTAAAAGTATCTCCAAGGGTTATATAAATCAAGAAAAAATAAAGAATGGAGCAATTAGTGTAGCAGTAGAGTAGTATTAGAATAGCTTTAGTTCTAGTTAGGTCGACATAGTGTAAATTTTATCAATTCAGTTGTAATCTTTGCTTTTCTTGTGTAATATTAATCACTTTTGTACTCAAAATCTATTCTGCGCTTTTAATTTGAAGTTTGCTTTTAAATTCTAACTTTGGCATTTTTGAATGAAATTTACAAAGTCATTTAAACTTGGTAAAAATTGTTGTTTCTGGTTTGTGTAAGTTCACTAAAGATTAGTTATCAGCTTCTCAAAGTTTTTTCTTTATCATGTAAATTAGTTTAGTTAAATAAAATAAAAAAATAAAAAATAAAATATAAAAAATAGTGAAGAATAGAAAGCAAGGAAGAAGAGAAGGATAGGCTGTGGAAACATGGTTTAGAACTCCAAAGGGGAGTGTAGGATGTGGTTTTGAGTCCTTGGTTATCTGGTTCTGCTCAATTTCCATTTGTAAGCCATTTTCACTACTTTTGTAATAGTACTGTAGCTTTACTTATGAGGGTGTGTTTGCTTTTTAAATTTGCTTATTTCAGTCATTGGTTGCTTATTAGTTTGATTCTTGCTCATATATCATTGTTGTGTTATGAAATAATCATTTTCTCAATTTGACTGTCAAAATATTATCTTTGGAGATTTATGTGTTACACTGTGGATAATGGTATTTTTGGTACTTAAATTTTCAAATGATATCATATTAATGCTTTTGGAATCAGTTGTTTTGACTTGGTCAGTAAGATCTTTTGAAAAAACTCATTTTCAGTTTCTTAAAGGAGTGTTTGGTTTGAATTGTCTCTGGGACTTAGGGCTTGTATTTGTTAATGTAAGTGATCTCTTTAGTCCATATTAAGTCCCCTTAGGGTAGAAATACTGCTAAAACCAGTAGGTCCAAGCTTTTAAAGTCAAAGACATACCAAATTCACCCTCACAGTTAACTGTGAGGGATTTAAGTTCCATAACCACCAACAGTAGCTTATAAGTTGCATTTTTAGAATAGGATGCCTTTATCTTAGCTTATTATTTGTTTCTAAACTCTTAGGATCAGATCTAAACTCATAATAAGTCAACATAAGTGGTTTTTATGAAAAAGTCAAATGTTCAGTTCTCAGATTTTTGCAAAACTTAGAGGATTTGTTTTGAATTTAGTGTTAAGAGCTAGGACTTAAAACTTGTTACTACTCAAAGTATACCATCTCATCTTTCATGTTCCATGTTCCTTGCATTTTTATGAATTTTCTGGTGGGCTCCACTTAGCCTCAAAAGCACTTGCAGGGCTGCTAAGCCTCTGCATCAGCAGACTCAGAACCCACACCACCACTTTGGTGGTGGTTCTTGATCTCCACAGTGGTCCCCAAGCCACAAGCCTTGTACCTTTCAAACCCCCCCCCCCTCCCTGGTAGACTTCTAGTTTTGACCCTTGGTTTGACTTAGAACCTTGTGGACCCCACCTTAAATCATCACTCATATATGTCCCCATTTTAGTTAAGTCTCAAAGATCAAAGTGCTTTTTGATAGCTTATTTGCTTAACCTGTGGTCCCCACTTGCTTATTCCAGCTTAAACATGTACCAACAACTTATTTAGACCAGGATTAACCATTGTGGGTCCCACTTGAGGCCATTTTAGCTTATTTTGCCTTTTGGTCAACTGTCTCAACTCTTGGCTTTTTCTCAGCTTATTTTTAAGTTCCACATTACTTGTTTTTACAAAAGTTTGTAGTTTTTAGGTATTAAATAAGTTTGTAAAAGAAAAAAATCCAAAAAACAATTTCAAATTAAGTGATAGTTTCTATTTAATGTAATTTAATTTTCATTTTCATTTTTAAATTTTTATTAAGTACTTGTCATTTTTATATTTTTATTAATTTCCTATTATATTAAAGTATTTATAATAATTTTTTCAGATTTTTATTTTATCATTTAGTATTTATTAGAATAAATCTTTGTTTTATTAATTATTAATTAATATTAAGTTTAAAATAGCATAATTAGTTTTTATTAAGCAAAACCTAGTTTTTATATTTTTTATAGCTTTTATATGTTATAAAATAATTTTATAAATTTTCTTAGAATTTTCACTGTTCATTTTCTGCTTTTCTTAATTTAAAATAGTTTAATTAGTTAATTAGTAATTAACTAGTTATTAATTAATATAAAAATCACAAAAAGACAAAAATACTTATTTTTAATTTTAAAACTTATTTTTAGTTATTTTATAATTTTAGAAATTTTATTTTCACCTTTTTAGTATTTAATTAATATTGTATTATATTTAAATTGTTTAAATATTAATAATTAAGTATTAATTAGTATTTAATTAATAATAAATAATTAATTAGTGTAAAAATTTATTTTAATTTTCTAAAAATTTTCTTTTACCTTTTAGTTTGTAAAAAAGTCATTTTCACCCCCTGGGTGTTTTCAGATTTCCGTTTTCACTTTTTATTTCGTACGTTTACGTTTTATTTAAACGTAACGTACGCGTTTTTAGGTTTTAATCGTTTCTGGTCTTTCTTAGCTTCCCGTCTTATTCAAATAGTTTGTTTAAGCTATTTCATTGTAGATTCCTTAGTTCAATCAATCATAAACCCCTTTTCATCCAAATTCACCCGATCACAAAGCCGTTTGAATACAATTCACACCTCGTCGGGACATAACGACCCGGGGAAACACTGTACTTCCACGGAGCATTGGTTTAAGCTGTTTGACTATTATAGTTGACCATTCACAAGTGGTTGACCAATAATAATCTGACGGTTTAGCACCAATCAAATTTTGGCGCCGCTGCCGGGGAGGTGTACGCGCTATTCTAAACGGTTTTTCTGATTAGTGTCTTTGGAATTCGTTCCATTGTACATTTATCCATCCTTTGTTCATATTTTCTTATTATCAAAACAAAACCGTTCCTGAAAACTTTTTAAAACTCAGTTTTCAACGAACACAAAAAACACAAAAAACATTTTCTTTATCCTTTGTACAAAATGTTTATCCAAAAACCCAAAAATACTCACCTTTATCCTCTTACCCCTTTGATTCTCATTTCCTCACCCTCTATACACATTTGATTCTTTCTATGTCTCATCCACACTTTCTGGTTTGCCATTGGTGTGGTAATCCTTATAATGGTGGCAATTGCCCCAGTTGTGGCAGGGTAGAATCCGGAAACGGGTCTGTCTATAACCAGAATCCCTATCCTACCATGGCACGAATGAGTCATTCCATCAGTTACCACACCATCAGTCTCAGCAGTTTTACTGTTGTGAGTACTGTGGTGGTTCACACTACAGTTATGATTGTCAATCGGGAAACATGCTTGTCTATGAGCAGTCTCCTGATAGCAATTGTAATTCTAGCACATACAACCCACAGCCACATCAGTTTTACTGTTGTGATTACTGTGGAGGTCCACACTCTAGCTCGGATTGTCAAACAAGGAATTCATTTCCTTGTAACAATTACGACTCTTCGTTTTCAGACCCACCTCCACAGTACGATATGATTCACACAACTCCTCAAGAAACCAAGCAAGACCTTTTACTAAAGGCTCTTGATATTTTAAAAGAACTTAAGGAGGAGTTGGTTACTACACCGTTTCGAGACTCTCGTGAGAAATCTATGGCAGAATTACTTGCTGAAGAACGAGAGGCTAAAAACGAATTGAGTATGGAGAAATTACTTGTCTTAGAACAAGCAGCTATAACACGTGCTAAATTTCGTCAAGCTGCTCTTCTAGACTGTGATGATGATAGTGATAATGACGACACCCTTGATATCCTTCAATTTTATAAGGGTTCATCAGATTCATCATTTGTGATTCCTCCCACGGAAAATCAGGGAGAAAATAATGAGATGGGGAAATTACTAGCCGTTGAACAAATGGAACTTGAAAATTCCATGAATGCTAGCTCCTCTCATCTCCCTCAGTATGTTGTTATCACACCCGAAGTTCACACTCACTCTCTAAACATGGGGGATGAGCATCTTAGCACTGTTCCTAATAAGGAATCGGACGAATTCATAAAGTCTAGTGTTGAGAACCTTGTCCCAATCCCGAGAGAGTCACAGGGAACTTTGGATCATGTATGTGATATTCCTTCACCTATTGAGTGTCCTAAAGATCAATTTGAGACTTTCTCAGATTTTAGAGATGATTGTATATCTTATGGAGACATCGAGTATGTTGAGGCATCAGTTCCTCAAACTGATGCTGATCATCTTCTTGAGGAGTTCGCTGATGAACTTGCTCACATCGATCCACTTTCCTTGGAAAGTGATGATGGTCTCCTTGACTTCGAAGCCGATCTGGGAGAAATTGAAAGTCTCCTACATCATGATCCGTCACTCACTTCTGATCCCGAAAATCCAATAGAGAATGATAATCTCTTTGTTCCCGAAACATTCGATACGACTCTCACCAATCCTCTATTTGAATTCGAATCTGAATTCACTATGATTTCTAACAATCCAATCTTTGACGAGGATTGTGATGAGTCCACAATGGAACATGAGTTCACAAATTCACATCTTGTGAATAATTCTCTTCATGAGGAGTTCTCCGGTGAACTCACTCATCATGTTATGACTCCTCCGGAGTTTGATAGCCCGGGGGGAGATGCACTCAATCATGAGAATTTGCAAATTCCCACCCACCCTCCCGGGTTGTTTACGAGCTTACCCTTTGAAATCCAAACTCAGGCTATTGAGCCTCCTCTTGAGGAAGAAGATCAACTCATGATTTTTATCATGGTTTTCTTCCTTTTCTTCACCTATAAGGTCACTTCTTCTCTTCTTCACTCCTTCGGGAATGAAGACACTATATTTGATCCCGGCATTTTCATGTATCATTATCTTGAGCAGGGATTATATCTCATCGGTGTGGAACTTTCACGTGCTTCAAATGTTTGTCCAAACATCTTGAATGAAAGTCCGATTGAGATTCCTTCTTCCACATCATGCTTCCCCAAGGACAAATGAATTTGGGGTCGAGTCAAGCTAGCAACTCGGTAAACAAAAACAGTAGCATACTTATAGGGTTTTCACCCTAAGTGTGGGGGAGTCCCCCATGCTATGATTACAAAAGTGAAAATACAAAATGGTGTTTTCCACGCTTAGCTTGTAATGTTGCCCTTTTACGTTCAAAATGTCGGCATAATAGCCGAGATTTTGAATATTGAGGACAATATTCATGCTAAGTGTGGGGGGGGGGGGGTATTCGCTATTCTAGCGAATTTTATCACATGTTACTATATAATACCCCCGTTTTTAGCCAAAATTTCAAAAATTTTCAAAAATTTTTCACTGGTGCTTCAAAATTTTTGTGGTAATCAGTCCGCCTTGTCTAACCAACAAAAGGGATTGGCTAGTCCAGGAGCAAACGGCTCTTGGTAAAGACATCTCAAATCCGTTTACGGCTTGCAATTTGCTCAAAATTGTATGGTTCCTCAGCTCCCCAAAAACAAATGAGTTGGCTAGCCGCAAGATTATGGCTTGTGGTAAAGGCCGTGGAAAAACCATAATTGGTAATCAGCTCACCAAGATGTTGACTATTCCATCAAGAGCTGGCTAGTCCAGAAGCAAACGGCTTTTGGTAAAGACTAATCAAATCCGTTGACAACTGATGGTTTGCTCAAAATCACACGGTTATCAGGTGTGCCACAGTTCTTACACCTGGCTACTCCAGAAGTGATGGCTTTTGGTAAAGAGTTTAAAATCCATCGAGTTTTCAAAACAGTATTGCTAGGGACTAGCAATAGTTTAGTGTGGGGGATTGATGAGTACTCAAATACTCATCATTTTTGGTCAAATCTGAACTGCAAAACATACAAAAACACTCAGTAATGCATCAAAATACTGAAATTATCTCAAAATTGTGTTTTATATGTTTATGATGCAAAATGAGCAAAAACAAATGAAAAACGATCAAAGTTTGTAATATTGGCAGTTTCAGTCCCCCAACATTCAAAAATTGACAAAAACAGTCCCTAGGCATTTATTTTGTATGAAAAGTCAATCAAGGTCCATGGAAAATCTAAATTTGTCAAAAATGGTCCTTGAAATAAAAGTTTTGAGAAATTACAGGTTTGGTCCCTTAAGTTTGGTAATTTGTCATAATTGGTCCCCGGTGTTTTAAAAACAAAAAAAATACATTTTGGATCCTTGGGTCATTAAAGTTAGCAAGTTTGGTCCTTATGATATCTATGGAAAGAATGCATTTTCAGTCCTTGCAATTTTCAGAAAATGCAAAAATGGTCCTTGTGTTTACCAAAATTATCAAACGGATCCCTTGTATTATTATAACCACAAACCCAATCCATTACCCAATCCCCCCTTATCCTTTGGCCTGATCCACAACACAAACCTCAGCCCACAACCCTCAGCCCACAACCGGCCCACTCCACCTAAATAATAATAAAACCTCAAAACCGTTTTATTTAATCTCCCGGTCAAACACCCTTCGTTGACCATCCTTTCTTCCCCAACTTGCAACTGCAAACACCACTTCTACACTCCATCCCCCCTCCTACAGCTCATCACTCCCATACCATGTTCCCCAACTATCCACTAAACCCCAAGTAACATTAATTTCCCTAAAATCCCTCCAAGAAACCTCACAAGCTGCCAAATTCATTTTTCCCGCCAAAAGACTTTGAAGGGTCAGGATCAATTCAAGCAATCCTAGGGCTCACAAGGAAGTGGAAAAAGCTAAAAGTATCTCCAAGGGTTATATAAATCAAGAAAAAAGAAAGAATGGAGCAATTAGTGTAGCAGTAGAGTAGTATTAGAATAGCTTTAGTTCTAGTTAGGTCGACATAGTGTAATTTTTATCAATTCAGTTGTAATCTTTGCTTTTCTTGTGTAATATTAATCACTTTTGTACTCAAAATCTATTCTACGCTTTTAATTTGAAGTTTGCTTTTAAATTCTAACTTTGGCATTTTTGAATGAAATTTACAAAGTCATTTAAACTTGGTAAAAATTGTTGTTTCTGGTTTGTGTAAGTTCACTAAAGATTAGTTATCAGCTTCTCAAAGTTTTTTCTTTATCATGTAAATTAGTTTAGTTAAATAAAATAAAAAAATAAAAAATAAAATATAAAAAATAGTGAAGAATAGAAAGCAAGGAAGAAGAGAAGGATAGGCTGTGGAAACATGGTTTAGAACTCCAAAGGGGAGTGTAGGATGTGGTTTTGAGTCCTTGGTTATCTGGTTCTGCTCAATTTCCATTTGTAAGCCATTTTCACTACTTTTGTAATAGTACTGTAGCTTTACTTATCAGGGTGTGTTTGCTTTTTAAATTTGCTTATTTCAGTCATTGGTTGCTTATTAGTTTGATTCTTGCTCATATATCACTGTTGTGTTATGAAATAATCATTTTCTCAATTTGACTGTCAAAATATTATCTTTGGAGATTTATGTGTTACACTGTGGATAATGGTATTTTTGGTACTTAAATTTTCAAATGATATCATATTAATACTTTTGGAATCAGTTGTTTAGACTTGGTCAGTAAGATCTTTTGAAAAACTCATTTTCAGTTTCTTAAGGGAGTGTTTGGTTTGAATTGTCTCTGGGACGTAGGGCTTGTATTTGTTAATGTAAGTGATTTCTTTAGTCCATATTAAGTCCCCTTAGGGTAGAAATACTGCTAAAACCAGTAGGTCCAAGCTTTTAAAGTCAAAGACATACCAAATTCACCCTCACAGTTAACTGTGAGGGATTTAAGTTCCATAACCACCAACAGTAGCTTATAAGTTGCATTTTTAGAATAGGATGCCTTTATCTTAGCTTATTATTTGTTTCTAAACTCTTAGGATCAGATCTAAACTCATAATAAGTCAACATAAGTGGTTTTTATGAAAAAGTCAAATGTTCAGTTCTCAGATTTTTGCAAAACTTAGAGGATTTGTTTTGAATTTAGTGTTAAGAGCTAGGACTTAAAACTTGTTCCTACTCAAAGTATACCATCTCATCTTTCATGTTCCATGTTCCTTGCATTTTTATGAATTTTCTGGTGGGCTCCACTTAGCCTCAAAAGCACTTGCAGGGCTGCTAAGCCTCTGCATCAGCAGACTCAGAACCCACACCACCACTTTGGTGGTGGTTCTTGATCTCCACAGTGGTCCACAAGCCACAAGCCTTGTACCTTTCAAACCCCTCCTGGTAGACTTCTAGTTTTGATCATTGGTTTGACCTAGAACCTTGTGGACCCCACCTTAAATCATCACTCATATATCTGTCCCCATTTCAGTTAAGTCTCAAAGATCAAAGTGCTTTTTGATAGCTTATTTGCTTAACCTGTGGTCCCCACTTGCTTATTCCAGCTTAAACATGTACCAACAACTTATTTAGACCAGGATTAACCATTGTGGGTCCCACTTGAGGCCATTTTAGCTTATTTTGCCTTTTGGTCAACTTTGGTCAACTGTCTCAACTCTTGGCTTTTTCTCAGCTTATTTTTAAGTTCCACATTACTTGTTTTTACAAAAGTTTGTAGTTTTTAGGTATTAAATAAGTTTGTAAAAGAAAAAAAAATCCAAAAACCAATTTAAAATTAAGTGATAGTTTCTATTTAATGTAATTTAATTTTAATTTTCATTTTTAAATTTTTATTAAGTATTTGTCATTTTTATATTTTTATTAATTTTATATTATATTAAAGTATTTATAATAATTGTTTCAGATTTTTATTTTATAATTTAGTATTTATTAGAATTAATCTTAGTTTTATTAATTATTAATTAATATTAAGTTTAAAATAGCATAATTAGTTTTTATTAAGCAAAACCTAGTTTTTATATTTTTTATAGCTTTTATATGTTATAAAATAATTTTAGAAATTTTCTTAGAATTTTCACTGTTCATTTTCTATTTTTCTTAATTTAAAATAGTTTAATTAGTTAATTAGTTATTAATTAATATAAAAATCACTAAAAGACAAAAATACTTATTTTTAATTTTAAAATTTATTTTTAGTTATTTTATAATTTTAGAAATTTTATTTTCACCCTTTTAGTATTTAATTAATATTGTATTATATTTAAATTGTTTAAATATTAATAATTAAATATTAATTAGTGTTTAATTAATAATAAATAATTAATTAGTGTAAAATTTTATTTTAATTTTCTAAAAATTTTCTTTTACCTTTTAGTTTGTAAAAAAGTCATTTTCACCCCTGGGTGTTTTCAGATTTCCGTTTTCACTTTTTATTTCGTACGTTTACGTTTTATTTAAACGTAACGTACGCGTTTTTAGGTTTTAATTGTTTCTGGTCTTTCTTAGCTTCCCGTATTATTCAAATAGTTTGTTTAAGCTATTTCATTGTAGATTCCTTAGTTCAATCAATCATAAACCCCTTTTCATCCAAATTCACCCGATCACAAAGCCATTTGAATACAATTCACACCTCGTCGGGACATAACGACCCGGGGAAACACTGTACTTCCACGGAGCATTGGTTTAAGCTCTTTGACTATTATAGTTGACCATTCACAAGTGGTTGACCAATAATTATCTGACGGTTTAGCACCAATCACGGACATAAATGTCCGGGAAAATTTCTTTTACTTATTGCTGATGACGAGGATGTTGAGGAGCCGGTAGTGGATAACGCGATGGAGAGTGGGGATATCTCAATATTGAATTCTTTGGTGGGGCATGGCAGCCCGCGCTCACTACAGTTATCATGTACAATTGGGGCAGGCAAAGTACACATCCTTATCGATAATGGAAGTACTCACAACTTTATACAACCTGAGGTTTCCGAACGCATGCATTTACCTATCACAGGTACAAAACCCTTTAAGGTTTATATTGGTAATGGTGCAACTCTTTTGTGTGAGAATATGTGTAGCCAAGTTTCGCTTAACATTCAGGGATTCCATATGAACATTGACTTGTATGTCCTTTCTATGAAAGGGCCAGATATCGTCTTAGGTATCCAATGGTTGCAACAGTTGGGTAAAGTGACCCATGATTATTCTTAGCAAACCATGGAGTTTACATGGTCGGATCAGGTTTATACATTGCGGGGTGAGGAAGGCCTACACATGAAACGAATTAGCTTGCACCACATGCGTGCCTTGTTGGAGACTGAGGATATCTATGGTGTATACGAACTATACAATCTAACACGTGGTCTGGAAGAAGAAGAAAGTGCAACCGAGTCTGAGGGTGTTCCACGTCCAGAGATTGAACAACTATTAGTCAGATTTGCGGCAGTTTTTCAGGTTCCTATAACTTTACCTCCACACCGTAGTGTTGATCATCGTATCCATTTATATCCTACTACAAAACCTATTAATGTACGCCCCTATCATTATCCACACTATCAAAAAGGCGAGATGGAGAAGTTGGTTAGTGACATGTTAGACCAAGGCATCATTCGCGTGAGTCATAGTCCCTTTTCGTCGCCAGTGTTACTCGTTAAAAAGAAAGATGGAAGCTATCGTTTTTGTGTGGATTATCGGACGTTAAATGAAGCCACGGTCAAGGATAAATTTCGAATTCCAATGGCGGATGAGATGTTTGACGAGTTGGGTGGTGTCGTGATTTTTACAAAACTTGATTTACGGGCCGGTTACCATCAGATTTGGGTGCATGATTGGGATGTGTACAAGACGGCTTTTCGTACTCATGATGGACACTATGAGTTCTTGGTAATGCCATTTGGACTTACCAATGCGTCGTCCACTTTTCAGGCAACAATGAATCAGTTGTTCTCTCCTTACTTACGCAAATTTGTGATTGTGTTTTTTGATGACATATTGGTTTATAGTTCTTCTTTTGCGGCGCATCTAGAACATCTTGAATGTGTATTTAAGTGTTTACAGGATAATCAATTATATGTGAAGAAAGTTAAGTGTGTTTTTGGTGCCACATCACTCGAATATTTGGGACATATTATCTCGGGGCGAGGTGTTGAAGTGGACCCAAGAAAGGTGTCGGCTGTCTTTGAGTGGCCCACGCCCATGACACAACGAAAGGTACGGGGATTTCTTGGGCTTGTCGGGTACTACCGACGGTTTGTTAAAGATTATGCTACTTTGGCAACACCTTTGACTAGTCTTCTTCAGAAGAATGGTTTCAAATGGGGTGACTTGGAAGATAAGGCATTTAATGAACTTAAAAGTAAGCTAACTCAAGCTCCGATTTTAGCTTTACAAAATTTCGAGGAGACTTTTGTGGTTGAGGCAGACGCTTCAGCATCGGGTATTAGAGCTGTGTTACTTCAAAAGGGTCAGCCACTAGGTTACTTTAGCTGCAAATTAGGACCTCGTATGAGGGTTGCCGCTACCTATAAAAAAGAGCTGTTTGCAATTTTCGAAGCCGTGTATAAGTGGCGTCAATATTTGATTGGATGCCGGTTTACAATCCGCACCGATCATAGGAGTATTAAAGAACTCATGCAACAGGTAATCCAAGCACCTCTTCAACAAAAGTATGTAAGGAAACTTATATGGTTTGATTTCCAAATTGAGTATAAAACTGGGGCCTCAAATTCAGTAGTAGATGCATTATCTCGTGTTTTTGAAGGGGACGAGGACGTCTCAGCAGCCTGTATGGCTTTGAGTCGGCCTATTGTAGGGCTGATGGAAGATTTGAAACGGGAAAATGAGACACTGGAAAAGCTATGTCAGATTCATCAACGGTTGAATGAAGGGTAAGTCTTAGAAGGATTTCAACGTAAGCAGGGGTTGCTATTGTTTCGAGGGCGGTATTTTGTTGGGAAGGAATCCAAGTTGAAGGAACTGTTGCTATTAGAGTTTCATGTTACGCCTAGTGCAGGTCATGGAGGGTCAAAGAAAATGCTTGTAGGGTTGGCTGCATTGTTCTACTGGAAGGGAATGCGTAAGGCGGTTGAGGATTTCATCAAAAACTGTGTGGTGTGTCAACAAGTTAAGTACTCGACACAAGCATCGGGTGGGTTATTACAACCCTTTCCAATTCCAACTGTGGTGTGGGAAGACGTCTCCATGGATTTTATTACGGGATTACCGGTTTCGAAGGAATTAACAGTGATATTGGTGGTGGTGGACCGTTTAACTAAGTATGCGCATTTCGGCGCCTTGCCTACCAGCTTTAATGCATCCAAGGTAGCCGAATTATTTACCGACATGGTTGTTAAGTTACATGGGTTCCCTAAAACCATTGTTTCAGATCGCGACCCAATTTTTGTGAGTAATTTATGGAAACAGTTGTTTTTGGCGAGTGGAACCAAGCTAAACCATAGCTCAGCATACTACCCGCAATCCGATGGACAAACGGAGGTGGTTAATCGAGCACTTGAACAATATTTACGCGCTATGGTATCTGATCGACCTCATCATTGGGTAAGATTGCTTGCTTGGGCCGAATATAGCTACAATACAACTTTCCATAGTCGCATCAAGATGTCGCCGTATCAAGCTTTATATGGACGTGTACCTCCTTCTATAATTCCGTATCCAGCGGGATCGTCCAAAGTAGTTGCGGTTGATGAGTTGTTGGTTGCACGTAATGAGTTGTTAAGACAACTTCGAGATAATTTGTTGGCTGCTCAGAATCGAATGGAAATGCAGGCTAACCGTAGTCGTCGCGACGTGGAGTTTAATATAGGTGACAAGGTGCTCGTGAAGTTACAGCCATATCGACAAGTTTTGCTAATAAGGCGGCTTTCCAATAAATTAGCAAAGAGATATTATGGTCCATTTGAAGTCATGGAACGCATTGGGAAAGTGGGGTAGCGTTTAGACCTTCCATCTACAAGTAGAATACACCCTGCTTTCATGTATTGCTTCTCAAACAGTTTACAGGAACAGATAAGGAAAAGGTTGTGGAGTTACCTGAGGAAGAGCACGAATGTCGACTAGTGGAGCAGCCACTCGCTATTTGTGCAACGCGGGATGTTTTGCATAATGGACAATTGATGCGTCAGGTGTTAGTTCAATGGCTTGGCAGCTCGCCCGAGGAAGCTACATGGGAATGGTTATCTGACTTCCAAGCTGCTTATCCATCTTATCACCTTGAGGACAAGGTGGTTTCCGAAGGGGAAGGGAATGTTACATCCGCATCTATTACATCAGCAGCTCCAAAGCAAGTCTGGCCCAAAAGGGCTACAACTAGTCTGGTTTGGCATAGTGATTATGTCATGGGCTAATATCTATCTTTATTTATTTGTCTTTAGGAATGTGTCAATGTGGGCTTTTATTCTGTATTCAACTTATGTCGCAAGTTAGGGTTATTCGGTATAAATACCGAATCTTTATTAATGAATGGACAAGTTTTTCAATCCAACAAATCTTTTCTCTTAAACCCTAATTTTTAAGGAGCTCGCGCCCGCTTGAAGTGGTGCCTATCTCGATACAACCTCAACGGGTCGTATCAGTTACTTTAGCCATCAAATTAATGCTCTTTGCGTATTAGGAACCAGTAAATAATTAAAGAACACTCTCAAAGAAAAGTCCTACCGCTACTTGTTACTTTTATAAGATGTATAAGAGCACAAGGTGCAAAGGCAAGCATTTGCCTCCCCATTTGGGCCCCACCATGCCACTTCATCAAAACACCTCAACTTCAACTAACCACAACAAACCCCCCCTCACCAAACAACAAACCTCCACTTCCCCATTAGGGCCCCACCTCTTACACACTTATTTTTTTTATTCATTTCTTTAAATAAATTAAATTAATTTCACAAATACTTAAAAATAAAAAAAACATACTAATTTTATTTCATAAAATAAAAAGTTACAATACGGAAAAAAAATACGATACAAGGAAAAAAAACACGCATACAATATGGAAAAAAACATACGATACTAATAGGAAAAGTAAAACATTTTATTCGTCATCTTCGCGGTCGAGATTTTGGTATTTCTGAGTTATTCGTGCTTGTCTCTTGCGAATTACTTCGGCTCTAACCAGGTCAGTAACCGTGTTTGGATCGAGCATTAGCATCTGCATATCCTGCCACTCCAACAACGCAGCTTCTTTCTCGAACGCCTTTTCTTCCCTCTTCCTCCGCGCCTCGTAACAAGCCGTTTGAGCGTCTTTCGCTTGATTATACTTTTCGGATAATTGTCCCGAAAAAGTACTCGTTTGACTCCCCCCGGAACTCGCCGCACTTGACGTTTCCGTCGACTTTTGTTTCTTTCCGGGTCGCCTGCTGCTTCTTTCGGGACGAGGTCGTTTGTCCGGCCCGAATATATCCTCAAGACATGTAATGTCTAGAGGTTCTTCAGCATCTCATTTCGGGTAGCGTTTCAGGATATCCCAAACGTGAAGCAAAGTGAAACCCCTTTGTCCAAAACGTAGTGAGAAGTTCGTTTTGGCATTCTCGACATGATCATGCTCATTTTCACCACTGCGACGCTCTAAATGTTTATAAATAGCGTTGAATTTTTGGCAGTCGGCATTGATCCTTGTCCATTTACCGGATAGCATGTTTTTGGTTCGTGGGGCTTCAGTAGTCCGCTCGTTGAAAAGTGCATGAATTTCGTTCCAAAAGAATTCATTCTCTTTGTCATTTCCCAGATCCTCGTCTTGGGAAACTTCTATCCACGCTTCCGCAAGAATATTTTCTTCTTGTTTCGACCACAACTTTCGCGCACGCGTATTAGCAGCTTCTTCCAAGTCATCGTCATCGTCCGCGTCCAAATTTATGACGTTTTTTCCTCTTTGGGCTTTGGTTTTTTTTCCTCGGCCTTTGGCCGGTGATCTTGGCTTAGGTACTTTAAACGTACCTTGATTTGGTTGTGACGGTTGTATTGGTTGTGATTGAGGAAAAGTGGATGGTTGATTCGGGTTATAAAATTGTGGCGACAAATTGAATTGTTGTTGACTTGCGAATCCTTGTTGAAAGGCTAATTGTTGGTTACGGTAAATGTCATTCGGATTTAATGGTTGTGAACCGTATGACGGTGAAGGGTTTGGACTTTGAGACGAGGGACTAGAAGAGTTTGAGGCTCCCCCGTATGGACGTTGGTTTGACGTTAGGAGGTTCGTGAAATAACCTCCTTCGTTCGGATTTTGAGACATTTTTTTGTTGATTAGGAGAATAGGTATAGAAATATTTAGTATAGATTGTTGAATGTAGTGAAGAGAATGGAAGAAAAAGGTTGTATTTATAGTTGTAAAAGAGGGTAGGAAAAAAAAAATAAATAAATAAACAAACAAACACAACCGTTGGTGTATAAACGGTTATGTTCCCTTTTCTCACAAATAAAACAACCAAATCCAAACGTTAACCTGCAGCCTGTCAGAAACTTTGCTTCGCCGTGGCCACGACGAGTTGGCCAACGGCGAGGCATCTCCGGTGTGGCGGCGAGCCGTTGCTCGCCGTTGTCCATGCCACATCGGACGGCGAACCCCCCTCCGTCGTTTGCACCTTGTGCTCTAAGAGGATGTATGATGATCTAAAGAGTGTACCCCGACCTCCAACAATGAAAACCTGTCTTTGTGGCCAAACATGAGTTTTTTTAAGCGACTATAATATTTTTAAAACTTACTTAACAAAGTATGTATTGTTAGAAGTATTTAATAAAACATTTAGTTAGCTTTTCTTTCTTCTTACAAACCATATAATCTCATAAAACATGCGTATTACTTTTTTAGTAGCCAATCCCACCATCGTCCCATTATTGTCAACATGTTATCGAATCAAATTTTAAATGGAAAATCAGTAAAATAAAAATAAAATTAGCCCATAGTCATTATCTCCTATGTTCTAGTCATTACCAACCCCATATTTTACGTGATGATAATGATGGACAAGATGATTCCAACGTAATTACCCAGAGGAACCTATAACGAGCAAAAAAACATACATAAGGTAAATATGGTCATTTCAGTATCGGTTCGGTTGACTTCCCTCAGGGCGGATTCGATGCAATTGAGCAAATCAATATGAACGTAGGATACTTGCTTATGAAATTGCGAATATTATGTGTTTCATTTTGTACATTCCTTAGTCTGTGATCATGTTTGTTGTGATGATAGCAGCCACCGTGCCATGCCGACTGTCGTTTGTTTGTTTAAGTCAATCTTGGCCCAGCGTCAAAATGGGATGAACTCGGAATCATCAAATGAACGCATAGAAAAATATAGTGATGATGATGGAACAGAGATATGATAGGAGAGATATGATAGGATGATGGGTACTGCAAAACTATCTTCCTTGAGTTCTTTATTATTTCGTTCGAAAATAAAAAGGAAAACTGTTATGTTTTACTAAATATTATTAAAAATACGTATTTCGGTAAGGGGATGGCTTGGCCAGTGGCGGAACCAGGAAATTAACTCACGGGGGGCATCGAAGAATAAAGGATTTTAGTGCAACTTAAATAAGCTGGGCCAGGTTTGATTAAAGGCAACAAAAGCACTTTGCTTCGATAATTAAAGGCCATAAAAATAGTAAAATACTATACTTCTACGCTATTAACACTTCGCAATATATACAGAAGAAGATTTCTATAATAAAACTCGACTCAGTAATTATAGCTTGTTTATCTTTAAAAAAAAAAAAAAAAAAAAAGTTACATTGATAAGTCATCTGAATACGTACACCGTGAATTAATTTATTATAAAGGGCTTTGCCATTTTACAAATAGTTTGTTTTGCTTTTTTGAAACCATAACACTAACAAGAATTTGAAGGAATCCATGACTCAAAAAATTACAATCAGAAAACTAATGCACACCAAACAAAACCGTATTATCTTAGACAAAAGAAATAGTAAAAAGCCTAATACTATATTATATTCATGTTCTATAAAACAAATTACTCCCTCCGTCCTTTATTAAATGTCAAGTTTTTACTTTTTGAGTCTTTTTTTCTTTAACTTTGACCTTAAATATTTTTGTTTGTATTATATGATACTTGATAAAAATTATGTCAATGAAAAGTACATTTAAAACCCAATTAATTCATATATTTTGCATCATGTATTATATATCATATATAAAAATATTTATGGTCAAAGTTGATAAAACAAGACTTTGAAAATTCAAAGTGGACCACTTGTGACTAACCAACCACTGATCAAGTACCCCAAAATCAACTTTTTCAGTTTTCAATAGTTTCTTTTCCATTTTTCCAACAAACAAAACCTCCATAGAAGAGCTTTAACATTTTAAAGCACTTTGATTTTTGATAGTCTAACGCTCAGTTCTCGAGTTTTAAATGAAAGGAAATGGAAAAGAATTGGAAAGAGAAAAGAAATGGAAAAGGAAAGTAAGTGTAGTTGTTATGTTCTTGAGATAGAGGAAAGGAAAAGGAAAGTAATGATAATCATGTTATTGAGGGGGAGGAAAAGGAAAATAACTTGGTGAAATTACATATATGCCCTTTAGTTGTTAATGTAAAATGTTTTAAAAAAGGTATTTTAGTCTTTACACAATAAAAACTTCCCTTTCCTCCCAAAAGTGGGAGGAAGATTTAGTTACTAAATCTTCCTCCCTATTTCCTTTCCCTTTCCAATTCTTTCCTTAAAAAAAACTCGAGAACACAAAAAACTGTCAATTTCCTTCCCTTTCCAATTCCTTTCCAACTCGAGAACTGAGTGTAAGAGACTATGGAGGGCACTCACACTATTTAGCGGGAGGCAATGGCTATTTTTTCATTAATTTAAACTTCTTTCCTACATAGGGGCAACCCCTACCCCCCACCCCGGGTACTCTATACATAGGTCATGCCCTTAGCTTGGCTATAATTTTTGTAGTCAATTTGCTACAATCCCCCACTAAAAACACACAAGAAATAAATCATAGACCTACAAAAAGAATTCAGAGACCCACAAAAATAGTCAGAGACTCACAGTTTATAGCACAAAATTGTAACTAATTAGCTACAAAATATTATAGCTAATAAATATTATTTTAAAGTACCATGGTCATTTAAAAAACTCGGCCAAACATGATTACGTACATAAAAGCCATTAAGTCTATCATCAATTTGATAGTGAAATCGGCCGGACTTTAATTAAGTCACTATTAAATTACTATCGCGATAAAAGCAATGTACTATAATAAATATTCGACGGAATAAAAAATAAGTAGAAGACCCTGCTAAATGCAGATATGATGCTTGACAATGAATTAATATATAATAATACCACGAGAACCTTATATTATAGTAGTATTTAACTAATACTCCGTATTATTTATTTTTGGTACAGCTAAAATGTATTATGCCTACGCCATTATATATGAACACCGTTGGATGCATGCAAAATTCTTGTATCCTATCATCTTTCTAGCTAATAGATAGTTTTTCATTATTTGTTTTTTTGTTATTTTTTTTAAAAGATGGTGAATGTCGTGGTAAAGGAGTCGACAATGGTGAGGCCGGCTAAGGAGACACTGAATACAAAGCTATGGAACTCTAACCTTGACTTGTTGGTAGAGAAGTTTCATACACAAATGTTGTTTTTCTATAGGTCCAATGGCGATGCTAGCAACTTCTTTGATGTCAAAGTGATGAAAGAGGCCTTAAGCAAGGTGTTAGTTCCATTTTACCCCGTGGCAGGGCGATTAAAGAAAGACCAAGATGGTCGGATCGAGATTGATTGCAAAGGACAAGGCGTGCTGTTTGTGGAAGCCGATTCTGATGGTTTTCTCGATGATTTTGGTGATTTTGCACCCAGGTTGGATTTTTTGAAGCTTATTCCACTGGACTTTGTTGATCACTCTTTGGGAATTGGATCGTATCCTCTATTGCTGGTGCAGGTATGTATATAAGAAAAGACTCAACTTTTTACTCATAAATGGGCAGGTTTGGGTTATATTTGATTGTGTCAAACAAATGAGCAGGTAACTTACTTCAAATGTGGTGGAGTTTCGCTAGGAGTTGGGTTAGACCATCATCTTGCAGATGGGCAATCTATGATGCACTTCATCAACTCATGGTCTGAAATGGCACGTGATCTTGATCTAACTCTCCCACCTTTCATAAACCGGACCCTCCTCCGTGCTCGTGATCCACCACAACCTGTTTTCAAGCACATCGAATTCCAACCCCTTCCATCAATGAATTCACCACTCGACTCCCCATTAGATGACAATGTTGTCACCTCTATTTTCAAATTTACACTAGACCAACTCAATGCACTTAAAGCAAAATCTATTGAAGATGGAAACACAATCAACTTCAGCATGTTCGAAATCCTCACAGGCCATATATGGAGGTCGGTGTGTAAAGCCCGTGGGCTGCAGGATTATCAGGACTCTGCACTCTACATCCCCGTTGATGGGCGGGCTCGACTTCAGACCCCTTTGCCACCTGGCTATTTTGGGAATGTTGTCTTTTTTGCCACTCCCATAGCGGCAGCAGGCGAACTTCAATCAAACCCAACTTTATACGCTTCAAATAAGATCCAGGACGCGATAGCACATGTGAATAACGATTATCTAAAGTCAGCAATCGACTATTTGGAACTACAACCCGACAAGAGCACTATGATCCGTAGGTTCGAGTTTGAATTTTCAAATATTGTGATAAATAGTTGGACCAGGCTCCGAATCAACGAGGCTGATTTTGGATGGGGCCAACCTATATTCCTGGGGCCAGCTTATTTACCACTGAGTGGTGCCTTCCTTCTGTTACCAACAAGCTCCATCAACGAAGGGAGCTTGTCGGTGATTGTGACGCTGCAAGCTCAACACTTGAAGCTCTTTACAAAATTCCTGTTTGATATCTAAAAGGTTGCATACATTTCTATATGTTACCTGTACAATAACATCATGTCTTTGACCTAGTGTCATAGATATCAAACCAACATAAGCTAGCATGCTTTTGTACATTTTCCTTTTTTTATGTTTCTGATAAAAAATTTGGCATAATAAATGGTTGAAGTTGAAGTGAATCATATTTGTAACAAAACTCTCATTCGGTTAAACGGTAAAAGTAAATAAATTCAAACTTCCTACGTCTATTTATTTTCTTTTCGCGTTGATATTGTATAGAGTAAATTACGCCGTTCATCCTTGTGGTTTGGCTATAATAACATTGCAAGTCACTCGACTTTCATTTATGCATGGTCGGTACTTATAATAAAGTTTTGTAACACCATTCGTCCTTATCAATTACACTATTCGTCCTTGTGGTTTGGCCTTGGTAACATCACAAGTCCCTCGGCAGTACTGCCGAGTAGGGGTGTAAACGAGCCGAGACAACTCGCGAGTAACTCGAGATCGGCTCGAAAAATACTCGATTCGACTCGATTTTAAACGAGCCGAGACAACTCGCGAGCTACTCGACTCGACTCGATTACACATTTACACCCCAATATATATATATATATATATATATATATATATACACACATATATATATATATACACACATATATATATATATATACACACACACACACACACATATATATATATGTAAATAGGGGTGTAATTGAGCCGAGACAACTCGCGAACAACTCGAGATCGACTCGAAAAATACTCGACTCGACTCGATTTTAAACGAGCCGAGCTCGAGCATGTCAATACTCGGCTCGACTCGGCTCGTTTACACCCCTACTGCCGAGGGACTTGTGATGCCGAGGGACTTGTGATGTTACCAAGGCCAAACCACAGGGACTAATAGGGTAATTGATAAGGACGAATGATGTTACAAAACTTTATTATAAAGAACGACCATGCATAAATGAAAGTCGAGTGACTTGCGATGTTATAATGACCAAATCACATGGACAAACGGTGTAATTTACTCTATACAATATCAACGCGAAAAGAAAATAAATAGCAAGCCACGAAGGAAGTTAATCAACAAATTATTGCAACTTATACGAATCATGACAAATCCTCCAACATCCTATCTTGAGTTAAAACTCAAACTGATTTATATTACCAACTGAAACACCAAATTGATTCTATCACATATTAATTTAAAAACTAATAAAAAAAGAATAATAATAATAAAATCCAATGAAGCAAGATTAATGATCTTGGCTGGCCCAACATACAGTGGCAGAGCTTGACCGTCATGATTGGTGGGCCAAAAATTTTCGAGAATAAAATGTAACACTTATTAAAAGACTATTGACGAGACGAGAAATAAAACAAGTAAACTATCAATAGTGATTAAACAAAATATCAAATGACAAGTATTTTCTTGACTCTTGAAAGCTTTATACATTCATGCCTAGTCAAATAACTAGAAATGAAACTAATTTCTACCAAAGAAAAAAATAATAGCAAACAAAATAGAGACTAAGTAAAGAAAACTGCTACTTTGCACGCTTCTTTTTATTTTAAACTTTGACCTTTTCTCATTAGCCATGTATCGATACCAAGTTTTTTGGAGCACATGATGTAAAATATTTTTATAGGTGACTGTATCCATATAAATCGCTAGCTGTGAGCAAAAAATTAGGGGGAGGGGGCCAGCACCCCTTCTAGCCCTTTATATGCTCCGCCTCTGCCTACATACACTCCTGTCACAATTCCCACCATATTTGGGGTGTTTTGATGATGATCACCTTCTTTACCCCACCAACAACTACCGGCGACAACACGACCACCAACATACCATTGTCATCTAACTTTCCCTCACAATCTTCATTTTCCATCATCAGAAGCTTCATCACCCTCATTCAAATCCCTCACCACAGAAATGTGACACTTGGAATGATCCGGATCTTGATAGGTTTAGTCATAACCCCTCGCCATAGACACACCGGATCCAGTCACACCACCTCTGTATGACATCATCCCCGCCAAAAGTGTAATATTTTACCCAACCCTATATGAAAGTGAAATATGTTTGTAAACAAATTATAACATGTTGTTTTAAACTTAAAACAAAATAAAATTATACCCTTACTTGTTAAGTCATAATAAGTCAATTACGCAAATGTCTATTTTGGTAATTTTACTCGTTAAGTTACAAAATAATCAGATTTGCCAAATAATAAAAAAGCTGGTTATCAGATTATTGCGATATCAAACAAGATTAATCAAACCCAAACACTATATTTCAAATTCACATTTTGTAACAACTGATTTAAAAATACATAATCTATTTTCAATAAGGGATTTTGTACATGGTGGACGCCCAAGTTTTATACTTTTTTCATTAAGGCCGCTGATGTTTGAAATTTTATTTACAGGCCGTCCAAGTACATCTCCTTTTTCACTTGTACCAAATCCGGAAAAAATCCCACCGGAATATTGTAAATAGACAAAAATACCCCATTTTAAAATAATGAAAATAATATTGAATTTTATTATAAATATGTAATACCTAATATACCCTTTTAAGCTATTAAAAAATCAATTCCCATGTATATTGATTCACGTTCAGTCATCTCTAGATCATAATTGATGCTCCATCATCGATAGTCTCATAATATAGCCAAAATTCCTGATTTTTAAAGACCACCGCAATATCCAACGACAATTTCCCTTAATCTTGCTACTGTTATTGTTCGAGAGCATATCCTTAATATTCATGGGTACCCAAGCCTCAAGGTAAACATATAACTTAACTTTTGTCTCTACATTAATTATTAAGTATCATTAGTTTATGATCATAAAAAAGTTGCATATATCACTACAGTTTAAATCATTAATTGCAATCGAGTTATAATTAATGCGATGGAAGAACATTGCAATTACCTTGGCAAAAATGCTTGATCAATGTGTTTCAGAATGAAAAAGAGGCACAGTTAGACACTATGCTCTAATTATTTTAAGATTAAGATTGATAATTGTTCTTTTTGCTTTATCAATATGTTTGTCTTACAATAAAATTTTGAGGGCATTTTAGTCAATAGATACTTCGTTTGGCTGGATTTGGTATTAGTGAAAAGGGAGATATACTTGGACGGCATATATATAAATTTTCAAAGATAAGCGGCCTTAATGAAAAAGATATAAAACTTAGTCGGCCTCATGTACAAAATCCCTTTCAATAAGCAATCCCAAATACCCCGTATATGTGTATGTTGGACAACTATAAATAAAATAAACACGTAAATGACTATTATACCCTCACGTAGGAGGAACGTGGTCGAGGATAATGGCAAAATAGACGGCCATCTAAAAAAGACTACATGTGTAATTCTTTGCAAAGCGACGATAAATGCAATTTGAAACTCTCAAAGACTGTAGATACAATTTTAGACAAACCACATGGATTATCCATGTAGCTTACTCTTTTATAATACTTCATGTGGCAGGCAAGGACTTGTGAAACAACGATGAAGTATATAATAAGATCAATAATTAAATGAAATTAAACTATAAATACTGCTTTCGAATTGCTAGTATTTTCATTGTTTGAATAACTACCACATCATTTTCCAAAGTAATGGCGGTGTCGGCGTTTGTAGCATTGAAGACGTTGTTCATTGTCTTAACGGGTATAATGGCAGCTATGCTTATTTACTTATTTTACATGGATCGCTACTATTCTTGTCTCAACCCATATAACTGGTAATATTCCTTCTATTGTTATTTGTGGAAGAAGAAACGATATCAGTTATAATATGTTTGTTGTCTAATTTGTCACAGGTGGTTGCAAGTGGCAATGTACCATGTTATTATGGATATGGTTTTCGTAGTGGTAAGAAAGTTCATTTCGTTAATTTGCGAGGCTTAATGAGTTGATGTTTGAAAGTTCCTTGTAAAAGATTCAAATGTTAACCAATCGAATGACTTCCTTTTACTTTAGATATGTTTTGAGTTGTAATTTAGAAGCAAAATTTTATTTTGAAACAAACGAAAATAGTGTAAAACAGAATTATATTTTGTTTAGACTCTAGAATATAGTCTAATCTCTCTTTAAATCAATTGGACTGATTGTATACCTGTAATTCTAGGCTTGGTTTTTCTACAAGGAATCAAGCTGGATCAAGACAATTGTTTTTGCAAACATTATGTTTTGGATTGGAAGGTAAACTTTTTTGCAAACATCTGTTAGGTAGTATTGTTTCATATTTCGAATCTGACCGCAACAGCCACCAAGATTATCTGACCATTTAGCATTTCGAGTACGACCATTTGCTTTGGGGTTAATGCATGATTTAAAAGGTTTGTTGACGCGTTTCCAGTTATGCTACTACTTAACAGAAATATAACTTTGTTCTGATTGTAAAACTTATTCCCACTATGTCGATATGTTTACTAAATGTAATATGTACACACTATAGGCTTTACAAAATAAGAGCAAGTTTGGATCAAGTGCTTAACACCCTTGCCTCTGGAGACAGAGGTAGGGTTCGATCCTCACCCCTTGCAAGGCCGGAGGTCCTTTTCTACCTTTGGTAGAACCGGAAGCAGCCTTTCTACCTTAGGTAGGGGTAAGGCTGTCTACGTCTCAACCTCCCCATACACCGTGGAAGACGGTATTGGGAGTTACTTTACTTTTACTTTTATAGGCTTTACAAAATAAAAAAATATGTACACTATAAGCTTGTTTCAATGTTCTCCTTCTCAAAATTACATCATGGAGTTGATACTTATCTAGCTATATTGGTGTTATAATCCATCTTTCATTCCTTTTGCAGCTTTGGTACATGTGCATACGTAGTTTTTCAGTTCTTCAAGTTGTCTGAAGAAGAAGCTTCAAAAGATCCAATATATTTTGTGCTGGCGAGACATCAAAAGGAGTAAGCATTACTGAATAATAAAATAAACCTCATAGGTTACATATTGATCAATAATTAGTTTGCAAATTAAGCATTATATACCTAAGGGACCTCCACAGTTAATCTATATATCTTAATCTAATGCAATGGCAAAGGACATTGGATTAGTATCTCGATAACCCTCAAAACATACATACTTGAACCTTGATGTTATTTTTCCAAATTTTGTGCTTTGGAGATGTTTCGGTGGTTGACGAAGCATGCAAGTAGTTGAGTTTTCACTCATTTACTGCAGAGTATTTGGTTTTATGTTATCACATGTATCTCATAAAAAAGTATGTTAAATTTATATTAGCTTCTAATTTATTTATATACATTGTACTTAGGAATGTCATGGGACACACGAACCGACATTTTGTTACTATAGCAAAAGTAATCGTTGCAGCAATTGGATGCTACACGCTGGGAGTAATAATATACGCTATTGTCGTTGATGGATCTCCTTTCAATGATGCAGAAGAACTTACACCGTAAATTTCTTTCTTTCTAAGCGATATGCAATAAACCTTTGGCTATATGCCTCTATGGTTTTCTGGATAACTCATCGAGTTCCCTTAGTCATTTGTTTCTTTGATCATTGTATATATATTTATTGTTTTACTCCTTTTTGACTCAATATAAAGCTCACTTTAATACAATCTCACAGGTGCATGATCACGTCGCTAGTTGACATGCATACCCATTTTGTGGTTTTCTCGGTACATTTCCAGCCATCAATGCTTATTCCTTTATGTGCTGATATTTCATCTTAATCTCCGCTAGAAGAATATACAACTGTTGCTTTTCACGTTCCAGGTGTGGATAGCATATAAGGAATCAAGTTGGACCAGTGCTGTCGTTTGGATAATTTTACATTTATGTTTTGCGAGGTAAGCATTTATTGGAACTAAGTCTTCGGCTATTATTCACTCCCTTGCTCATGGAGTCTTGGGCATTAACATTGCTATGTGCAAGCAATGAACATCCATTGCGTTGTTATATTAATATTTTTTTAGTTGGTTTAAAATTTTTATTTATTTTTTTTAGAAAGGCATCAACATATAACTAACAACCAAACAAAACAAAAGAAGGCATCCAACTTTCATAATCGAGCCGATTAAGAAAGGGACCCGAAACAAACAACCCGCAAGGGATATAATACAACACAAAAAACGAACTAACACTTCACTAAATGGAATGAAAGGTAATATATATATATATATATATATATAATATATATATATATATATATATATATATATATATATATATATATATATATATATATATATATATATATATATATATATATATATATATATATAACCAATAAAAACACCACAATACAAACAAAGAGATATACTACATCAACATAGTGATTAAATCAGTGGACCCTGAAAAGAAAAAACAAAGAAACCAAACTAGTTTATCAATTCTAAATATATAATTGTTTAACTAACTTATTTGACTAAAAATGAATTGGAAAAATATATTTTCTTTATAAAGATAATTGATTTTTAAAAAGAATTTAGATAACATTTGCAAGTCAAAGTGACAAAAGAGAATTTACATAGTGGTTGAAGGCAAACGAACAACAAGCTGCGTCGCTAGCCCTTTTTAGAAAAATTAATTTAGTCTTTTCAAAGAATTATTAATATTTTTGAAAAATTAATTATGTAGAAATAGAATTTACATATATTTTTTTAAATATATTTTTGAAAAATTAATTTTAGTCTTTTCGAAGAATAATTAATAATAATTTAAATTTTTGAAGAGACTAGAAAGGTGTAAAACAAAGAAATACACAATAAACAAAAAGATTAAAATATCAATATTAATATTTGATGTCGTGAATGGTATAACAATATTTGGAATAAACAAATTATTTTCATTTACATTAACTAAAAATGAAAGTTGTTGAAGGTAGCAAACATTTGAGGGCTTAAAATGTTGCCTACATCGGCCACTTTGAAAGACATCCCTGTGTGATATCTTAAGATTAAGAGTATGTTTTGGCGATCACTTTTGTTACATTATTCTTATCAAATCATTGTTCTAAGTAAATGCTTTAGCATTATTTGCATTATTGGAATTACACATTCTGATTTTCTAGTCACGTTTAATATGAACTCTTTTTGCAGCGTTACTGTAAGTGTCTACATTGTACGACAATTGTTCTCCCTCTCCGCTCAGCAGCCTATCTACCTTATACTTTTCAACCAACGTGGCAGGCAAGTCCGATAAATAAATTAATTCAACCTCTTTTTATGTCTGTATACCAATACGTTAATGTTATACGTACACCAGTTGTGTTAGTTTTAGGGTGTCACGAGACTTTACATTTTACTTAATCATATACAATTGTAGTCCTCAAATTGAGAGACTTTAATATATGCTTAAAGTCTGTTTTTTTTAAAGAGTGTAAACATATACAATTGTTTGGCTACCAATCTGTTTTTGTTTTCTCTTTTATTATTATTATTATTATTATTATTATTATTATTATTATTATTATTATTATTATTATGATACGTTCAATTTTAATATTGATAAAAGATTAGTAATTTTTAATATCAAAACCAATTCCATCAATATTAATTATACAAGATTACAGTCAAAGAATTACTTTTGCTAGATTATAACATGTCGGGCGTCATACTGTATTAGATATCAATCTTGTATCAAACAAAATACGAACCTGGCACTTACCTGTTCACATGCATGTAAGTGTAATCTATATGCGTGTGGACACATGGTACTCTATATGCACCAAACATGGATGTAAATGTAATGAAATAAAAATATCAAATCTTAGTTTTTAATTAACTGATATGTTTTTAATCTTACAGAGACTTGATGGCCAGTGAACCTTTGCTGACCGAGCGCTCCAATGTATAAGTACGTTTCGCAACAAGCTCTTACTGAAAGAAAAATAGCAGCATGTGACATTTACTACTAAGATGATGTTTCATGAATATAAATAATAATTCGATTATTGTTAAGTGATTTTATCTCCAATAGCTCTTTGGCCTTATAGCTATTATAAGTGTGAGATTAGTATCTCCAACCATGTGATTGGGAGTTCAAGTTCCGCCAGACACAAATTTGTGGTTTAATTTATGTGATTGTGTGAGAATTTCTAGTTTAGTTTGTGTGCATTTGTCTTTCAAATATAAAAATCACTTGTTTATCGTGCAGTAAGCGTTAATACAGAATAGGAGTTAATTACCTATTATTATAAAACTGATTTTTTGGCGAACTAGAAAATTAATGATTAGCATGAACACATAAGTAGGGGTGAGCAAACGGACTGAATTGACCGGACCGACCGACAAAACCGACCGAACTGGACCGGACCGGACCGGAACGACCACATTCGGTCTGGTCCTCGGTCTAGGCTTTTTGCTAATTCGGTCTTCGGTCCGGTCCGGACCGACTAAAAAACCGAAAAAACTTGTCAAATCTTGCCTATTTGGACCGGACCGACCGAAGACCGGACCGGACCGGACCGACCATATTCGGTCTCGGTCTTGGTCCGGGTTTTTACCTTAATTCGGTCTTCGGTCTTGTCGGTCCGGTCCTAGACCGATGCTCACCCTTGCACATAAGTGAGATATCCTTGATAAGGCTTGTGACGGTGCATCTGAAATAATCGATCGAGTGCATCGATCGATCGATAAGCCAAATCGATCAAGCCAATGTAGCAGAAAGAACAAGATCGATCGCCGGTGACTTGTAGCACTAAATCGTTCGCATATTCGACCGAGTTTGAAGCAAAGAATTTCCCACTCTTTCATTTTAAAATCAAACCGTTTAAAACTTTTAACCATTTGTTTAAAAAAAAAAAAAAAAAAAAAAAAAAAACTTTTTTTTTCAAAAAAAATTACCACTTTTCTTCCTATAAATACCAACATCAAACCCACTTTCAAACACATAATTTCAAACAAAATTCAATCAAATTCTCATCAATATTCACAATGTCAAAGAAAAACACTCCACAATAAAAAAACCGACGATCCCGACTAACCCAAAATGCACCGGATATAAATTTCTCTCCGCAAAAGACCTTTGAACTAACCGGCATAACACCACCACAACAAGGGGGTATTCGGTTTCTTCCACAATCTTTTGAATATCCAACACAACTATCACAACCCAATCAAAAAGAAAACTTGTTTTCCGTTCATCATTCTTTTGTCCGACCACAACGTGTTAATACGGATTATCACCAAGAACCAAGTGAGTCGTCTTATCGTCCTAACATGGATTTCTTGCATTGTTGCCAACCGTATCAACAACATTCTCCGATTCGGTCAACTAATCTTGATATGAATTTGGATGATTGGGCCGACTATCCGACCCAAGGCTATTCGAGCCAACACTATCCGAGCCAAGACTATCCGAGTCAAGATGTTTCGATGGGGCAAGGTTCGGGTCACGGTTCCTACCACGGCTTTTTCCACGGTTCTATGCCCATTGATGACGATGACAATGATGAAATCGAAGAGACATCACCCGTCAAGCCAAAGAAGCCTTTGCGGCGTGCTACAAAGGCGAAAGGCAAAGGCAAAGAACCCGAACCGGCAAAAAAAGTTGAACCATGGTCAAGCAAAGAAGAGGTCATTCTTTGTAAAGCTTTCATCTTTGTTTCGGAAAATGAAAAAAAGGAAACTGTATGAACTGGCACGAATTTTGGGAGAAAGTGGTAGCCTACTTTCGAAAAGAAACTGGTTCAGACCGGACATACAATTCGATCATGTCCAAATGGAAGACTAGAATTCGTGGTCAAGTTGCGAATTTTGGTGCTATTATTGATAATGTCAAGGGGACGCATGGAAGTGGTGAAAATGACATTGACGATATGTCCAAAGCTCTTATGGAGTATCGTGCGCGTTACGGTCATGATTTCAATTTGGTGGAGTGTTGGAAAGTATTGAGGGGGCATGCTGCTTGGAAGGATGAGATGCCTCTTTTCCAATCGGGGAGTCGAAAGAAAGTAAAGGGTTCAACGACTACGTCGGGGTCAACACAAGGCCCCCCGAATTTTCAAGACTTGGATGATGATGATGATGATGATGATGAAACGGAGGATGGTACTAGAGAATCACGACCACAGATCGTGACAGAGCAAAGAAGAAATCATCCACCTCCTCCTCTTGTGAAACATCAAAATCATTCATGAGTGGGCTACTAGCGGACTTATGGAGCTCAAGACCGTCAAAGAAGGAGAAAGGTAAAGAGCGTGAGGACTTGTGGAGAGAATACAAAGAACGAGAGCTAGCGATCAAACAACAAAAATTGGAATATCAACGAAAGCTATTGGAAATCCATGAGAAACAAGAGGAACTCATGAGAAATACAAAACGGGAGCAAGACTTGATTTTCTACAATTCGGCAATCGACCCAAATTTGCCCGAACGACAACAAAATGAACTTATACGACTTAAGGCGGAAATTAAGGAACGCTACAAGCTAAATTACTAGTTTTTAAATAAATGTTGTCGTGTTTAATTTTTAGTTGTTTAAGTTTTTTATTTAGTTGTAATGGTTTCGTTTCGTATCGTTTCATTTATGTAATATTTACATTTTATTAATAAAATTTGTGTTTATGTTAAAAAATGTTAAAAAAAAAAAAAAAAAAAAAATGCAATATGGGTCGCCACTGTCACAAGCCTAACTAAACGCTGAGCATGAGTGTACAAAAGATACATATACAATGAAATTACGATACAATGAAGAGGGAGGATATCTGATATGACACGTAGGTTACCGACCCAAATCTCCCATGACCATCTATACTACGAATAGCTATACACGCACACAAAAATTGATTCTGAACCTCGTGCAATTAAGTACCATGACAGTTAGAGATGAGAACTATGGGTGGTTATAATTACCCTCCCTACTATTTTATACCACCCCCACCCCCACCCCCACCCCTATTATTATTATTATTATTTTTACATAATTTTATTTATATAAAAAAGCTATAAACCTGAAAGTGCGGAACAGAAAATATAAAGTTTAATAAGTTAAATGCTTAAAACTGTCAGAAATATGAAACAGAAACTGATAAAAAACTGTGTTATACTGGAATAAAATGGGGGACAAGAGGGGGACAAAAGGGGGGACATGTGGGCCATAGGGTCCTTATAACACCTCCTGAGAACTATATGCTCCTCGGGTTGTGTTATAAGAACCCCATCTAGTGGGTAGGCCTGCGCATGGCTGACAAACCATCCCTAGTGGGAGGGTACTTTTTTTTGCAGTTTTTGTACTTTTTTTTTTTTTTTTTTTTTTTTTTCCTAAGTTTTTTTGTCCTAGTTTTTGTCCAAAATGATAGATAGTCCAATTGAAACCCAAAGTAAAAACCACAAAGTGCAGATTCCACCAAGTCCACAAAACATAAAGTTAAAAACAAAGTTAAAACCAAAAGTGAAACACAAAGTTAAACCACAAAGTGCAGATTTCGTCATCGCCTTATAGGCTCATATTTGAAAACGTAATAAAAAAATGTAGATTTATAGTAAGGCTCGGATTTGAAGGTTGCGAAAGTGATTAAAAGTATCATTTCGCCATCCATTCGGTTTTTAAAAAGCATTCGTTATCGCCTTAAAACCAAAAGTGAAACACAAAGTTAACTTTACCATCTAAGTGCACCAATTGCACAGATTGCACCCAAGTTACAAGTGCAGATTGCACACCACAAAGCAGTATCAAACTGCAAGTACTCACAAGACAACAGTGAAGATTCTCAAAAATTCCACACAATACACATGTTACACAAGGTTCACAAATTCCACAAGCTCAGTCAAGATTCTTAAATTGCAAGTACTCACAAGAAAAATAGTAAAGATTCTCAAACAGATTTGCTCCATTATTAACAAGGCTCGTGATATATTGAGCCTCACCACAAAGCAGTATCACATAGCAGTATCACAAAGCAATCTCAATCACAAAGCAGTATCACAAACCAACTCTCAATCAGTATCACAAATAATATTGTAAGGTTTGAGTTATAATGACCCTCCCTTTTATGATATTTTAACCCTCTCTATTAAGCAGTATCACAACAATATATTGTAAAACAAACCACAAAGAAGCAGATTGCACAAGTGAAAGCCGCAAGTGAAAGCAACTGTCAATCAGTATCACAAACAAAGCAACACAAGCCAAGTGAAACACAAGCCGCAAGTAACAAACCACAAAGAAGCAACAAATATCTTAGGCTGCTGAAATGTCTCAATCACCATTTTACACACAAGAGGTAACCATTTTACACATTAAAAAGACATCGAGAACATTAGGCTCAAATTATAAGCTGTTTCAGATAAGCAAGTTTCAACATATATGGCTGCAACATCAAAGGTTGCAAATTAAGTTTTTTTTGCCGTCCATTCGGAAATGCCACGCCATAATCATGTTTTTTTTAAATCATCATCGCCGTATCTCAGTTTTTTTTTTTTTTTTTTTTTTTTTTTTTTTTTTTTAAACAAGTTTCAAATCTTCTTAAAATAACAAACTACTTATCAAGCATATAAGCAGTTTGTTATTTTCAGTTTCATAAGCAGTTTCATCACCAAACCCTCTACATAATAGAGAGGGTTAAAATATCATAATAGGGAGGGTCATTATAACCCATAATCACAGAGCCTGTGGACTGGGGTAGGCCAGAGCAGGTATTCATACCACTCAAAGGTGGCAGATCAAGGTGTTAACCTACCCGTTTGCACCCACACAACTCAAATAATCACCAACACAAGCAGTTTCACATAAGCACAACTGTTAAAGCAGTTTCAAGAAACCATCAAAACTGCTAAAGCAGTTTCAAGAATCACCAACATCTCAAATAATCACATAATCACCCACCACAGAACCACCAACTTAAATAATCACATAAACATCACATAATCACCCACCACAGAACCATTTACCCAAACCGTAATTTATAAAAATTAGGCGTTTCTAATTTTTTTTTTATAGATATGGCTAATTAGACAACACACAAGTCAAATAATCACATAAACATCACATAATCACCCACCACAGAACCTTTTACCCAAACCCTAGTTTATAAAAATTAGGCGTTTCTAATTTTTTTGATAGCTTTGGCTAATTAGACAACACACAAATCAAATAATCATATAAACATCACATAATCACCCACCACAGAACCTTTTACCCAAACCTTAATTTATAAAAATTAGGCGTTTCTAATTTTTTTTGATAGATCTGGCTAATTAAACAACACACAAGTCAAATAATCACATAAACATCACATAATCACCCATCATAGTACCTTTTACCCAAACCCTAATTTATAAAAATTAGGCATTTTTTATTTTTTTTGATAGATCTGGCTAATTAGACAACACACAAGTCAAATAATCACATAAACATCACATAATCACCCGCCACAGTACCTTTTACCCAAACCCTAATTTATAAAAATTAGGCTTTTCACAGATCTCAAACATAAAACAAATGATTTTAGATCTAAAACAAATTAAATCGTTGTTAAAACAAGTGATTTAGATCTCCAGAAGTTTGATCTAAAGAGGTTTTTAGAGAGATCAAAGAGAGAGAGAAAAGAGAGATTCTCACACACACATTGTGAGTGAGAGATAAGATGGGTACGTACGCGTTTAAACGCGTTTTAACTTTTTATTTTTATTTTTATTTTTGTAATTGTAATTGAATGTAAGTTATAAAAATGTAAGTTGTATAAAATTTTGTATTTTGTTATATAAAGAGTAAGTTATAAAAATGTAACAAAAAGTAAGTTATAAAAATGTAATAAAATTTTGTAATAAAATTTTGTATTTTGTTAAAAAGTAATAAAAATTAATAAAAATGTAATAAAATTTTGCATATAAATGTAAATTTAAAAAGTTATATAAAAAGTAAGTTATAAAAATTTAATAAAATTTTGTATATAAATGTTAAAAGTTAAAAATGTGTAATAAAATGTAAAAATGTAAAAAATGTAAAGTTTTAATAAAAATTTTTAAAAATGTAAAAAGGTTATAAAAGTTGTAATTGTAAATCTAATGTTTATTATATATAAAAATGTAAATGTATAAAAATAGTGGCACAATATCATAAATGTTATAAAAGTTGTAAATGTTATGTATTTTCAGGTTTTCGGTTCTCACGAGCAAGTAACTGAGTGGGTGCAAAATATAGCTTGGGAGCTCGGTTTTGTCATTGTTAAAAATAGAACCAAATCAGGCAATGGCCAGATGTACGAAGTCAATTATAGGTATTCAAAGGGTGGGAATTACGAACCTCAAGGTAGTGATATGCTAGAGTCATTGCATGGTTTGCCATATGCAATGCGATTAAAGGATGATGAATTCAGTGTGGTCAAAGAATTGTCAGAGTACAAAGTACGACCATGTAATATACTTTCGACAATACAGGGTCGTAATCCGGATAACATGTCTAGCGTTAGAACTATAAATAACACACAAAATAAGATCCAGAGAGCCAGAGTAGGTGATAGAACTCCAATTCAAGTCCTTTACTCGTATTTGATGGATTTAGGGTATATATGGTACCCGAGGGTAAATGAGCATACCAACGAGCTTGAGGAGCTATTTTTTTTGTACCCCACGTTGTATGCTCTATGGTGTACATTCCCTGAAATCATTTTGATGGACTCCACGTATAATACCATGATGTTTAAATTGCCGTTGTTGGAAATTGTCGGATTCACTTCAACAAATAAAACATTTTCATGGCGTATATCTTTTTAAATAGTGAAAGAGGGCATAATTTTCAATGGGTGTTGCAACGTGTGAAGGATGTCATAGGCGAAAGATATTACCCACGTGTTATTGTCACTGACAGAGATTTAGCATTGCTTGGGGCATGCAGAGCAGAATTTCTTAATGCTCACAAATTACTCTGTCGATGGCATATAGAACAAAATCTGCTTCAGCATTGCAGAAATAAATTCAGTGGGTTAGATGAGTATGAGTCCGTTAAACACCAATGGGATTGGATGGTTAAAGCTCCGACATTCGAAATGTTCAAGCATCATTATCAACGCCTACAACAGCGATTGGTCAACCATCCGGGTACTTAATTATTAATTCATTGTTTTTAATTATTTAATAAATAAGCACCCGAATGACCTTTTATTAATTCATTGTTTTTTTCAGATATCGCTGTGTATCTGAATAACTGGCTGCAAGATTACTCACCCATGTTTGTCTCGTATATTACCGACCAATATCGCTCTTACGGCCAGACAACAATGTGTAGAGCTGAGGCTCACCACGCGTTGTTGAAATTATATTTGGGCAGCATACAGTCCAACTTAGACAAGTTGTTGAGTTCGATCGATAAGAATCTCATTGCGCAAGAAAATGCAATAAAAGAGAGTTTTAATAGAAGCATCAACGAGAAACTAAATATGTGTAATATACCACTATTTCAAGAATTATGGTATAAAGTTTCCAAACATGCTTTCAACCTCATGTACAAAGAACTCCACCTCTCGATCACCGCAGAAGACTATAGCCACAAGTTGCGGACAAATTTTGGACTACCATGCTTTCACGAGATGTAATACTATGTATATCATGGTAAGTATATTAAATTTATAACTATCAAGTTGTTTTCCCCATTAATATCAGTAATTTATACAAGTCACTTTAATGGAATTCAGGATGCCCCATTCCATTGGATCAAATTGATATTTTTTGGAGAACCCTATCTGTTCTGTGGCCTGTTATCAATAGGCCCCCGCTTGAAGATGGCTCTTCCAGCGAACCTGGTGATGATGATGATGATGATGATGATACTTCATTACAAAATGACGTGCGACAATTCAAGAATATTTTTAGCAAAGCAACGTCGTTTGTCAAGAAAAATATGTTAATGAAGTTGAGAGAGATATACCAGCCTGAATCTATTGAAACACGTGAACATGCTATTCAAAAAAATACCCGTGGACGTCCGAGCACAAAGGACAAAAAAGGGCAAGGCTACAAAAGTCCCGGACTTGAATGAAGTACCAACCGTAGATCATTGAAGAAGCACAACTTCATGATCTACACAAGTCCTGAACTTCAACAAAGAACATGAAAGACATAGTTCTTACACGGGTCCTAGTGTTCAACAGAAAATAAGACACATGTTTTACGTTTGAGATGCAGAAAGCGAATACTTTATGGACCAAATTCTAGTAATTTGCCATCCATATATAATAAGTGTATATAATGTGATAGGTGATGGAAATTGTGGGTTTCGGTGTGTTGCCCATGGTATTTGTGAAGACCAAAATAGGTGGCGCGAAGTTAGACAGATGTTATTGCAAGAGTTAGAGCTACATAGGGAGGTCTACACAAGTATGTTTACGGAATCTGGCTTTGACAGTATTTGCTATTCAGTAAACTGGTTCGGTTATGGATCTGCACCGGTAGATCGCTATATGGAGATGTCAGACACGGGGTTGGTTATTGCATCATGGATTAACCGACCTGTTGTATTAATATCCCAACGGGGTTGGAACACCTGTTTTCCGCTTTTTGATGGTCCTAACTTCTCACAAAGAACTGACCCCCTTGTGATAGCCCGTGTGGGGCCAGATCGACGCGGTCACTACGTTTGTCTAATGCTAGACAACGATTTTCCACTTCCGCATCTCCACCCACAATGGAGGAGGCACGCATCCCAAGATGTATCGCAATGGGAAACATTATATTCCCATCGAGTAAACTTGTTGTAAATAATTATACAAACAAAACATTGTAAATGATTATTGATTTATGTTGTAAATAATTATACTGACAAAACATAGTGAATGATTACTGATTTATGTTGTAAATAACTGTTTTTATTATATACTAAATGATTGAAAATTTATTTAAATTAATAATAACATTATTGATTGATGTTGTAAATTATTATGAAAATTATTTGGCCAGGTGGAACGAAGATATCCTTTCTTGTGTCGATGTGAGAGAGGATTAATTATAGAACGGAAATCCCGGAAACCAGCTACTCTTGGGCAACTGTATTATGCATGTCCGGATTCAGTGGTAAATAATCATACGTTTGCTTAGTTATGTAAATATGTAAATAATTTGTTTGTTAAAAATAAATTTCTTATAATTTTCTTAAGATGTAACAGCCAGGTACAGATAACTATGGGTGTCGATACTTCATGTGGAAAGATGAATAAGGAGTTACTTTAATCAAGTTTCTTCTTCAACGCAGTGCTCAAACTGCGTTACGAAAGATAATAAGATTGACCAGCTTGAAGCAAGAAACAAGCTGTTGATGACAAGAATAAAGACGCTGAAGATGGAGTTAGAATTGGCAAGGAATCCTGAGGATCACACTTGTCAATCGGGTGCAAGGCTCCATGATCTTTTACATGAAATGAATAATCTTCATATGTCGTAGATGTTGTTGTTTTTAAATAATGTGTTAACGTTGTTGTTTAATTGAATGATAACAGTTGTTGCTGTAGTTATTTAATGTGGTAATATTTAACGTACTATTGTTGTTATTTTTAATTAAATAAAAACACATAGACGTTAATTATATAAACATAACAAATAAACACAACAAAAAACATTAGACAAAATATATTATACAAAAAAAAAAATCAAACACACACTAAAAAAAAGGGGGGGGGGGACATGAAACCGACAACCAAGTACAAAAACAAAAACAAAAAAAAAAAAAAAAAAAAAAAAAAAAAAAAAAAAAAAAAAAACTATACTAATCGAGAGGGTTAAGATATCATAATAGGGAGGGTCATTATAACCCAAGCCATGCTCCTCTTGAGTACGTATTTGGAATTTTGATCTCTTTCTACCAAATTAAATTCCTCCTTTTAGACACTAAAAAGTTATTACACCATTTAGTGGCATACATGAATAGCCACAAAAGGAAAAAGTAAGTGCCACTAGAAGCGCAACGACATACTAAATCCTTTTTTGTGGCACCTTTTAGTTATAAGCAACGGTGGTGGATCTATTGCAAAGTAAGACAAATTAAAAAAGTGTAGAAAGCCATTCATAAAGTGACCTCAAATTTCAAACGCACATATCTCTCAAACGACAAACTTTTAGAAAAAACCGATTTCACCATAATTTTAATAATTTTATCCTCTTTAATTTGGTATAAATCTTGTAGAATATTACGATTTTTTTTTTTTTACATATAAAATAGGTCTTGATTTTCTTTATTTTTTTTTGACAATTTTGGACCTATTTTTTACCATCATAAATTTAGAATCGTGAAAAACTTAAAACATGAAAATTATAGATTTTGATTTACTCTTTACAAACGTTTTTGAATCACTCAAATCCAATGTCATAAGAGTAAGATATCATACGTTATAGATGAAGTTTTACTCATATTTGTTGCACACAACGTGTTTGATGGAATATCAAGCTTAGATTTTTTTTTCTCTTAAAATCGAGTTAAATGCACTAATTTTTGTACAATAATGCACCGTTAGTCATTTTATTAATGTAATATTCAAAAAGTGTTTTTTTTATTATTTTTTATTTTTTTAACTGATGAACTATATTAATTGATTTTTTAAAAAGACATTTTGTTCATCAATTACTTTGTTTCATCAATTTATATTGATTAACATTAAAATTGATGAACCAAAGTAACTGATGAACAAAATATTACCATAAAAGTTGATGAACCAAAGTAACTGATAAATATTTTATTCATCAATTACTTTGGTTTATCAATTTTTGTAAAAATTGATGAACCAAAGTAAGTGATTAACAAAATGTTACCAGAAAAAATAAAGAACCATAAAAATTGATTAACTAAAGTAACTGATGAACAAAATGTTCAAAATGTTCATCAGTTACTTTGGTTCATTAGTTACTTTAGTTCATCAATTTTTATTATATGTTCATCAGTTAGTTTATGCTTTTTTAGTTGATGAACATTAGTTGTTTTTTGTTCATCAGTTATTGACTTTTAGCTATTATGTTATAATAGGTTCATCAGTTTGTTTTAGAAAATAATTATTAAAAAACGTTACTTTTTGAATCTTGCATTAATAAAATGATAAATGATGCATTGTGGTACAAAAATTAGTGCATTTAACGGAATTTTAACACTAAAAATCTAAGCTAGACATTTTATCAAACACCTTGTGTGCAACAAATATGACTAAAACGTCATCTCACTCATATCATATCGAAATTGAGTGATTCAAATTTCTGGGTAAAGAGTGAACCAAAATCTAAAACTTTTGTGTTTGAAGTATTTTAAGATTCGGCAATTTTTTAAGGTAAAAAATAGGGTCGAAAATAGCAAAAACATCAAAAAAATCATTACCAATAAATATGTAAAAAAAAGTTTCGAAACAATTAACAAGATTTATACCAAATTAAAGAGAAACAAATTTTAAAAATTGCGGTGAAATCGGTTTTTTATAAAAGTTTGTTGTTTGAAAGTTATTTGTGTTTGAAATTTGGGGTGAAATTAAAAACATGAGTCAAATGACCAAAATATCCTCTAACCAAAAATATTAAAAGAAAAAGAGAGGGAATTGGTGGGGGACACGTGGCAGTAGTTTATTAGCTTTCTAGACTTTCTAATTTTTTTTCCCTTTTTAAAGGATCGTTTCTCTATAATCAATTAATACTTAGATAACAAATGCTTCACAGTTCTGACGTCATTTTTTCTAATCAAATGATCATACAAAATAGTTAGCACGTGATAAATTATATAATGTTTTTTGTAACATGCGCCTTCCAGCACATGTTAAGACATGTTTATTAAACACGCACTTTCCTTTATATCAGAATGGGAATATATTAGCTACAATATTTTGTAGCTAATTGGCTACAATATTGTGCTATAAACTATGGGTCCCTGACTCTTTTTATGGGTCCTGAGATCTTTCTGCGAGTCTCTGATTAATTTCTTGTCTATTTTTTGTAGAGGATTGTAGCCAATTGGCTACAAAAATTATAGTCGAGCTATCCCTTATCAGAATATACATTTTATATATTCTCATTAAATATTCTTAAAAATTACCATAAATAAATGTAATCTTGAATTTAATAATCTTTAACTTTACTTTTATATATACTTACACTAGTACAAAAACTACCTTTCGTCACACATGCTCGATTTTGAACTGTCACACTCTAACATATTTACGTGACTAAATGTACGAGAATAAAATAAACAGACACACTTGATCCGACTTGTGTGACCATTTCGGAAAATATATGTCACACATTTGTGAATTTATGTGACTAGAGTGTAACTGGTACATATTTTTCGATTATTTAGTCACTTTTAATTCGAGACGTGTGAAAGATACAAATCAGCTTGAAACATTAGTCACACTCTATATATACATATGTGACAAATATATGTCACACAATTGAAAAGTGTGACCAAAATAGATATATGGTCACATGAGGTAATTGTGTATGTGGCTAAATTGTATAGTCAAGTTTGTCACACATTATTTAACGTGACTGCTATTCTTTGCTGAATACTGAATATTTAGCCACATAGCGTTTGAAATGTGTGATAACTAAAAAGTAAGTTTGAAGCGTTAGTCACGATATGCATGTAATAGTGACGCGTGGAATTGCGCCCTCACAAAAGGTTTTACCTCTCAA
The DNA here is from genome assembly GCA_030686995.1 of Artemisia argyi. NCBI lineage: Eukaryota > Viridiplantae > Streptophyta > Magnoliopsida > Asterales > Asteraceae > Artemisia > Artemisia argyi. The sequence continues at coordinate 29,630,634 of CM060693.1, forward strand.
GGGATCTTGAGAAGCTTACAATCCCCACCAGGCAGTGTACCTGACCGTTGTAGTATAATATAGTGGCAAGTACCGGGGGATTGATCGTTCAACTCAAAGAATAGTGTTCGCTAGGGTTAAAACTCACTAAAACTAGGTCTAGAGATGAGGGATGATTCTTTTTTTATTTTTATATTTTATGTAAAAGCAAGTAAAATCTCTGTTTTTGAAGGAGTGTGCGGAATTAGTTGCTAATAAACTAATCCAAATAACTAAGATGCAATCAAAATAAAATAAACTAAACTTAAACTAAATTATGGCAAAAAGAATAATGAGAGAAAATGTGTTTACTTAGATTTCACTACTCCCTAGCTATCTTTTACTGGTTGATTAGTTTGTTACAATTGCATGGATGATGGGTTATATTCCTTAATACCATTCGTAGGGCCATGTACAATCTTCCCTAACTCTATAAGTTTCTACCTCTTCCCATGTCGAGCCGACGACTAGCTCCTAACATGGCCTCATTAGTAGTTACCTACGCATTAAATACAACCAATATATCGTAGTACACCTCCGTTCAAGTTTTTTTAAGACGTTCAAGCAAGTTACCAGTTGGAAGTCTGCCAGTTTTCTTAAGCCTAACATCGAATTCATTCATCCACAACAATTATAAACAAACAACCAACCCATAATCAATGTCTAAGTTTCATTACATCTAAGCAAACACAAAGAAAACCTAGCCTAGCATGTTAAAGATAAGACAAGCGTAAGATATAATCAAACAACACATAGACATATTGAATGATTTGATGAAAGACCTATCTTCAATTAAGCATGGATGAAACAAGGGTTTGAAACCCTCAAAATATCAGTAAAATTCGTCTAGGGTTTACTCCCTTCAAAGTTTCACACAATGAATGAAAACTAGAAAACTATATATAGATTTTACATCCTGACGGTGTCAAGAGTTAGGTCTGACACCGTCAACTCACCGCCAAAATAATACTCGTATTGCCTAGATCCACTTCTGACGCCATCACTCTTTGTAGACTCTGGGCCGTCTCTCTTTAGGTTATACGTGATGGCCTTGGCATTTTATAACGTGACACCGTCACGAACTCTTTAGAAAACCTTCTGGCGCGTCACGTGTAATTGATTTATTCACCTCTTTGTCAAGTCTTGACGCCGTCACTAGCATCCTGTGAAGCCGTCATGTGCAATTTCGAGCATGATTTTGAGACTTTGTCGCTTTCTTCACTTTTTCGCTCTAAAAACGTCCAAAATGCTTCCTTTTGTAAATTTCCTCTCAAAAGTTCCTAAAATGACAAAAGGAACGATTTAGGGCAATATTTGATCAAATAATCTCGACTTTGGCCTTAAATGACCCCCCAAAAGCGGTACACTTTTCGCTTCATCAAATACCCTTACACTTGAGATTTGCTTGTCCTCAAGCAAATGCGCTTTTATTCTAATCAAAATACAAGTTAGGGGTCATTTAACACTAATATAAAAGCAATTGCGGCAAATAATCGTTCCATTTCAACCAAAAACAAGCACGGAAATTATACACTAGCACCTCATAAATAGTGTTTAGATACTCACATCTCTTGGGTGTAATAAAGTATATATCACAATATGGAAATGGAAAACATCTCTTACTACGTATCATAGCAAATAGATTACCATAGGCTTGGGAAAGGATCAAACCTCCACCATTTGGCGTAAGCACATAGGATAAACTATCAAAGAGGTCTTTTTAAAGGGTTATAACGTGAGGTGTAGGGATATGATAAACACGGTTTTGTTGGATAAAGGCAATATTTATTGGTGAGTTAATCATCTTGGTCAATTACATGTACAATGTGGCGTTGCTAAGCCAAGACTCGACTCGAGTTAAGCTAATCAAAAACATGAAACAAACATAAAATGAAACGGGATGGTAGTCCGTATGTTTCTTCTCTTTTATTTTTTTATTATTATTTTTTTTTTATTTTTTTTTTTGCATACACTCTTACCCTACCATCCAAAATAATACATCATAGGGAATTTGCATTCCCCTTACACTTGAACTTTTACATACTTTACAATCAATTATTCTAATGACTCGAATCAAGATAATCAAAACACTTGGAGTACTTTGTAAGATTAACGAACATATGGGGGTAATATATGATGTTCTTCCCCATTACTCCATAACAATAGTACTTTACCCATAAGTCCCAATCGTCCCAAAACAATATGTACAAGATATGACTCGACTTAGCAACCATGTAATCAATTAGACAATTAACTAAAGGTTTAAACATGTAACAATAATGCAGTAAAGATGAGTGCATACACGAAAGGCTAAGGCGATTTGTTGCACATTTGGGGTGGATTGTTAACGAATTCTTTCTTTAAGTAAAATGCTTAAAGTTAGAAACGAAAAAGATAGGCTCGGAGGGTTGTACTAGGGGTATTGTGTACTAAAAATGCGTACAACGCAAAGGTGTGGGAAAATTAATTGACTTTACTTGTCAAGTAGTTATGACTTCATTGGTCAAGTAATTATTGTGGAAAACTAGAAGGGGGGGGGGTTGAATAGTTTTACGTCCTTTTTTTAATTTATTGTGAAAACCTTTGTTTACTTTTAAAAACTTAGATTCGATCTTTATGTGAATTCAACTCTTGAACAATATAAACAATTATATGTAAGTAAATAAAGACATTGCAAGTAAAGTAATGAAAGAAAGGAGATGGAAAGATCTAACCGCGACACAAATAATTTATACTGCTTCGGCTACAAGGACACCTTCCTTGCCTTACTCCACTCCCCGAGCACCACACTCGAGAGTTTTCTTCACTATGTCAACAAGCTCCCTTATGGCGGAGAAAACCTTACACAACTTTTGCTTACACCAATTAACAACACTAAGCTAAATGTCGAGTTCTAATCCTAGCTAGAACCAATCTCACGACTTAAATCACAACATAACTTCTTCACAACTTTATGCAACTTTACACAACTTCTCCTTCTTCACAACTTCTCCTTCTTAGCTTCTTCACAACTTCTTGCTCTTCACAACTTCGATGCACCAATTGCTTCACTACTTCATAACTAGCTCTTCACAACTTTGAAGCTCCTATTACTTCACTACTTCACAACTACTATCTCTTCACTACTTATCACTAATCCTATTCTTCTCTACTCCTCCACACTTTCACTTCTTCACAAACTTCAAACTAATCTAATTACCTATGTCTAGATCTAACTAACCAATATGCACACCTTATACACAAGTTAATGAATGATTTACAAATTATAATATACAAACAACTTAGTTAGCAAGATGAAACTAAGTTGCAATACTTCTAGTCTTAATTGATAGAAGTATTTTTTTCTCTTTGCACTTGAATGGTTGAAGCTTAGATCACTTGGAAACAAAAGCTTAGGATTGTATGATCAAAGGATTTATTAGAAAGATTAGGAGAGATTTGGACAGAAGGTTTTTGTGCAAAAAGGTGAGGAAAAATGACAAATTTGAGCCAGTATTTATAGGGGAAAATTTACTGTTCGGGAGCGTGGCCGGTCCCCTTAATTAGGGGCCAGTCCCTTTAATGATTAAGGGGGCCGCCTAGTATGATTAAGGGGGCCGGCCAAAAAAAATTTCAAAACTTTTGTCTTTTTGTGGGGAAGGTTTTTCCTGAAGAATATAGCCGTTTTTTGGGTAGAAATTTGATTTCAAAATATTTATTTTGAATCTCCCCCTTTTTGATGATTACAAAACCTAAACTCATTAAATCAAAATTTAATTTTTAGACATGTATTTTTAGTTAGATTATATTCACTTCTCCCCCTTTTTGTAGAATCAAAAAGGTTATGCCGACTAGCTTCATAAATGAAGTTAGACGGGATGAAAGCTGCCCCTTGATGTGTGCTCCCTCTTGTTCGAGCACACCAAGGAATCGAGATATGGAATTCTTGCAAGAAAAATATTAGAGGCATATGCATATATAGCAAAATATGGAAAACAACAAGCATGACAAACAAATATTAAGGATACATAGCAATATATTCATTAATTCAAAGTAATGAGTAAATGATCCTAATTTGCCAAAGAGAGCCATCGGATTTAATTGCAACTAGAGGTTGGTTGATTCTTATTTGAAAGTGAAAATCATAAGCATATAGTATGCTTAGAATGGTTGATGATGGAGTGTTTGGAATGAAGTAGTTTAGTTAGGGTAAGGTTGTTGGATTAGTGGAGGCATATGTTTGGGTGCATGGATGTTTGGAGAGTTTGGAGGTGGAGAGTCAGGAGCAGAAGATGTTGATTTGATGTTTTGGATGTTGTTCAAGTGAGGGTGTTGGATGAGATCTAGTGAGAAGATACTCAATCCAAGTGAAGTGTTCATTCCATGCAATGGTTTGTTTTTAGATAAAGATGCAACAAGGACAATTGTGGATATGGTTTTCTACTTGATTTGAGTTGTGGGGTGACGAAGGAGGTTGATCCAAGTTGCTTTGTGCAAGATGTAAGGCAAGAAGAGCACTAATCTCATGGGCTTCCTTGAGTTCTTTAATGAACTTCAAGTGTTTGGAGAAAGGTGATGATGGTGGAGTGTGGTTTTTATTAGGGATGGATGATTGGACATGCAACATAGGAATAGCATGTGAGTTGGTAGGAGGTGGTGATGATACTTTTGGTGGTGGAGACATTTGTGAGTTTGAGTAATCATGAATGGATGAGGATAAAGGTATGGAAAAGGAGGATGTTCCTTGAGTGGAGAGTGTTTTGGATGGTGCATTGATAGATTAAACAAGAAGTGAGGTGTTGGTGATGAGATTAGGATTGTGGTTTCGAGATTGAGTATGTTCTTCATATGAATTATTTAGGTGAGATGAAGGTGTATTCTTGGAAGCAAATATGGATGGTTGGTTATTATGATGAGGTTTGTGAAGGGATTCATTGGAATTAGTTTGAGGATCGGGAGTATAGTTGGTAACAAATGTGGGTGAAGGAATTGGGTGAGTATGGTTTGTAACTTGATTCAAGTTGAAAAGGTGAGGTAATAAATTTAAGTATGAAGAGGAAGGTGGGTGATGCAAATTGCGTTGTGCAAGGTGCATAGTATTGAGATCACGAAGATCGTGAAGTTGGTTTATTTCATCACGGAATTTTCGCCTTTCCGTGGGAAAGTGAGTTTGATCATTTGGTGGAAATAGATGGAATTGGAGTGTGTAGTTGGAATTGAAGTTTAATGTTTGACCAATATGATTTGGATGTTGAAAGGTTTTATTGAAGGTGGTTTGAGATAAAGGTGGTTGTTTGGTCAACATGGTGGGGTTTGTAAAATGGTTCAATGGAATGATTTGGAAGGTTTGGAAGTTGAGATTAACAAAGGGATTGTTTGGAGGAAATGGATGAAATGTAGGTACGTAGTTGGGAGCACAGGTGGATGCTTTGACCATTATAAGGATTGAGGAAAGGTTCATTTGAGCGTGCTTGAAGGTTGAGTGTATAGTTGGAGACATAGGAGGAATTTGGTGTTGGCTTGATGGATAGGACATGATGAGATGAGTGGAGATTGTGAGGAATGGGAGTGTTTATAATGTAGGATTCGTAGGATCAAGGATGGATAAACTTTGATGGAAGGTTTAGGATAGAATACGTTTGTGAATTTTGGGAAGTGTATGATGAAATGGGCTAAAAAGTAGAAAAAGAAAACAACACCTTCGACCATCAGATGGCCGATCCCCTTAATAATTAAGGGGGCCGCCCATCTGGTGATTCCCAGATTTCCAGAAAAGGGTTTTTGGTAGTGAATTGCAGAAAGGTTGTGTTTTTTGCTTTCAAACAAGTCCAACTCTTTGAGGCAATTAAGCATATACTAATTATGTAGCCAAAGCATGTTAACCAAAGAGATTAAGTAAATAAGCAATTTAATCTAGCATGCAAACATACTCATCAAGCAAGTAAAATATAAGTGCTAGGAAACAATAAGCAACATCAAGTATTTCATAACTACATAACTAGGAGGATTAATCCAAATGTGTATCAATGTGCAATAAGTGGGTAGTTATGATAGCATGGATATCTAGACTTGTTACAAACAAAATCTTAATAGACAAACCATGATCCTTTTGATTTGATTTAGTTCACTTATAAGTGTCATTTATATATATATATATATATATATATATATATATATATATATATATATATATATATATATATATATATATATACTAGATTTCGAAGCCCGCCCGATGGGCGGGCATGACTTATAAAGTTTCTTGTAAGATATTAGTTAGGTAGGGCTTATTTGTTAATGTGTTAAACATGAAAATTAGTTAAGTAGGGATTGTTGGAATACGAAATAAAGCTTCTTTATAAACAACGTGTGGCATATTTTTTAACTTTAACATGTATAATTATAAAGTTTGAAGGTTTGGGAATTAAACATAATGTTTTGAAAACCCGGTTCAACCAGGGTGGTTCAACCGGTTGAACCATTCCGGTCGAAAACTGGATCGATTTAAACCGGGTCAAGTTGCTAGGTTGGGTCGAAAACGGGTCAAATTAAACTGGGTCAACCCGCCGGGTTTGAAGTGTCTCGAGTCAACCCGGTTTGTGTTTTAATTGGTTGTATTTAATTTGGTAGATATGTTTTAATTGATTGTACAATGTGAATAAATCATTGTACTTTTAAGTAATGGATAATGTTTTGAAACCCGGTTGAACGGTTCCGGTCGAAAAATGGGTCGATTTAAACCAGGTCAACTTGCTAGGTTGGGTCGAAAACGGGTCAAATTAAACTGGGTCAACCCGCCGGGTTTGAAGCATCCCGGGTCAACCCGGTTTGTGTTTTAATTGGTTGTATTTAATTTGGTAGATATGTTTTTAATTGGTTGTACAATGTGAATAAATCATTGTACTTTTTTAAGTAATGGATAATGTTTTGAAACCCAGTTCGACCCGTTGGTTCAACCGGTTGAACCGTTCCGGTCGAAAAATGGGTCGAGTTAAACCGGGTCAACTTGCTATGCTGAGTCGAAAACAGGTCAAATTAAACTGGGTCAACCCGTCGGGTTTGAAGCGTCCTGGGTCAACCCGATTTGTGTTTGATTGGTTGTCTTTAATTTGGTAGATATGCTTTAATTTGGTTGTACAATGTGAATAAATAATTGTACTTCTAAGTATTGGGGTGTTTTAATAAGAGTATTAATTACATTTCACTTTCTCTCTCATTTGACCATTGTTGAAAACTCAACATTTCATTTTTGACTATTTTTCCATTATAGATAGTATAGATAATTATAAAGTTTGTTTATACCGAACTTTGAAAACATAGTATATGATATAGTACATGGTAAAATAAGCTTCTTTATACGGAACCTTGAAAACATAGTATACGGTACAAACATTATGACATTTTTATTAAGTGCATTAAGAATGAAAAGAAATGAATGATATTCAAAAAGAGAAAATAAAAGTTAATTAATTATGCGATAAGAGAAAATAAATGTTAAATAAATTACCCGCAAAAACAAAGTACATGTTGTCAGTTCAAATGAGAAATAAATCTTATTTTTATACAAAATATACTTCCATCTTCTCCCCCAATGCTCTAAACCATTTTTGTAACAAACGCTCCTTGAATTTTAACATGTATCCTGTGGCTTGGGGAGTGACAAGGGTTTGAGGCTGCAAATTTTAACATGTATTATGTAAATCATTAAATCTAGCCACACGAGTATAGCTTTGTTACGAACAACAAAGGAAACGATATATGGGTGAACATTAGTAACTCAGTGGCATCACGTCGAAGAGCTAGCATACCAGCTTCTACACAAATAGCTTTCAGCTATGATCCATTGAATTTAATTTGTAGACCGAGCTAACGCTTCAAAGTTGACATCTGGGTGAACATCTTTTGGGAATAGCTCTACAATAAAGAGGTTTTGACAAAATCGAACTCAATAAAAAATACCTTTCAGTAGAGGTACTTGAGAATATGAGCCTTTACATGTCCTTTCTCTTTTAAATTTATATCAAAAAATAGATTCCATTGCAGATGGTTAGCAAAGAGGACCTAACTATTTATACGTTCCATGGAGCATAATTTATTCCAATATACCTAAGTTTAATGAATTACCATGGTTTTTTTTTCTTTGCATCACTCTTAACACGTGCCCATGGTTTGACTATGATATTTTTTTGATATGCATTAACACATTGTTTGGGTTGATACCATATTTAGTACCCAATTTAATAATCATAAGCTTCAAACCAACACTGACCATTTATTCGGCTTCGAAACCCGAAAGCTAAAGAACATTTCACTAACTTTTACGACTAACCTATTCACCGCTATAAGCAGGGAGTTAAATTTTACACTAAAAAAAAAAGGCTTTAAGTTACTTACATTTTTTGGTTCTTTTAATGGTGATTATGCTAATTGCCCAAGAACAGCTTTCATGTGTAGCTTCAACATTGCCTCACGTCTTTTCTTCTTAGATCTACTCTGCTTACCCTAACCTGTTTCCATCACCATATCATTATACTGTGAAACAAAATATGTAAAATAGTAATCATCCTAGAAATCACTTTTAAAATCAATCTTTTCTTTCATTAATGGTCCAAAAATCCACACAGTAGAATACATGCAAGTAAGAGAAAACCATACCATCTGAACCATATGACCACAGTTACAAATGATCAGTTTACATTAGTAATGTAATCTTTGTCCATTTAGTTCCTCACAGTACGTACTTGCATATATTATACCATATGAAATCATCAGTTCCCATAAATCTGGAGTGAAAGGATGTGGCTAAGGGTTCTCCATGAGTATCTCTTGTCAAACGGCCTGCTTGAATGTGTGAGAACCAAGGCATATCAAACAAATATAGTTTGGGTAACCCACTGTGATTCTCTTGGAGTCAGATAATAAGATTGATGCTAGCTGCAAATGAGTAAAATTACATACATATACCCATGTTTTTTCTGTTACTTCCTCAAATGATCATAGTTTTCTTCTAGCAATCAACACAACGAAACTTGATAATTACCAAACCAGCAAAGTACAATCCAAATGCTAAACTAATCAATTACGTTATATTACAACTGTGTCTTCCAGGTTCCAAACACAAAAATAGACACAAGTTAGAATAACGAACTTACTGGAACTCCACTGTATGCACTGTTGAGTTTTAAGTTATGTCTAAGATATGTTGACTCACCTATTCCAGTTGCTAGCCTTAGTTCCCCTTTACTCCATTTATGCAGTAATGGCATATGGATATAAGTGTGGAACATGCTTAGTCAGCGGAACTAACACATCTCACTTTAATTGGGTGCGTATAAATATTCAAGATAAACTATTAGCAAACAATGTAAATCACAGACCTCGAAGATCAATAGCTACTTTGAGAATGACTACTTATTACCACCCAAATTATAAAATAAGAATTTTAACATGTGTGGTATTGATTAATGAAAAGTTAGTATCTTGTGATTGTATACTAATGCGAAGGGTGCTCGGTTTCTAGTGTGTGCATATACTCAGTTTCTAGTTTTTGCACAAGCAAATAGAAACACTGAACTACTTATTTATAAGCTGCTTATCTTCTTCTGCATATAAATAGAAGCATAAGCAGAAAAAATGCTATATGACTCAGATAATTACCATGACCAGCACATGTGTCCAGCAGCCACGGGAAGAGCGATTGTGGATCTCTCACAAGAATGCAATTGAACAACAATACCTGCATGTTTTGTTGAATCAAAAGGATCAAAGAAGGAAATATATATTAGCCACATTGACCCATCTACTAAAGAAGTGGTCGATATGGGTTATGTTTCTATCTTTTTATCTTTTAACATGTCAAGCGGTAAGCTAAAGAAAAAAGTTGAAAAGCAAAAGCAGTCATGTTGGTTAATATTGAAAGAGTCGATGAAAATGTTTATATAATGAATAAAACCTACTAACTCGTTGCGTTAAAAGAATAAAAGGTGTTCAAGATATAATGTTTAGTAAATATTTGTAACATTAGATGGAACTGAAGTCAGATTTTCTGTTGTTTCTCACCGGTTCCAAGTCCTTCCTGGAATCATTTGAAGGTCTCGAATCATCAAAAGTCAACTTATTTATGTTGTTTTAGAATTAAAAAAAAATACCTTCTGAGTTGGAGCAGACCCTTTGTGAGCCCTCTTATGATGAGACAGATACATGCCCATTGCAATTTTAGTGTCTGGTGTGCCCTCTAATGAACATTGATTGAGTTTCGTTGAAGGCAATATCACACATTCGTCATCAACAAATAGGATTTATAATGCTACATGATAACTATATTAGTGGTTTCTAAGGTAAAGTATGCATCAGTAGCTATGAGCATGCATTAGTAGCTATGAGCATGCATCAATAGCTATATATCAGATGGATTCCAAGCTCCTGGCCTTGCTGGTTTTAGATAAGATTTTTGACGCCATGTATTCAACATACCAAACACCCCTAATACCAACCTAAATCAAGTAAAGATCTAAATGCAAATGCTAAAATTCAAGATACAGTAGGGCTCGATTAACATAAGAGGCAGGTGCTTAAAATTATCACATATTGAATAACCAACTACGTTATCAGATCCAAATGAGAATAGCATACATTTGGTCATAAAGGAACATCAAAGGAAGTAAACGGCCTCTTATGTTAAAGTGGCATGTTTGACCCGTGCCTTTTTAGTGCAGTGACCCGTCTGACCCGGGCTTTAATTTGACCAATTTGACTAAATTTGATTTGTTACATTATCATCTAATGTGATCATAGATGTTCTTTGGATGCGAATATAGATACTGAAATTTGGACATAAAAAATCCTCTATTTAAATCAAAGAAAAATCACATTGACGACATGAAGCAATCCAAAAAAATAGTAAGAGGTGTTCCGAGTTATTATCTCAAGAAGTGGTACCCCGATTAAAGAGTAACTGAGAACTATGATATTTGTTCAAAATAGGGAGTCAAAAAATATTTGGGGTGTTAACTATCATTGAACTTAAGCAAGAGAAAGCCAAAAAAAAATTAAGTTAGTAGAAGAATCAAACCTGAACAGTCATCAGTGTGGCCAAAGAACATGCATATCATCACATGGTATAGATTAGCTTGTGAACCCGTGACCCACTTCACAATGATAAGGAGTAAAAGGTAACCAAACAGACCATTCTAAAAGATCATCTGCTGAATAAATTGGAACCGGAAAGTGCATAATTAGGAAAAAACATAACTTCAAGTACTATACGATATAAGTTAATTAATAAATGCCGAATACAAAAAGATATGGGAAACCTGTTATCATTAGTGTATTAGATGAAGATGGTATATAAGCTTACCAAACATTCAGAGGATTTATATGATAATAGGGTTGTAGTTGATTTAGGCGTGAAGCGTTTTTTTTTTTTTTTTTTTTTTTTTTTTTTTTTGGGATTGAGCAACTGATTTGGTTTTCAATGTAATTTTTGCAACTGATATTTGTTTCATTCAACGTTTGACATGGTCTAATCTCATTTCCATCAATACCATTTTCTTCAATGACAAAACTTAGAACCTAGTTCCGTAACCTATCTTGTCACCATGTTCTATTGGTTTTTCATATTCTGCATCACAACATAACATAAATATCTAAATCAAATAAAATACGATATAAAAAACTGGATTGAGAGAGTATGAGATGAGATATTTTTAATACCTTTGTTGTATTTGTCATAAGATTCACGGGTCAGCATCAGAAACTAACCAAATCATGTCAAAGGCTATTCTGATAAGTTCCATCAGTGGACTTGTTTACGAAATAAGTATGCAAGATCTTCAGTTAGCTATAATACATAAAATCCACGGCACAAAAGAATTAAACCACGCCATAGTTAACCTTAATGACATGCTTGTGAAAACACTTCTTACCCATTTTCTCAAACTTTATATTTAATCCTCCATCCTATCGACCTAACATTCACTTCGTCTTCATCTTTTTTTTTTTTTCTTCTACATTACCCACCGCAAATCACCATTAAAAAGCCTAACGCAAAATTAAAGCAAAAAAATTAAATAGCTTCAAAACCCAACTCATTTCTGATGGTGTTTTAGGACTAACCTTCCATCCGAGATCCAGTACAGTTGGTTTGGGCAATTTACTTTCAAATTCAGTATGTTATGCTGCCCCCAGTCTTGAGACGCCGGCCTCTCATTGGTGATCTGTGTTCCTATATTTTCCTTCTTCTGGACCCATCTTGGCTTGTTGACTGATTTGACTTGCTTACATTCAATATTGAATTTTTGATCATCTAACATCTGTTTGGCCGCCTCTTGCAACATCTCGATTTCATCATATTCAATATCTTCTAGAAATGGATCAATGCAATTCACATAATCTAAAAAGCTAATAAGCTAATAAGCTAATAATTAGCCTCAACCTTTTCTAAATTTACATAATCTCTTAAGCCTAAGCTAGCACACACCCACACCCTTAGTTATCACAACCAAACATTTTCTTTTAACATACTTAACGATCAACAATCACAAGCCTATACATAAAGTTCAAATATAATAGTAAAAAGGTTAAATGGGTATACCTTAGGGAGTACAGACAAAGCTTCATGTCGAAACATTGTATGCGTTAAAAAAAAAGTATTATATGATAAGTATCAATCGAATATGAGTGCAATCACACAAACAAATAAATACATATGCTCAACGTACAGATGTTTATGGGCAAATACTAATAATATAGATTAGTCGCACAATAACGGCAACTTCATTCTTGCACTCACGTTACAACACTCTGGTCGTTTCATTTTTGGAATTAACTAACTGAAGATCCTTCTTCATTCTCAGTGGCTCAACATTTTAATCATCTACAGCAGCCTTTTTATTTTGTGGTTCTGTCTCCTCTTAAGAGTGGCATATCTTACTTTGACAGGAGCATATGTCAAGGAGAAATTCTTTTGTGCATATGTCATTTCGTATCTGCAAGATAAATTAATCATGAAATTAATTAGTGAAGATACTGTCATCGATAAGTCATGTTTTATTTTTTTGAAACACATAAAAGGATTGTGTAAGTACTAAATACCCTCCAACTTGATTATCCACATATAAAGGTTCCCATGAGCTATCAACTCCAAGATTAAGAGCACCTCGCTCCACTCCGATGTATGGAACAGAATGAGCTGCTAGCAAGTTGCTTGTCAAAAACTTAATTTTCTCAAGGTATGTAACTGTTTCACGAGTTTGCATCACGAGATCATTTTCAAAAGGTGTCTCTGCAACATGCAATAACAATCAAATTATTTACATACTTCAAATATATTTAACACATACACTGAAGTTTCCTGTTATTTGTTGAAACTGATTCCATTGGTTAACTGATGGTATAGTGAGCTAAAATATAGAAATTGTTAAATTTATTAACATTTGACATATAAGCAGGGTGTACAGGAATAGAGCATAAAAAGAGCCCTTATGCGCAACAATTTATCATATATATGATAATTTAATGTAAATAAATATCATGAGCACTGTAAAGAAAGAAAATGAACATAGTAAAGACTAAAGAACTTTCAAATCACTCATAAGAATCAGATAACTAAGCTGATGTTCATTTAACATATAAGTAGAGTGTACAGGAATACACTGACCTTTAATGGTGGCCAATTGATAGCATGCTTCCAGCAGACCATTTGCCAAGGAATGTCATTAAAAGGTTGAACATACTCCAGATATGCAAAAACCTTTTCATGTGATGCTAAGTAGCATCTTGACATCCATATATTACACATTCTATCTGCAAATTATATAAAAAAAGATAAAACGTTTTAGTGTACTTTCTCTACTATCTTAGCAAACATACTAAAAAGAACTTATTGCCTTCAAAAGTGGTTGTCCTTTTGGGACATTCCACTATTAGGTACACACCATTTGGCTCACTGAAGAAGAGAGCTCCCATATGCATTAAGGCATATATTCATATACATCTATATGCATCAAGTAGCTAATGAAACATTAAAGTTTATTGAGCTTAACTGATTATTAAAAAGATGATGAAGATAACCAGTTTGGCTTGAATTGCATGACTCACATATGCATATCCATAGTCAAGGTTGGGATTGCATTTGTAAAACTGAATATGCTATTGCAAAACAACTTTTCTCTTTAAGAAAACGCAGATCATCACTTTTTTATAACGATTTGTCAGACACTATTAAAGGAAACAAATAACAATACATTTTCAAGAGATCAACCTTATGGAACTCATAATGTAGAGTCATCGCTCCACATACTCCATGTTTTATCATTGGCTCTTTGATTCAAATTAGAGTTTCAAAAGAGAAATACTACTGGTATACTAATATTGTTCCAAAACCAATTCCTTTTTTTCAAGACATAACTGCAGACTTAGTTTTTTTGTTGTAAACATCCTAGCAGTAACACAAAACTATTTATGTGCATCTATTTTGATATCATAATATTGTTTAATTGACCATGTAGTTCTAACAATCAACAATCAATTTGCTTATAAAATTAAGAATGCTATATAGAAACAAACTTGATTCAAGTTATCATCTTCTCAGCCTTCCCACTCGCCGCTAAAGTCGAGCACTTTTGGACCAGGTATACATCCTGCAAACATTAAAAAAAACAACATAAAAGTCATCAGACAAATTTCCATTTGTCCAGAAACCTACAGTTTCATGAAAGGATAATTAAAATATTAGATCTTAAATTATTAGGGTTATGAGGAAAAGGTTTGATATGAATGATATTAGGGTTTGTTAATGATCAATGAATAAAAAGTCGTAATCAAATATGTTTTCAAATACTGTAAATCTTGCAACATAATCTTCAAAAATATAGCAGCTCCAACTAAATGGTAGGATATCTTTATCAATTATAAGCTCCAAAGTAAATCCCAAAAATTGTGTTGGTGCAGTGGTAAAGTTATATGGTGGTGTTACTCACAACCCATTGTTCGAATCTTGCACTATTCTTTTTGAAAAAAAATTCGGATTTAAAATAAATGGTAAAATATTTCCGAAATTAATTATAAAAATACAAAATAAATTATAAAAATTGCTTAATTTGATGACATGCTGATGACGTAGCTGAAAATGAATTACTGGGCAAAGACTGGACAATGAGGTGGCATTTTCTTCAAATGCCTCCTGTTATATATAATGTAGATATATATATATATATATATATATATATATATATATATATATATATATATATATATAAAAATGACAAATATGAGATCACCATGCATGATTTAAAGAGACGTTTTTAGCATTATTCAACAATGTTTGAAAGTAGGTTTTCACGTAGATGTGAGAGTTATTTGAATAAAATAGATTGAGTTTTACTTCAAAATGTGTTAATGAAAGGTAAAGAAAATTTTCCCAATCTTTGGTTTTGATCAAAACAAAATTGTGGATATTGATAGTGAAACCATGTTATTTAAAAGTGGGATAGTTATTAGAAAAACTATTTTCCAAAATGTGAGGTTTTGGCATATTTTTAGAGATGTTAGATTTTTGACAACAAATATCATTAATCATATATTTTAAAAGATGTTTATTAAAGATCTCATGCTCAAGAGGATTGGTTAAGCCTATTATTATCTCATGTTATCGTTTCTATATATCCTATGATCCTAAAGGAAGTGATAACAAAAATTTATATGTTAGATGCGAGAGTGTTGAATGGGGTATAACCTAACATCTATAGTTCATTTGTTTTCGCACACTTATCTAACTTAATGCTGTTGACATAAATAATGTCTTAAAACATTGTTAGCTTATTAACAATGTCTCTATGTTTTGATAATTACAAAGCATAAACTCATTAATCTAAAACTTATGACGTAAACAAGTTTTTAGTGATTAATATTTGTCTTTGCTTCCATATCACTTAAGGTATGAATAAACAAAGGGTTTATTACATTTCATGATCAAAGGAAATTTTTCTAATCACTAAAATTTTTATAAAATGTATTAAACATCTTATATCTTTTACAAAATTACTTTTGGAATTAAAAGAATATGTTTAATTCATAATAAATATATGATTTCAAATTTCCAATCAAAAATGGCAAATTCTATCCAGAAAAATATTCCCCACTAAAAGACAAGAAAAACCAACGTTCAGGAGGGCGGCCCCCTTAATGTTACTAGGCGGCCCCCTTAATCATTAAGGGGACCGGCCTACAATTAAGGGGACCGGCCACGCTCCAGAACAGTATTTTCCCCCCCTTTAAATACTGATTCATCCCTCAGATTTTTCTCACCTTTTGCACTTCTAAACTTTCTGATCTAGATCTATTTCTCTATTCTCTCATCCTTTGATCATAAGTGTATATATATTCTTTGTTTCAAAGTGATCCAATTTCCTTCCTCTCAAGTGCAAGAGAAGAATACTTCTATCTTCCTAGACAAGAAGTATTACAACTTGTTGTGATCTCCACATCCAAGTTGTCGGTGTATCATCAAAATTATTTACATACTCTTTGTGAAGATTGTTGTGAATATTTGCTTGTAGATAGTTGTGTTAGATATAGATTGTGTGATTAGTTGATAGCTTGGTGAGAAGAAGAAAAGCTAGGAAATCTATTGGTGTGAAGAAGCTAGGTGTGAAGTAGATTGATTTGAAGAAGGTGTGTAGAAGTTGTGACTTAGGTGTGAAGGTGTTGTGGTGTGATTATTGGTGTGTAGATTGGTGTGTAAATTGGTGTGTAGATTGGTGTGAATATTGGTGTGTAAATTGGTGTGTAAGGTTTTCTCCGCCATAAGGGAGCTTGTTGATATAGTGAAGAAAACTCTCGAGTTAGGTGCTCGGGGAGTGGAGTAGGGCAAGGAAGGTGTCCTTGTAGCCGAACCACTATAAATCTCTTGTCTCGCGGTTCGATCTTTCCATCTCTTACTTATTATTGTTACTTATCATTGTTATATATTTTGTATTGTACAAGACTTGAGATCACATAATTATCGAATCTAAGTTTTAAAACACTAAAACTATTTTTTACAACTAATTAAAAAGACGTAAAATTATTCAACCCCCCCTTCTAGTTTTCCACAATTGGTATCAGAGCCACGTCTAGCAAGATTTTTGAAATATATTGTATTTTAAAACTTGTAACGATCTATGGAATCTGAAAAATATTTAGAAGGGCAATCTATGCAAAGACCACCACTATTTGAAAGTGATGGATTTTTATATTGGAAAAATAGATTCGAAACGTATGTGAAATCAAAAGATCTTGATCTTTGGCATATTATTACCTTTGGTGATTTTCCTCCTATTCAATATAATGTTGAAACTAAAATGAATGAAATTGTATCTTTTGAAGAACAAAATGATGATTTGAAAAAGAAATTAGCAAAAAATAATGAGGCTAAAATGGTAATTTATAATGCGTTACCACGCAAAGAATATGAAAGAATTTTTATGTGTAAAACCGCCAAAGAAATTTGGGACTCTTTACTAATTACTCACCAAGGTAATAGTCAAGTCAAAGATAATAAAATAGATCTTCTTGTACAACAATATGAACAATTTACGATTCCGGAAGAGGAATCAATTGATAATGCTTTTGCTAAGTTTAACACTATCATCACAAGTTTAAAAGCACTTGATGAGACATTTTCTAGTAAAAATTGTGTTAGGAAATTTCTTAGGGCATTGCATCCAAATTGGCGAGCTAAGGTCACGGCAATTGAAGAATCAAAGAACTTGATGACGTTATCACTAAATGAACTAATTGGCAACTTAAAGGTTCATGAAGAAATCATAAGAAGAGATTCGGAAACGGTCAAAGTCAAGAAAGAACAAATCAAATCCATTGCTCTAAAAGCCAAAAAGGAACCTAGTGATGATGATGATGATTCAAGTGACGAAAGTGAAGACGAAGAATATGCAATGGCCGTAAGAGAATTCAAGAAGTTCTTCAAAAAACGAGGAAGATTCACTAGATCATCACATGACAATAGAAAATCGTTCCAAAGAAATAGAAATGACAATTACGTGAAAAGAAAATGCTTTAGATGTGGAAGTCCAAATCATCTCGTTGGTGAATGTCTAAAGCCGCCGAGTTATGATAATCAAGGTGCATTTGTTAGTAGAACATGGAGTGATAGTGACAATGAAGAAGTGGAAAAACCAAGAGAAGAAAAGTGTCTCATGGCAAAAGCAACCGACGAAATATGTCTTGGAATTGACTTGGAGCCTGACGAATGGATCAAGGATAGTGGATGCTCGAGGCACATGACAGGGAACCGAAAGCTATTCTCTACATATAAGGCATACAACGGAGGTAACGTTATCTTTGGTAGTGACTTGCGTGGAAAAATTATTGGCAAAGGTACGATTTCTCAAGACTCACTTACTATTGAAAATGTTGAACATGTAAATAATTTAACATATAACTTACTTAGTGTAGGCCAAATATGCGATAATAAATGTAGAGTTATCTTTTCTGAAGAAGATAGTGAAATAGTTAAGAATGGAAAAATTATAGGTAGAGGTATTAGGAAAGGAGGTGTATATGTTATGAAACTAGGAAACAAACCTGAAGATAGGATATGCCTAACGACCCTAGACGAAAACTCCACATTGTGGCATAGGAGATTAGGACATGCTAACATGCAACAAATACAATATTTGGCCTCTAAGGAATTAGTTAGAAACTTGCCCAATCTAAAATATGACAAACATTTTTGTGATGCATGTAAAGTTGGAAAACAAGCTCATGCTAGCCACAAAGCTAAGAATATAGTATCCACTACTAGGTGCCTAGAATTATTACATATGGATCTTTTTGGTCCATCCGCTGTGCGGAGCTATGGAGGAAACAAATATACCTTAGTAATAGTAGATGACTACTCACGATACACGTGGACTAGGTTTTTAAGTGACAAAACCCAAGCCTTTGAAAAATTCGAAATATTTAGTAAAATGATTCAAAATAAATTAGGATGCTCAATAGTTGCCATTAGGACGGATCATGGTAGGGAATTTGATAACGAAGTACAATTCGGAAAATATTGTGAGTTAAATGGAATATCTCACAATTTCTCCGCCCCTCGTACTCCTCAATCAAATGGGGTAGTAGAAAGAAAAAATAGGTCACTACAAGAAATGAGTAGAACTATGTTAAATGAACAATCCATTCCACAAAAATTTTGGTGTCACGCCGTAGATACATCGACTTATATTTTAAATAGGGTATCAATTAGAAGAATTCTAGGAAAAACTCCTTATGAGTTATTAAGAAATAGAAAACCAAACTTAAGCTACTTTAGGGTATTTGGAAGTAAATGCTATATTTTAAACACTAAGGACTACCTCACTAAGTTTGATCCAAAATCATATGAAGGAATATTTTTAGGATACTCACAAAATAGTAAAGCATATATAATACTTAACAAACACTCCATGAAAGTAGAGGAATCACTAAATGTAACATTTGATGAAACACCACCACCTCCTAAAACGCTACCTTTAGAAGATGATGATTTAGTCGAAGATGAAGCTATTGAGGTTAGTAAAACAAAACCCATAGGATATGATAATGAAGACATTCACTTAGAAAATAACGAAACCGTTAATATTAAAGAATCTAGATCACATCCATTAGATAATATAATAGGACATCTTAACCAAAGAACCCTTAGGTCACAAGCCCAAGATAAAAACAACTTCTTTTGTTTCCTCTCAGCAATAGAACCTAAGAATATTAGCGAGGCTTTAAAGGATGAAAGTTGGATTATAGCCATGCAAGAAGAATTAAATCAATTTAAGGCAAATGATGTTTGGGAACTAGTCCCAAATCCAAAGGATATGACTATCATAGGAACCAAATGGGTATATAGGAACAAGTTAGACGAGAATGGAATAGTTACTAGGAATAAAGCTAGGTTAGTTGCCCAAGGTTATAATCAACAAGAAGGAATTGATTATGATGAAACTTATGCCCCCGTAGCTAGACTAGAATCAATTAGGATATTACTTGCCTATGCTTGCTCCCTAGATTTTAAGTTATTCCAAATGGATGTGAAAAGTGCATTCCTTAACGGTTTTATCAATGAGGAGGTATATGTGGCACAACCTCCAGGATTCATTGACTTCGCAAAACCTGATTATGTTTATAAGTTAAAGAAAGCTTTGTATGGACTCAAACAAGCTCCCAAAGCTTGGTATGATCGATTAAAAGATTTTCTTATTAAACATGATTATTCCATGGGAATGGTAGATAACACTCTTTTCACTAAAAGGAAAGACCCTAATCTCATCATTGTTCAAATATAAGTT
Organism: Artemisia argyi; assembly: GCA_030686995.1. Classification (NCBI taxonomy): domain Eukaryota; kingdom Viridiplantae; phylum Streptophyta; class Magnoliopsida; order Asterales; family Asteraceae; genus Artemisia; species Artemisia argyi. Next base: position 29,650,955 of record CM060693.1, read on the forward strand.
GATGACATTATATTTGGATCGACTTGTCAAGACATGTGTGATGAATTTGCCAAAATCATGCATGATGAGTTTGAGATAAGTATGATGGGTGAACTTAACTTCTTCCTAGGATTACAAATAAAACAATTAGAAGATGGAATATTCTTTAACCAATCTAAGTACATTAAGGAAATGCTTAAGAAATTTGGCCTAGAAGACTCAAAACCCATAAAAACACCCATGTCTACGGAGGTAAAGCTCACAAAGGACGATGAAGGTGAGTCCGTAGATAACTCCAAGTATAGAGGAATGACAGGTAGTTTACTATACTTGACGGCAAGTAGACCCGATATCATGTTTAGTGTCTGCCTTTGTGCCCGTTTTCAAGAGGATCCCAAAACCTCTCACCTAGAAGAGGTTAAGCGTATCTTCCGATACATTAAAGGCACTATACACTTAGGATTATGGTATCCTAAGAAATCCGGCATAGAAACCATTGTATATGCGGATTCGGATCATGCGGGAGACTACGTAGATAGAAAGAGCACTAGCGGTATTTGCACGTTTATGGGATGTTGTCTAACGTCTTGGTTTTCTAAGAAGCAAACCGCTCTTGCTATTTCTACCACCGAAGCCGAATATGTAAGCGCCGGAAAGGCATGTCAACAAGCACTATGGATGAAACAAGCTCTCGTATACTATGGCATTAGGTTAGAAAATGTCCCCATTATGTGCGATAACAAAGGTGCGATAGATTTAAGTAAACATCCGGTGCAACACTCTAGGACTAAACACATAGAAATACGTCACCATTTTCTTAGGGATAATGTACAAAAAGGAAATATATCTATAGAAAAGGTTGCATCGGAAGATAACATTGCGGATATATTCACAAAACCCCTTAAGCGTAAATTATTCAACCACTTGCGTTTAGGATTAGGAATGATGGAACAAGTTAACTAAATTATATTGAATTATTTCAAATTAATACTTGCATGAAATTTATTTTTCTTCCATTTCACCTTTTCTGAGTCTAGGAATCTATTTCGCACAAAACTAAAGATTGGGAAAATTTATTTGCTTTGCATAAAATTTTTTTTTGTAAAACTCAATCAATTTTCTCTAAAAATTATTCTCACAATCTAGGAACCCCATGAAGACCATTTTCCTTGCATTGTTGACTAATTCTAAAAACATTATATTTCAAAATCATGCATAAACTCTCACATAAATTGTCAAGGTATATAATCTAATATATGTCTTTGACATTCATGATCGAGCAAAAATTGAATCAAAGAGATTATTTGGATTGTTTCTTAGGATCGCTATTTCTTTTTGCTTCTAGGAGTCGAAACAATCACAACTCCACATTTGTTGCATATAGACACTCACTAGGACAAATTCACTAATAATGGTGTCATCTTAATCCATCACTAGTTTTTCACTCACTAAGATCCTTGCCTTCAATCTAAGATAGGTGCCTTAGGAAGCTTAAGTGTGCTTGCCTTTGTTTACCTCCTATTGCTCATTATGTGTTGATTATTTGCTCTTTTGCTTATATGTTTTTGCATGTATGATATATCTTGATTAGATTAGACTCTATATTGCCTAAGAGAATTGAACTTGCTTGAATTCTAATCCAAACACATAACCTTTCTGCAAATTTTCTACCAAAAACCCAATTCTGGCAACCTGGGAATCACCAGATGGGCGGCCCCCTTAATTTTGTAAGGCGGCCCCCTTAATCATTAAGGGGACCGCCCCCTAATTAAGGGGACCGGCCATCTGATGGTCGGGTTTACAGAATCTTTTCTGCTTTTTAGCCCATTTCAACCTACATTTCCCAATTTTAACCAACACACTTTGTCCCAATCTTCCAACAAACCTTATCCATCCTTAAACACACAAATCTTACACTATAAATATCCCCAATCCTCAAAACTATCCATTCATCCCATCATGAACTCTCCAAACAAACCAAGATCAAAAGCCTCAAGGCTAGCAAGGATGACCGAAAAACCCGTTTGGCGAAGAAAAAGCCCTCGAAACAAATCCATTATAACCAATGAGATTGGAAGTCATTCAACACCTCCAACTTCTTACTTCCCAAACTTTACCTCAAACCCACAAGGTCATTCATTTGATCCTCTTTACAAACCATACAACATTGGCCAACCATCAAACTACAATTCCAACTACACAAATCCAAACCATCCATACCAAACCTATGATCCTCTTCACATTGCCACGGAAAAGCAAAAGTTCCGTGATGAAATAAACCAAATTCATGATCTTAGTGATCTCCTTGCTATGCATCTCGCACAACGCAACAAAGGGCAACCTCCATCATCACCCTATGCAAATTGCCTTCCCCACTCTCTTAATTTGGATCAAGTTACCAACCACACTCACTTTTGCCCTTGTTGCATATTCCTTCAAAAACAAATCCTCTACTTGAGTGAAGATATTTCTTGGATTGAATATCTTCTCACTCGTAATCATCCAATACCACCCTTAACACGATACAACATCGTGAGATCCACTTCTTCCGCTCCATACTCCACCCCATATCCCTCTCCATCTCACAACTAAGCTTCATGCTTATGTTATCCTTCAAGCAAATAAAACAATCAACCATGAGTTGCAAGCAAGTCCAAGTGCTCTTTCTAGGCAATATAGGACTATGTCTTTTCATTTGTTTTATTATGATTAATATGCCTTAAGCATATTAAATGTTGTAATGCTTTCTATGATGCTTGAATGAATCTATTTTTTTTACTATTGCTTTGCATGTATATTTTCCTTGCTCTCTTCTAATATTTTGTGTAGCCAAGATTTCCATAGCTCATCTCCTTGGTGCTCTCAAATGAGGGGGAGTATACATCAAGGGGGAGCTTTAACCTTTTTGATTTTACAAAAAAGGGGAGAAGAGAATGTTAAACTCTAAATTCTTGTCTAAAAATTAATTTTTAGACCTAATGAGTTTAAGGTTTTGTAATCATCAAAAAGGGGGAGATTGTTGACATAAATAATGTCTTAAAACATTGTTAGCTTATTAACAATGTCTCCATGTTTTGATAATTACAAAGCATAAACTCATTAATCTAAAACTTATGATGTAAACAAGTTTTTAGTGATTAATATTTGTCTTTGCTTCCATATCATTTAAGGTATGAATAAACAAAGGGTTTATTACATTTCATGATCAAAGGAAATTTTTCTAATCACTAGAATTTTTATAAAATGTATTAAACATCTTATATCTTTTACAAAATTACTTTTGGAATTAAAAGAATATGTTTAATTCATAATAAATATATGATTTCAAATTTCCAACAAAAAATGGCAAATTCTATCCAGAAAAATATTCCCCACTAAAAGACAAGAAAAACCAACGTTCAGGAGTGCGGCCCCCTTAATGTTACTAGGCGGCCCCCTTAATCATTAAGGGGACCGGCCACGCTCCAGAACAGTATTTCCCCCCCCCCTTTAAATACTGATTCATCCCTCAGATTTTTCTCACCTTTTGCACTTCTAAACTTTCTGATCTAGATCTATTTCTCTATTCTCTCATCCTTTGATCATAAGTGTATATATATTCTTTGTTTCAAAGTGATCCAATTTCCTTCCTCTCAAGTGCAAGAGAAGAATACTTCTATCTTCCTAGACAAGAAGTATTACAACTTGTTGTGATCTCCACATCCAAGTTGTCGGTGTATCATCAAAATTATTTACATACTCTTTGTGAAGATTGTTGTGAATATTTGCTTGTAGATAGTTGTGTTAGATATAGATTGTGTGATTAGTTGATAGCTTGGTGAGAAGAAGAAAAGCTAGGAAATCTATTGGTGTGAAGAAGCTAGGTGTGAAGTAGATTGATTTGAAGAAGGTGTGTAGAAGTTGTGACTTAGGTGTGAAGGTGTTGTGGTGTGATTATTGGTGTGTAGATTGGTGTGTAAATTGGTGTGTAGATTGGTGTGAATATTGGTGTGTAAATTGGTGTGTAAGGTTTTCTCCGCCATAAGGGAGCTTGTTGATATAGTGAAGAAAACTCTCGAGTTAGGTGCTCGGGGAGTGGAGTAGGGCAAGGAAGGTGTCCTTGTAGCCGAACCACTATAAATCTCTTGTCTCGCGGTTCGATCTTTCCATCTCTTACTTATTATTGTTACTTATCATTGTTATATATTTTGTATTGATATTTGTTTGTATTGTACAAGACTTGAGATCACATAATTATCGAATCTAAGTTTTAAAACACTAAAACTATTTTTTACAACTAATTAAAAAGACGTAAAACTATTCAACCCCCCCTTCTAGTTTTCCACAAATGCCATAGTCTACAAGAGCTTGTTTCATCCATATTTTTCTTACGCGAGAGATCTAATCCTACTTCTATCTTAACGATTGATCCACTTAACTCATTTCACTTCATCACCATGAGTTTGCTAATAGTGGATATAGAAGATTTCGATTTTCTATTTTGTTTGACAATGAACAATTTCATTTTATTCTTAGGAAAGTCAACTAATGATGTTTGTAGGTTATAAGTATATAAGCTATTATCTACGTATATATGTATAAGAGTTACAAACAATATATGTATAGTTAAGCATGCAAATTATAGCGATGAACTTAAAAGAAACGTGTACCTTTTAGTCTTCAATTGATTTTCTTCAAGCACTTCAAGTGACTATGTTGACTTATAGAAGTCATTTGTAGATGAGATTCCAACTTCTTCGAAGAATGACAACTTAGCTACTTGGTCCCCATTGTCTCATTGGTCCAAAGTTGTTTGGTCCAAACGTATTTAACATTTAGCTAGGATGCATGTATGGTGATAATATTCCCCAAGGATTGTAACTTGGTTGATAATTTCACATTTGATGACTAGTCTTAGTGTAGTTTTGTCTATTTTAGTTTCTTCTAGGTTGAGGTGTTTTAGATCGAGTATGAGGATTATTTGGTTTTCTTGGTGGTGGAGTTTTAGATCTTAATTTAGGTTAGAGGATCCTACTTCGGTCTTTAAGGATGGTTTATAAAAAGTTTTTACTTTTTCATCATTCGCAATGGGTATTTTTCTATCGTTTGTAAGTATAAACTTAGGTTTTGATTCTAATGATTTTTGTTTACTAGACTCACATTCAAACTTTATACTTTTATTTTCACTAGTTGAAACATTAGTTGAGGTTAATCCTAGACCGGTTTTATCTCTCGAAGTTTCTTGAACACTTATTATTTTCTTAAGTGGGTTACTATTTTTAAACTTGTCAAGTTTGAAAATTTCATCTTTAAGTTTTCATTTTCATTTTTAACCTCTAAGCATGTTTTACATTCTATAAAAACTTCTTTTCCTTTTACCAAATGTTGTAGTTTAATTTTTAATTCGAGTACTTCATTTTCTAATAGATTGTTAATATGTTTTAGTGACTTATTTTTAGCTATAACCTTTTGACCCAATTTGCATAACCTATTATATTCACTATCTAGGTCTTTTTCGTCTAATGATAAATTTTCTTCACTAAAGTATTCGGTTTCGGAACGTACGTCGCTTGATGTCTTAGCCATAAGACACTTCTCCTCTTTTGTGATTTCTTTCTCATCGTCATCGCTATCATTCCAAGATCCTCCAATAAACGCCTTTTGATTTTGATCTCTTGACATCCTTGGACATTTTCCGATGAGATGATTTGGATCATCACATTTGAAGCACTTCCTTTCAATTTTGCCATTTTTGTCATCTTTATTTCTTTGGTATGCTTTCCTTTCATCATGCGGTTGTCTAACGAATCTTCCTCACCTTTTGAAGAATTTCTTGAAGTCTCTTACGGCCATCACATATTCTTCGTCATCACTTTCGGAGGATGAGCTATCCACGTTACTAGATTCCTTCCTAGCTTTCAACGCAATTGACTTGCTTTGCTCTCTTTTTCTTTTGATCATCTCGGAGTATTTCTTTATTATTGCTTCGTAGACTTTCAGGTTGCTGATCAACTCATCAAGTTGAAGAGTTGACAAGTTCTTCGATTCTTCAATCGCCGTAACTTTAGCTCGCAATTTTGAATGAAGAGACCTAAGAAATTTCCTAACAAAATTCTTACTAGAAAAATTCTCATCAAGTGCTTTTAAACTTGTGATGATAGTGTTAAACATAGCAAAAGCATTATCTATTGATTCCTCCTCTGGAATCGTAAATTGTTCATATTGTTGAACAAGAAAATCTATTTTGTTATCTTTAACTTGACTATTTCCTTGGTGAGTGATTAGTAAAGAATCCCAAATTTCTTTTGCGGTTTTACAAATAAAAATTCTTTCATATTCTTTGTGTGGTAACGCATTATAAATAACCATCTTAGCCTCATTATTTTTTGCTAGTTTCTTTTTCAAATCATTATTTTGTTTTTCAAAAGATACAATTTCATCATTTTTAGTTTCAAAATTATATTGAATAGGGAGAAAATCATCAAAGGTAATAACTTGCCAAAGATTAAGATCTTTTGATTTCACATAAGTTTCGAATCTATTTTTCCAATAAGAAAACCATCGCTTTCAAATAATGGTGGTCTTTGCATAGATTGCCCTTCTAAATATTTTTCAGATTCCATAGATCATTACAAGTTTTAAAATACAATATATTTTAAAAATCTTGTTTAACCTGGCTCTGATACCAATTGTGAAACACTAAAAGGGGGGGGGGGTTGAATAGTTTTACGTCATTTTTTTTAATTTATTGTGAAAAACTTTGTTTAATTTTAAAAACTTAGATTCGATCTTTATGTGAATTCAACTCTTGAACAATATAAACAATTATATGTAAGTAAATAAAGATAATGCAAGTAAAGTAATGAAAGAAAGGAGATGTAAAGATCTAACCGCGACACAAAGAATTTATAGTGGTTCGGCTACAACGACACCTTCCTTGCCCTACTCCACTCCCCGAGCACCACACTCGAGAGTTTTCTTCACTATGTCAACAAGCTCCCCTATGGCGGAGAAAACCTTACACAACTTTTGCTTACACCAATTAACGACACTAAGCTAAATGTCGAGTTCTAATCCTAGCTAGAACCAATCTCATGACTTAAATCACAACACAACTTCTTCACAACTTTATGCAACTTTACACAACTTCTCCTTCTTCACAACTTCTATTTCTTAGCTTCTTCACAACTTCTTGCTCTTCACAACTTCGATGCACCAATTGCTTCACTACTTCACAACTAGCTCTTCACAACTTTGAAGCTCTTATTACTTCACTACTTCACAACTCCTATCTCTTCACTACTTATCACTAATCCTATACTTCTCTACTCCTACACACTTTCACTTCTTCACAAACTTCAAACTAATCTAATCACCTATGTTTAGATCTAACTAACCAATATGCACACCTTATACACAAGGTAATGAATGATTTACAAATTATAATATACAAACAACTTAGTTAGCAAGATGAAACTAAGTTGTAATACTTCTAGTCTTAATTGATAGAAGTATTCTTCTCTTTGCACTTGAATGGTTGAAGCTTGGATCACTTGGAAACAAAAGCTTAGGATTGTATGATCAAAGGATTTATTAGAAAGATTAGGAGAGATTTGGACAGAAGGTTTTTGTGCAAAAAGGTAAGGAAAAATGCCAGATTTGAGGCAGTATTCATAGGGGAAAATTTACTGTTCGGGAGCATGTCCAGTCCCCTTAATGATTAAGGGGGTGTCTAGTATAATTAAGGGGGCCGCCCAAAAATTTTTTTCAGAACTTTTGTCTTTTTGTGGGGAAGGTTTTTCCTGAATAATATAGCCGTTTTTTGGGTAGAAATTTGAATTCAAAATATTTATTTTAAATAAAACATTTCTTTATAAATACAAAAACATTTTGTATAAGTTTAAAAATGTTTGTCCCACTTTATAAAAAATATAAGGTTTGTAAAAATAAAAAATCTAGTGATTTATAAAATGTTCCTTTGATCATATAATGCATTAGGCATTTTGTTTATTCATACCTTAAGTGATTGATTTGTTAAAATGAATGTTCACTACTAAATAATTGTTTACGTCATAATCTTTTAGTTTAATGAGTTTATATTTTGTGTTTATCGAAACGTAGAGATATCTTGAAATATTAATAACGTTTTTAAGCATTATTTATATCAACAATTATGATACGGGTTTAACACAAGGGTGATCCTAATGCCTCTTATCATGTAGTAAATCCTAACTACACGAATGTAGTCTCACTAGCGGTCTCGGGATGCATCACTAACGCAAGTTCTAGAATCTAAGTACTACCGGTACACTCATAAGTACTAATAATGAATGTTTTTCCTAACAAATCTGAAGGCGAACCTCACATATTTGGGTGGAATTTTTTTTTTGAGTGGTACGGTTTTTGTGCTAGTCATACAACTCCTATCCATGAAACGCTCATTAAGGCTAAAGCTTCACTCCTAAATGTAGTAAAAAAATTTAAATTTCATGCTAAAATTGCCCTAACAAGTATTTCTCTTAGTTTCATTACACACCTACTATTAAACAAACAAACTCAAGAGTAATTGTATTCTCTAAGGTATCATCATTTACCCTCCCCTTACACTTAGGCTGAAAATTGTCCCAAATGTTCAATAAAAAGGATGTAAAAGCAAATAAAGTAAAAGAATGAAAAACAAATACTCCCCTGATTCGTTCGGTGTGGATAAATGGATAACATGGTTAAATCCTCCTCCAAGAAAATGAACGTTGAAAGCTTCCCTCTAGAAATATAAATCATCTTCTTGTCCAATATAACCTGTTAAACCTGAGAAAACAATCATGGCAAACCTCGTGTAAAATCGGCGGTAATCTATATATATAAGGATATAATGCTTGTGGAATGAATGTTTGCAAATTTCCTGGAGTTTATAAAACTAAATAATTAACAAAAACTTTAAGACTCCGTTAGAAAACAAAACTTGTAAAATTTTCAGAATTTTACACCTGACGCCGTCAGGTTATGATCCTGACGTCGTCAGAGGGTTCTGATAGAAATCTCATGTTAAGTTTCTGGAAAATTTCTGGAAAAACTTACGCCTTAATTTCCTGGAAAATCCTGCAAAACATCAGTATGATTCGATACAAGCATTTGACTCAAACAAATACTAATATACATGTTCATTTAATATTGTTGTGGTTCATGTCCAATTCCTGTTCTTAAAAATAAGTTTAGGTTTCCCTTACACTTACCTTTTGCAAAATACCTTTTTAAAAGGTTAAGACAAACAACAAGGTAAAGCATTTTCAAAATTTATTATGAAACATGATCCACAAACAATAAAAATCAAGCATGCATATGGAAAAAATAAAAACAAACAAACAAACAAACAAACAAACAAACAAAACAAATAAAACATGGGTTGCCTCCAAAGAAATGTTTTTCTTTATTTACGAGTCTTGTAGCTAGACTCAAGATCATGGGCTACGTTTTCCTTTCCCACTTTTCAACCATTCTCTTAACCTTTGAACTACTTCTTTGTCAAATTTATACTTAGGTCCAAGGGCTAAACAATTCTTATAGTAAAGGCTCCTCTTCTCCCAAACAAAATTCATTCCTTTACTCTTATCTTCTTCCTTAATGTCCTCGATTGCACTAATTTTGTCCATATCAAGTTGAGGCACATAACGAAACTCCTTCATTTTATTAGGCATTCTATAGGTGATCCGATCGATTCCATTAGAAAATTGGGCTGTTCCTTCTATTTGATCGTGTTTTAACTTGGACTCCTCAACAAATGACTTACCTAATACCACATGGGATAAGCGACAATTTATAATATTAGCCAAGTCTTCAACAACCATAAAGTCCACGATATAAGTAAAGTTTTCAACAAAGACATGTAGACCTTTAACTCTCCCGACAAAGTTACAAACTCCACCGGGGTATTTGGCATTTTTTGCTATGTCCGAGTCTTCTTTTTACTAACTCATTATAGACACTTGAAGACATAATGTTGACTGGGGATTCAAAATCGATGTAGGCTTGATCAATGCATTTATACCCAATCATACATGGTATCTTCACATTCTTAGGGTCACCTCTTTTAATCTTAGGGTCAATCTTAACAAAGGGAGGCCTAGGGTTATCAATGAGATTGTTATAATAAGCGATTTCCTCCTCAGTGGGATATAAATTGAAATAATCATCATCTAAAACCTCCTCTTCTTCTTCCTTAACATCTTCTACAATTGCCAAGTTATTGGGTTCAAGTTCCTTATCTAAGTCCATGGCTATTGCTAAGTTATTAAGCGCATAGTCAAGCTCAATATTAACCAATCTATTGAGTTCTCTAAGTTTCCTAATCTCATTCTCAATCTGTTCACGCAACAAACCAACCTCGCTAGGTGAAAAGGGTGGATTCGCGTTTTCCATAGTGGCCAACGGAATAATTAATGAGGATTATAAAAACAAACACACAAAGAAAAGATAGACTAAAGAAACCTATAAAGATAAAATAAAAATCTTACTAGAAAAGAATCTAGCAAGTAGACCTAATAAAAATAAATTTTAACATAGACAATAACTATTCCCTGGGCTGCGGCGCCAAAAACTTGATGCGTGGAATTGCGCCCGCGCAAAAGGTTTTACCTCTCAAGGGATCTTGAGAAGCTTGCAATCCCCACCAGGTGTAGAGATGAGGGATGATTTTTTTGTATTTTTATATTTTAAGTAAAAGTAAGTAAAATCTCAGTTTTGGAAGGAGTGGGCGGAATTAGTTGCTAATCAACTAACCCAAATAACTCAAGATGCAATCAAAATAAAATAAACTAAACTTAAACTAAATTATAGCGAAAAAAATAATGAGAGAAAATGTGTTTACTTAGATTTCACTACTCCCTAGCTATCTTTTACCGGTTGATTAGTTTGTTAGAATTGCATGGATGATGAGTTATATTCCTTAATACCATCGTAGGGCCGTGTATGATCTTCCCTAACTCTATATGTTTCTACCTCTTCCTATGTCGAGCCGACTACTAGCTCCTAACATGGCCTCGTTAGTAGTTACCTACGCATTAAATACAACTAATATATCGTAGTACACCTCCGATCATGTTTCTTAAGACGTTCAAGCAAGTTACCAATTGGAAGTCTACCAGTTTTCTTAAGCCTAATATTGAATTCATTCATCCACAACAATTATAAACAAACAACCAACCTATAATCAATATCTAAGTTTCATTACATCTAAGCAAACACAAAGAAAACCTAGCCTAGTATGTTAAAGAGAAGACAAGCGTAAGATATAATCAAACAACACATAGACATATTGAATGATTTGATGAAAGGCTTATCTTCAATTAAGCATGGATGTAACAAGGGTTTGAAACCCTCAAAATATCTGTAAAATTAGTCTAGGGTTTACTCCCTTCAAAGTTTCACACAATGAATGAAAACTAGAAAACTATATATAGATTTTACATCCTGACGGCGTCAAGAGTTAGGTCTGACGCCGTCAACTTGCCGCGAAAATAATACTTGTATTGCCTAGATCCACTTCTGACTCCATCACTCTTTGTGGACTCTGGGCCGTCTCTATTTGGGTTATACGTGATGACCTTGGCATTTTATAACGTGACGCCATCACGAACTCTTTAGAAAACCTTCTGGCGCGTCACGTGTAATTGATTTATCCACCTCTTTGTCAAGTCTTGATGCCGTCACTAGCATCCTGTGACGCCGTCATGTGCAACTTCGAGCATGATTTTGAGACTTTGTCGTTTTCTTCACTTTTTCGCTGCAAAAACGTCCAAAATGCTTCCTTTTGTAAATTACTCTCAAAAGTACCTAAAATGACAAAAGGAATGATTTAGGGCAACATTTGATCAAATAATCTTGACTTTGGCCTTAAATGATCCCCCAAAAGCGGTACACTTTTCGCTTCATCAAATAGTGACAAATATATGTCACACACTTTACGAGTGTGACCAAATGTCATATATGGTCACACTAAACCATAGAAACATGATTAAGTGTAAAGAAAATTCGATACTTATAGTCACGTAAGTTAATATGTGTGTCTAAAGTTTTGTGTGTGTGTGCTTGCAAAATCCTAATGTGTATAGTCACACTTAATTGAAGCACGATCATGTGACTATAGGCTTTACAATAGTCACACCATATCACAAATGTGTATCTAAATGATGTTTATGGCCACATTAAAAGGGTATTATATGTGACCAATACATTCAAAATAGTCACATTGTGAAATATTCATGGGACTATTATTTATAGCAAAGTGTGAAGTCATGAGTTATCATTAACCTTGATATTAGTCACATTGAGTTTTTTGTGTGACTAAATCATAGTCATATTTTGTCACACATTACTTAAGCGTAGTCACAATTTGATACATATGGTCACACATTTTTGATAACTTATGTAATTTGATATTCACTTAATTGAGTTCAGTCTATTAGTCATGACTGCACATTGACTTCATTTTCAACCACTGTTTTTTCAACAAAGTGCCTGCAATTGAGAATCTTTCATACCAAACATTGTTTTTTTTTTTCAGCTCTGCACTATATAAAGGCATAACCACATACATGAAAACTGCATATACAAGACAACTGCAACAAAAATACGCAGGGTGTTTACTACTGCTAGTACATAGTTAATACTGCTAGTACACGGTTTATGCTGCCAGAAGTTATAGTTTTGTATAATCTGGAATCCTTTAAAAGAGTATTCGCAAGTACGAACTAAACAATTAACACAACAACAACAAAATAAATCCTTTAAAAGAGTATTTACAGCAAAACAAAAGCTTAAATAGGTTCTGCAGACAAAAATAAATCCCTAAACAGAGTGTTACAGCTTGAGAATGACATGTGCTTCACTTTGATTTTCGTATAACAATACCTTCATAGTCGGTTCGATAGTAGGCATCTTTTGCTTGTGGATTTACTCGCGGAAATTTGTTATCATTTTGCTCATGAATGACTGTACTAAATTCCTCATCGACATCGTCATACGTATCTTTGTAATTCTTGGTAGGTGCTTTAAAGATAATAGACAATTTTTTATCTGCCTGGTCTTTCACATAAAACAATTGTCGTGCTTGTGAGTCTAATATGAACGGATCATTCTTGTGGCCTAAATTCAGGTCTACCAATGTGTAACCAAGAGTATCGCGTTTGACCCCACCATTTTTTGAATTAACCCAATCACATTTGAAAAGGGGAATTTGTCTGAAACGGTAATCTAGTACCCATATCTCTTGTAAAATCCCATAATAAAATGCTTTTCTTGCGGTTGTAACTTATTTGGATAAGTGAAGATCTGCTGCCTCAACACAAACCCCACTGTTCTGGTAAACTATACCATCATTACTATTCGTATGAAATGTATACCCATTGATGTTATATGCCTCATATTTCAGTACGTCGGCGCGTGGTCCAAATGATATCCACCTCACAACTTCTGATACACTATCTTTGGATATCGCTAACTCTCTCTCAACCTGAATTTCATTACAAATATATATACCTTTAAATTGCAGGAACAACTCACGTATATTTAATAACAAACAAACAAGTAGTATAAACAACATACGAGTAATTACCTCTTCGTGTAACCACTTAGCAAAAGATTTAGTGTGCTCATTCTCCAGTAATGCCATTTTTTTACCCGGGTATTTTGTTTTTAAAAATCGCTTGTGTCGCCTGAAACAAAACAATGTATTTGATTATTATATTTGATACAACATTTTAAGCAATGAAATAGACATGTGTTAGTAATACTTACTCGATATACGGCACAATTTCATCTGTATTCTGTATTACATACAAATGTGCTTTCTGAAAGACATCACTGGTAAGTACATTTGATTTGCCGGTCGACAATGGCTTTCCATCCTCATTTTCATTGGTTACATGTTTATCAGGTGGGATACCGATAGTTTTCATGGTTTTACGATATTCGCTAAAAAACTCTATTGTTTCTTCCGCGATAGTCTCCTCAGTAATGCATCCCTCTGGTCTATATCTGTTTCGCACATGTCCTTTAATACCCTTCATACATCTTTCGAAGGGATACATCCACCAAAAGCATACGGGACCACATAATTTTACCTCCCTAGTTAGGTGCACTGTCAAGTATATCATAATATCAAAAAATGACGGAAGAAAGAACTTCTCGAGAAGGCACAGTGTCACAACAAGTTCTTGTTGCATCTTATCTATTTCTTGCAAGATGATTTCTTTCCTACATACAGCTTTAAAGAAAAAGCAAAATATGATAATAGCAAATCGTGTGGGTGGGTGCATGATTGAACGTATAGCAATGGGCAAAAACTCTTGCATTAGCATGTGATAGTCATGCGATTTAAGGCCACTGAGCTTCTTCTCATTTTGGCTGACCAAACTAGAGAAATTTAAACAATAGCCTTGTGGTACCCATGATGTTGCTTAGCGTTTCACAAAAGATGTCTTTTTCAGCATTCGTTAATGCGTAACCTGCTGGAGGTAGTGTTGTTTTGTCTGCTTCGTTCCTAGCAAACAACTCTTCTTTTATCCCCAACTCTTCTAGATCCAATCGAGCATTCATTCCATCTTTTATCTTTCAAGGAACATCCAGCAAAGTTCTGACTAGACTCTCATCAACATGCTTTTCTACATGGATGAAGTCAATACAATGTGGAACAGCATTATGACTCCAATACTTTAGCTTTTGATACCAAATGTTGAATTTCTTCCAATATGGTTCATTTACTTGGCTTGCACTACCCTCTGCTTCTGTCATTTTCCTTTTCTGCTTCCTAATATTCCCACCACTGCCTCTCATATCTTCTTGGTTATTCGAGGTGTTACTGTTTGTTCGTTTTCCTTTTTCCCACTTATTTTCAATTAGTTGTACCTCGTTGTATATTTGTTCCCTAGTCAATGGAATTGGAGCATGCTGAAATTCTTCTTGTCCATTAAACACCGCCGTTTGATTTCTGAACACATGGCTGTATGGTAGATATCATCTGTGTCCAGCATAACTTTGCTTGGATGAGGTAGAAAGTATAACACAGTGTGTATCTTTCCTACATACTACACAACCTTTGAATCCACTGTATGGGCAGCCACATAATGTACCAAGTGCAGGGTAATGATTTATCGTCCACAACATAGCGGCACGTAGTTTAAATATTTCTTTTGTACAAGCATCATATGTATCAACCCCATCCTCGAATAAGGTATGCAGATCATTAACCAACGATTCTAAAAATACATTGATATCATTTCCCGGGTATCCCGATATCAATACCTAAAGCATGATAAACTTTCTTTTCATACACAACCATGGAGGAAGGTTGTATATGACAGATAAAACTGGCCATACACTGTGATGCCTAGTTCCTGAGTTGATGTCAACCCCATCAGCCGATATTCCTAGCCGTAGATTTCTCGGATCTTTAGCAAAATGGGGGAATTTTTCATCTATGGTACGCCGTGCCTGTGAATCTGCAAGGTGACGTAAAACACCATTTATTACCCTCCTTGTTGTGTGCCATATTAGATCTTCTGAAATACTCTCTAACTTAAAGAGTCGTTGCAGTCTTGGTTTAATTGGAAAGTACCACATTACCTTTGCTGGAATGTTTTCATACACTTTACGTGTCTTATAATCCACCTTCCATATTGATATCCCACAAGTTGTACAAACAGTCAACTCCTTGTTAGTCTTCCAGTAAAGAATGCAGTTGTTGCTACATACATGTATCTTTTCCTATCCTGATCCCATCATTCTCATTAGTTTTTTGGCCTGATAAGTTTTTTCAACCATTTCGTTACCAGCAGGTAGCATTTTTTTTTATCAATCCTAGTAATTCAGTAAAGAACTTATCAGAAGCTCCATACTTACCCTTCAAGTTGAGTAGTTGAACTATTACGGATAACTGTGTGAAGTCAGGACATCCTTTATAAAGTGGCTTCTCCGCATCTAATAATAGTTTTTGAAACTTTGCAAGGTCATCCTCATCAAAATTTTCTTTTGTAGCATTAAGCATTTCTACTCTTGTTGGGCCATCTGTTGGAATTTCTTAATGTGACTCCATGTCGAAATCCGTGTCGTCAACAAATTCTGTTTCTGCATTATCAGGTATTTGGGCTGTTGTTGCTTGCTCATCCTTTTCTCCATGTTTATCCCATTTTCTGTATCTAAGATTAATCCCGTTAGAGAATAAATGGTACTCCACGTCATCCACAGTTTGCTCTATTTTGTTTAAACATGTGGCACACGGACATGGCATCTTAAGAAGTCGTATATTAACTTGTGGGTCGATGTTCTTCATCTTCTGCAAGTTGTTTAGTGCATACTTAATAAACGCTGCTACTCCATCAATATATTGTTTCTTGGTCCTACTAGTTGTCATCCAAGACTTGTCCATGCTATTATTGTTGAGGTCAAATGATAACGTTTATATCCTACAAGTTACAAGTTAAACCAATATAGGCATATATGAAGCTTTAGATTGATGAAGTTCCAATGTCAAGTCACAAGTGTCTAGCTAATTAATAAGGTTTACAATAAGAATTGCAACAACACAATGGAATGAATGTATTGGGCATCAATCTAATTAAGCTTCAATATCAAATATGAAAATGTGGGATTAGGAAAAATGTGTAAATTACAACATGTTATCTTTATTGTGTTGTTGGTTAATTAAACGATTCGGCCAAAAACCCGATAAGTTAACATTACCAAAGAAACAAGAAACCAACAAATCCATAACAAATAAAATTGACAATGAAAATGAATAATAAGTTAAAATTCCAACATAATGAATTCCTAATTCAAAAAAGTACCTAATTTAGATCTAAATGAACCTCCTTCCGTTGTTGATGGCTGGACCGACAAATGATATGATGGATGGTGACTGGTGAATGGTGGCTGTGATGTGACTAGTGATTGGTGGCTGTGACTGGTGATTGGTGAGAAATGTGAGAAACGTGTGTGGAGATGGAAATGGGTGGAGGGAGAATTCAAAATTTGGTGAAAAAAATATAGAGGGCTTTTCAAAAATTTTGCGGAGGACATACCAAAAAAGGGAGCCACAAGTATCGAACCTGTGACCTCCACTTCAAAACACCAAAAACTCAACCATCTCCGCCCTTGGGTCTTTTACACATATAAGTTATTTTATATTCCTCTTATAGACTATCTTTTCAATTCGTTACAAAATCTAAACAATTAAAGTGTAGAAACTGACTAGGATGGAATTAGGAAGGGTGTTTGTTTAGTGGAAATGTAGCCAATAAGGGATATTTTTCCATGGTTGCCTAGATGTTAGCATGTAGTTGCTAAGTCTAGAAGAATGGTGGATATTGAATCAACTAGTTTCGTGAATGATTGTGTAGAATGTATCTGTTATATTGTATCAGTCAAATGAGTGTGTTCAATTTGACTGCTTGTATAATCTTTGTAAGTTGCTGGTTCTTTAATTAATAAAATTAACCATTTCAGGAAGAAAAAAAATGTGTAGAAACTGATATGGGCATTCCCAAGATCAGATACAAAGAAGAACATACAATCCAAACCTCTACAGGCTTACCAAAAGGTTTTTTACAACATAAACAATTGCTGATAATGGCATTCCCAGGATCAGAGACAAAGAAGAACATACAATCCAAACCTCTACAGCAATAGAAACTTCAGCAGTAGAAATTTGATCTTGTTTTACCACCTTAGCCATTTCTTCAACATTACTAGTAGCAGCAATTTCTCCCAAACTAGTATTAGTCTCCACCATGATCTTTGAAGCTTGTACAATATTTTCACCTTGAAATTCCACTACCTCCTCATTAGCAAGTTGAATTAAAGCTTGTTTTTTTACTGTTTTATTTTTTGCAGCAGTCCACCACTTGTACCACGCACTACCATCCCATTCACTATGTTCTCAAAAAGAAAATAAAGAGAAAGTGGAAGTAAAAGGGAGTAAAGAAATGAAGAGGAAGTAAAGTTGACTTTCACCCAAAAGTGAGGTGAAAGTTTTATATGCGAAATCCTCCCACTTTCACTACTTTACTTTCACTTTACTTCCTAAATAAAACTTGAGAATACAACAAAAACTACTTTCATTTTCTTTCCCTCTTTTTACTCAACCTGAGAACATAGTGTAACTTTTTTGTCACTTTTTGCTGATTTCTTTTTTGATACAGATTGGCTTGAACCTTCGCAACATCTACTGGCCAATCATGATCCATTGGGACGAGCATTTTCCCGGGATCAATGATTATAATTGTTGATAGAACTATAAATACATTAGTCGCCAACGAAGACTAGCCACAATGGAACATGATTGACCTGAAGAAATCTACAAAATTTTGTAGTATAGTTGTGTAATGTTATCACAATCTGAGTACTAATTAAACAAGCTACTTAAACACAAATAATCTAATTAACTTGCAAACATATCCATACATCAATTTCAAGCAATCCTTAATAATCCATCCGAACCCTTAATAATCCATCCCAAACACTCAATAACATCTATAGCAGACAATAAGAATCAAGCAACCCTTAATAATCCATCCGAACCACACAAAAAATCATAACCTAATCAACTTAAAAATCTTATTAGCATACAATTAAAAAACTAATACATGAATGACTTGATAAACACCCAAATGGAGGCCTGTATTGATGATAAAACAATCAACCTCTTATATAGAGCGTTTATTTTGATTGTTTATTGCTTGATTTCATTTTTGTTATTTTATTTTGAAACCCCTAAATTCGTTGAAGATACTTATTTCACCAACATGTGTTTCTTATGTGTGTAATATTTCAGTGTGTGAGAGATAAGGTAACTTAACTGCTTATAAATAAAGTATATTTAAAATAAAAACACAAGATTATGACATAAAAACTTAAATCATATTCATTACTATTAAAGATTAAGGAGGGTGATTAAATGTACCAGTTCCTTCAAAACAACAACCAAAAACATAACAAGGAACCACCAAACCCAAACAAAAAGACCCTACTTAAACAACCATTCAACTGGAGCTCTGATCATAATAATCCATATCGGCAATGGCTTCCTCCTTCTTGGATACCAGAGCATGAAGGTCAACCAAAATGGCCGAAAGGGACTCCAGCAAACGGCGCCCCATCACTTGAACCTCCCGACGGGACTCATAACCATCATTAGTAGCTTCTTCTTCATCAAAGTTAAGATCTAAAACCTCAACCATTCTCTCGGTGCACTTATCAACACTTATCCGCAGCTCATCACGCTTCTCACCCAAACACCGGATCATTACTTCATTTAAAGGAATTTCTTGACTGAAGACGAACTTGAGACATTTGTGAAGTTTATCAGACCCACATAAATCTTTCAGTTCATCGAGATTAGGAGATCCAAACATGTTTTATGATGATGATTTGATAATGGTTAAGTAAGAAATTGTGTTTTTTGATGATGATTTATGTGGCTAGTGATGAAACTAGATACAGTAATTAATAATCTATTCCAAATATATAATGATTTATGTGGCTGTGTAAACTAAATCATTGCAAAAAGTAATTACAGAGTACTAATTCAAAGTATTGAGTCTTCTCATGCAGTCTGTTCGTATTCTAATGCAAATCAATCAAATCACTATTTAAGTTTTTAATAAATAAGTGTTATTAATGTATAATTAAGTCTAAATTATGACACTCTAGTAATTAAAGGTAATTTGTGCTTTATTTGATACAACATACAAATTCAATATATATATAACATGTTAAAAAGTTTTTGATATATGAATAACTATATTTTAAATGATCACTACATTTAATACTAATGATAAAGATGACTAAAAAAAGATGCATAAAAAACACTACAAATAACATTGGGTGCACTTGGTTTAAAATGAGGAACGGGAAAGGGAAAGGCAAATAGTGGTGGTGGTGGCTGGTGGTGGTAGTGGTGGTGCTAGTTGCTGGTGGTGGTAGCTGCTGGTGGTGGTGGTGGTTGTGGCTAGTGGTGGTGGTGGTGGTGGCGGTAGTGGTGGCTGGTTGTGGTCGTGGTCGTGGTCGTGGTGGCTGGTGGTGGTGGAGGTGGCTGGTGGTGGTGGTGGTGGTTGCAGGTGGCGGTGGTGGTGGTGGTTGCTGGTGGTGATGGTAGTGGCTGCTGGTGGTGATGGTGGCTGCTGGTGGTAGTGGTGGTGGTGGTTGCTGGTGGTGGTAGTGGTGGTGGCTGGTGGTGGTGGTGGCTGGTTGTGGTGGCGGTTGTTGCTTCTGGTGGTGGTCGTGGTGGTTGCTGGTGGTGATTGTGGTGGCTGCTGGTGGTGGTGGTGGCTGGTGGTGGTAGTGGTGGTGGTGGCTGGTGGTGGTGGTGGCTAGTGGTGGTGGTTATAGCTGATGGTGGTAGCTGCTGGTGGTAGCTGCTGGTGGTGGTGATGGTTGGTTGTGGTGTTGATGGTGGCTAGTGGTGGTTGTGTTGGTGGTGGTGGCTGGTGGTGGTGGTTGTTGGTGGTAATGGTGGTGGTGATGGCTGGTGGTGGTAGTGGTGGTGGTGGTAGCTAGTAGTGGTGGTTGTAGCTGATGGTGGTAGTTGCTGGTAGTGGTAGCTGGTGGTGGTGGTGGTGGCTGGTTATGGTGGTGGTGGTGGTTGCTGGTGGTGGTGGTGGCTGATGGTGGTGGTGGTTGGTGGTGGTGGTGGTGGTGTTGGTGATGGTGGTTGTGGCTGGTGGTGGTGGTTGCAGTGGCTACTGCTAGTGATGGCTGCGGTTGCTGGTGGTGGTGGTGGTTGCTGCTGGTGGTGGTGACTGGTGGTGGTGGTGGTGGTGTTGGTGATGGTGGTGGTGGCTGGTGGTGGTGGTTGCGGTGGCTACTGCTGGTGATGGCTGTTGTTGCTGGTGGTGGGTAATCATTCCATACCTCCCAATTTACTAGGTAATGCCTCATTACCCGATACTAAACAATGATTGCATTCCCTAGTCATAATTAGGGATTTTTAATCATTGCCTTTCCCAATCCCCACCCCTCATTACCCCCCCAGGCCCCAACCAAGCACCCCCTTAGCTAACTTGAAATGTGTAACTAGTTTGTTGCGACTTGATATTGAATCGCCTTGGACAAAATAAAATAAAGAAATAAAAACAATTGTTAAATTAAAAGTTGTAAATATATTTGTTATTAAATTTGATTTAGGGTTTAGTGTAGGGCTGCAATCGAGTCAAGCCGAGCTCAAGCTCAACAAGGCTTGAGCTTGGCTTGAAAGAAAAACACTAGGCTTGAGCATGGCTTGATAGCTTGTCATGCTTTCATTATCCAAGCTTGAGCTTGGCTTGAGTAGGTTTCGAGCAAAGCTTGAGCTTGGCTTGAAAAGCTTGAATGTATGCAAAAATATTGTATTCCACAGCTAAACTCAACAATAAATATATGTATAATGTAAAACAAGCTAAAACCATATTTGAAAACCAAATTAGATTGATTTAACACAAATAAAACCAAGAACAACATTCTTGTACCCAAGTCGAACATTAGAATGAAACATAAGCCAAAGTACTAATTAAGGTTCAAATGTCTAAAACATATCAACAAATTATATCTCATGAGGCTTCATAAGGTTCACAGATCTTGAATTCTTGAGCAAAATGATCTTCTAACTTGATGATTTCCTTAGCATTTTATTGTAAGAACCTGGGAGTTTATATTGTGTTAGTGCTTGTCTACTTGAAGAAAAGATATTAACTCATGCAACGTATATAAAGATATCTTGGCTATTAGAGTGCGCAAAATAACAGTTAATAGTGCGAAAAAATTGGCTATTGATTACAATATTGTATAAAAAAAAAGAATCACTTATGGATAACAAATTGAATGGTAAAGCTTGAAGTAGCAAAAAATTTAACATACCTTATATCACAGCCTAACACAAGTTATCACTTAGGATTGATCACAGGAGGCACTTTTGTTTCCTATAAAAATTGTAATCAGTAGTCAAAACGACATAAATAGTAAATTCATAGTTACTACGTTACTACTATATAAATATTCAAAAAATAATAATAACTTACTTGGCTTCTCTTCTTAACACCATGAATGTTCCTGATCCAGTTTCCTCCGCAAAGTAATGCTTGCACGGTCTCAACTCCTAGTGATGCTCGATGTTGGTCAATTACTCTACTTCCTGCACTAAATGTGGCTTCAGATGCAACTGTAGTAATGGGGATTGCTAGAATGTCAGTGCTAACTAGGACAATATACGATACTTTGACTCATGGCTCTTCCACCAATCCAATATGTTAAAATGCTTGTTATCCTCTGGTGCACACATATGACACCCATCTTCAAAGTATACCTCAAGATCACTCTTTTGCATTGGAGCTGCTTCATTTTGCCTAACAAAGTTTTGAAGTTCTTGGAATCCAGATCCTGAAGAAGTTTTTGATTGTGCCTTTCAAGATTCCGACATAAAAGAACCATTTTGCTCACTTGACTGATTGGTAGATTGATTATAAATAGTCACTGTTGGATCGATATACTCTGACCAAACTACTTAGTAGCTTGTAAAGGTTTAACAATATTGAGTAAACTCAACACTATTAATATTGAAACACTGTTTTACCTTGTAAAGTATGCGGAATCTACTAACACAAAGCTTAAGAAGAACTTTTATATTAATCAAACTTTGAACCTGCTTTGTTACACAGATTCACTAACAATCCCTAACTATTAACTTTGTTCGACTTCTAAACGTATCTAAGACTTGTAAAACTTATATCGACTAATACCTCTTAAGGCTCTTTATATAGATAACCTTAAGTCGGTTTACAACATGTAATCCTTGAACGACAAGTCATTATCCCTAACTAATTCTAGAATATTCGTATGATATTACACATTAATCCTTATCTAATATTGCACATTGATCCTTGTTTCCTTCGAAGTACATTAAACATTCAGCAATAACAGCAGTACTTTGACTTTATTCTTCAGCAGTACTTTGACTTTATTCTTCATGCAGCAGTACTTTGACATCCAGAAGTACTTTGATATTTCATATCCCAACAATCCTCCCATAACTTGAACTCTACTTGCTTGATTTCAAGTTTCTTTGTTATCTTCAATCTTCAAATCTTTAATTATTCAGTGAGTTTGTTTTTTTTATTCCTTTTTCTTCTATTTGTCATCTGTCAAAGTACTCTTCACCAGCATCATATTTTCCATGGTATATTCTCAGCAACTCAGCAACATTTTGGTACAAAGATCATCAAATCTTAAAAGTTTCATACTATTCTCATCACTTGCAGGTGTGTTAACTCCTGTGAGAGGTGAATCATTGAAAATTATGATTTTTAGCAAATCATCAGCTATCAACGGATTTGATTTGTCTTTACCAATAGCCGTTTGCTTTGGACTAGCCAACTCTTAATCACTTGGAGTATGGTGAGTTGATAACCATATAGTTTTTGGTAAACTATCAACCATCAACGGATTTGATTATCACATCAGAGCCGTACCCTCATGATGAGTCAAACTCTTTCTTGTCTGTTAAACATGGTGAGTTGATTACCATTTGTTGTGCAGTATAAATACTAACACCATGTGTTTCTTTTCAAATCCTTTTTTTTCCTTTTAAACATCAAAACATTTTATTTTTAATTTAAAGGACCTATACTGGTTTATATCAGCAAGCATTACTTTGATAAAGTACAGTTTGTTCTTGCAGTACTTTGAAAAATACTTTATTTTACAAAACAAATCATACCAGTATTATGCAATATTACTCTTCAGACTTGACCCATCTGATAAATAGCTTGAAAACATCCAAAGCTACTTCAGATTCATCTTCAAGTTCCATTCCATGATCCAGCATTCCGAGCATAATTTCTCTAATCAATGTATATCTCCTCTCAGCCAACATGTGAATCATGGTACCATCTTCCATCTCTAGTGTATGAACTCCTGATGACTCAAAGAATCTACATCTTGTTATTTCCCAATTCTCTTGATCATTCCACAGAGGATCAACACTTGTTTCTTCAGTATCCCAGATGGTAATTAAGTCTCCAAGCAAAACTAATCCCACTCCTGAAGATTCAATCTCTGCATAGTATGTCTGCACTTGCACATATAAGTCATAAAGATCTGCCCTTGTGATACAGTGCAATAAATCCCATAACATATTGAATGGTGTGAAGCTTTCATCTTCTCTGTGGATCATAAAATAATTCCCTTCTTTTGATTCAACCACGTAAAATGAGATTATCTTGGACTTCTTTTCAGAATCTTCAATCTTTTTGTTCTCAAAATCAACAACTCTGAAATAATTTCTGAGTTCATCAACTGTATCTTCATGAACTAACTTCAGCCTTTTTGACAGTTGATCATCTTCAGCTAATTTCTTTCTTTTCAATCTCCTTTGCTCAGCATCTTCCTTTCTTATATCTTCTAATTTCTTCTTTCTATCAACTTCCATGGGCACAAAGTTTTCTACTTCTTTTCTGATATCTTCTTGTACTTTATCCCACAGAGCTTTCACTTCTGGATACCTTTTCAAATGCAAATTCTTGTATCCCTTCTTTCTTAAGAACTGTATCATCCAATTTCTTTCCTGAGCTTTGGTCATTGGCTTCTTTGTAAGTGGCCTACTGACTTCTTCCAAATACTCAGCATCATATTCAGCTTGTTGCTTTCTAGCAAGGTCTAAATCATCCACAGTTTCTAATTCTCTAATTTGAGCAATAGAAAATTTCTTCTTCTTCTTCTTAGTATCTTTCTGAACCATTATTCCTTTCCCTTTATCTTTTGGATCTAGTTTTTCTGATTCAGAAGTACTTTCATCATCTTTTTGTGCAGGCTCAGAGATGTGTATTCCTCTAGTAGGTCTCCTTAAATTCATCATAACTTGAGCAATTGTTTCATCATTACTAGCAGTATGTACTCTTTCTTCTTCTTGATGTATAAAAGTGGAAGGACCAGCTTCATCTTCATACTGCTTTGTAGAAGGTCCAGCAGCATTGACTCCACTTTCATCAATATTTCTAGAAGAAGTACCTTGCTCAGCAGTACCTTGCAGACTTATGTTTTCTGCAACAGTACTTTGAACAACAGTATTTTGAATGTTCTGTGCATCTACATCCTGCTTAACCTTTTCTTGCTCATCAACTTTTTGCTCATTCTCTTTCTCTTCTTGTGCAATATTCATATCTTCTTCAACATAACTTTCTGGTTAAAAAATCTTTGGACTTTCTGGATATTGCCACAAATGAGCATCTTCTGAATATTTTACTTCAGCATCATCTTTATCCAAATTCTTATCTTGATTCCTCCCCAATTTGGTAAATGATGACCGTTTATGCTTCTTCTTAGATTTAGAAGACTTCTTTGAAGATTTGGACTTTTGCTTCGGAGACTGCTTCTTTTCTTTCACATAAAGCCTAAAATTCTGAACAAGAGGCCAAACAAATTTCTTCAATCTTCTAAACTTCTTTCTTTGCTTTTTGATTTCTGCAGCTTGAGCATTAACAGTTGACTTCATCCTCTCCAATTCTTGAACCAAATCAGAAGTACTCTCAGTACCTGCAATTCCCTCGTCTCCTCCAGGTGTTTGAAGCCCACCTGTGGAAGTATAATCATTGGGAGTAGGTACTTGTGAATCCTCTGAAGTAGTACCTTGAGGATCAGTACTTTGTGGAGAAGTACCTTGAGCAGAAACAGATGTATCCAAAGAAGCTGTTACGGAGGGAGTCCTTTCACCTGAAACAACATGCTGAGGGGAAACAATAGGTGGTATGGGGGTATGTACTAAAGCAAAATGCTTAGCGGAAACAGATTGAGCATCATTATTAGAATGTGCAAAACCACTATTGTCTTCTTCATCCCTAACAGCTTGAGCTACCTCTAACATATAAGCATTAAGAGGTTTATTCCTACCTGAAAAATTAACTCCCTTATTGGACATAAAAGTGAAAACTTTAGGTGGCATCCTAATGGTAGGTACATAATCCTGAGGTTTAGGTACACCATCTAGTGGATTCTCTAAAAGCAATTGAACAAACCTAGGATACATAAGAAAAGGTTTGCCAGCCTTAATATGAGTAAGCATACCTTCAAGGATCATGTATGAGAAATTGAAAGGCTGATTGGTAATAAGACCAACAAAAGCAGAAGCTATGGAATGACTAAACTGATCCCAAGCAGTACTATTTGGACTCAAACAGTGTAGCAAAACATGAATATGAAATTTCCAATGAGGACTAACCATAGCCTTCTGAAAAGTAAGCTTAGTCAAAGAACCTTCATAACCAATATCTCTGAGTGTGTTCCAAACTTCTTGTTTCCCAAACAAAATAGAGCCTCCTTCATCATCAAATAACAGAGCCTCCCTGATTGAAGCTTCTGTAACACGTATAGCTCTCCCAACAACTGTAGCAGTAATGATATCCTCACCATCTTCAACCTGTGACGTTGCTGTATCCCAAAAAGCTTGAATCCAGGGTCCAATAATCTCGGGGTTGACAAGGATGGAGTAACAGATGTTGGTACCAGTGAGAAAGTCAATAATACCATGAAAATCAAGGTTTTCTTGGGTTTTCTCAAGGTTTGCGATCAAGTTGTGTTTGGTGTTGGTACGTCGATTAGCCATGATGATTAGGGTTAGAGTGAGAAAAGTGATGAGCGATGCAAAGTAGGTATGAGTTAATAAAGGTGAATAAGGTGAATAAAAAGAAAAGATATGAGGTTGTTATATAAGGATAAGATTACAAAAAATCACGGTTAATTAATGATTTTACCGTTATTTTTGGAAGTAAATATCCTCATATCTTTCGAAAGGTTGTTAGCCACAAATCTGACCGTTGGAACAGTATCTGACATGTCAGCGAACCCTTTTAATAGCACCAAGCAGTACTTTCCATTATAAGCTCACGCAGTATATTGACAAGGTACTTTCCCACTAAAAATCTTGAATGTTGACCATTTGACCAAAATATCTTTGAAAGTCAACCCTTATTAATGACTTTCTCCCCAAATTAAATCCCAAAGCTACCAAGGTAAGTGAACTTCAATACACTTCATTAAATGCCCATTTACCTTTACCTTGCTTATAAAAGCAACTTCATCAACAACTTGCAAACACCATAACTTCTTTTAACACAAAAACAAGTAAGCACAATGAGTCACATTCCAATTGTGAACATCTCTTCAGACTCAGAGGGCACCAAAGATTCAGAGATAAGTTACTACTCTGATTCTGAGTTTGAAGATCCAGGATGGCCAGACTATTTTCCTCCTCATGTTCAGTGGATGGGACACCAAGAATCTTCATCAACAATGAGTGCTGCCAACTCTACCATGACTGATGCAGGTAGTACTACCAGCAAAAAGCCCAAAAAGAAGAAAGTTGTTTCTGGTTCATCTCTGGCTGAAGAGCTTCCATATGCTTTGACTCAAGCCCTGGAATCAGCTATTCAGAACATGAAGTGGCCTGCTCCAAGAAAAGAAAGACCTCCCAAACAGGTTCTTGCCCTGGCTTGCCCAAGAAAACAGGCTTCTTTTAATGACAAGAGAAGGACTGCTCAAAAAGGAAAACAAAGCAATGAGGGCAAGGGAAAAAGGCCTATGGAGTAGGTGTGTGGAGCTTGGTAGTAGGTTGATGTAGTCTTGTGTTTGTGTTGTCTTTGTTGTGTCTGTGTTTGTTACTTGAAAACAAGAATGGTGATGTACTCTGAATGGTGGTTGTAAGAACTTTAATGACTAAAATCCTTTCTTTTGAATGATACATGTAGCCTCCCCTCAAATAATGACTAACTAATAACTACTTATGCCTCCCCACAAAAATAGCTTACATATTAATCATGCCAATACTCACAACCAAGAAAGTAAATCTTGAAACATCAAAGCCCTTTGTGAGTAGATCTGCTACATTATCATCAGTATGAACTTTAACCACATTGATAAGCCTTTGTTCATAGCAATCTCTTATAAAGTGATGTCTAATCTGAATGTGCTTGGTCTTGGAATGATAGACTGGATTCTTGACAATACAGATGGTACTCTCATTATCAATGTTGATAGGAGTATTCTTGAAATTGAATCCATAATCCAAAAGCTAATTCTGTAACCAAAGTACTTGTGCACAACAACTTGCAGCAGTTACATACTCTGCTTCTGTGGAAGAAGTTGCTGCAATTGTTTGCTTCTTACATTGCCATGACACTAATCTGCTTCCAAGGTACTGGCATCCTCCAGTTGTGGATCTTCTGTCATAGTTATCTCTAGCATAATCACTGTCTGAAAAGGCATGGAGATGGAAAGGTGAATCCCTAGGATACCATAATCCTAGCTTAGGTTGTTGCCTAAGATACCTGAAAATCCTCTTAACAGCATTCAAGTGAGATACTTTTGGATTAACTTGATGTCTTGCACATAAGCTTACAGCAAAAGTAATATCAGGTCTTGATGTAGTTAAATACATAAGACATCCAATCATAGACCTGTATAGTGTGACATCAACATCTTCTCCATCTTTATCTTTTCCCAAAGGTTTATTAGTATCCACTGGTGTAGATGTAGGCCTAACAGTTGTGAAAGTGAATCTCTTAAGAATATCTGCAACATACTTATCTTGACAAATATAAATTCCACTGCTTGACTGTTGCACTTGAAGTCCTAAGAAAAATGTTAATTCTCCCATGGAACTCATCTGAAATTCTTTCTGCATAAGATCTTCAAATTCCTTCACCATAGATTGCTTAGTAGCACCAAAAATAATATCATCTACATACACTTGAACTAACATGATATCCTTCTTGTCTCTCTTGATAAACAAAGTCTTGTCAATAGCTCCTCTTCTATAACCATGTTGCAGTAGAAAATTGGAAAGCCTTTCATACCATGCTCTTGGAGCTTGATGAAGGCCATAAAGAGCCTTTATTACCTTGTAGATTTTGTTTGGGTGTGCAGGGTCTTCAAAACCAGGAGGCTGTTTGACATAAACTTCTTCTGTGATTTTTCCATATAGAAAAGCACTTTTAACATCCATCTGATATATAGGGAATCCCATATAAGATGCAAAAGCCAAAAATAGCCTAATGGCTTCAAGCCTTGCCACAGGAGCAAAAACTTCATCATAGTCTACTCCTTCTTCCTGTCTATATCCTTGAGCCACTAACCTTGCCTTGTTCTTAATAACATTCCCTCTTTCATCTCTTTTTACTCTGAAGACCCATTTAGTTCCAATAAGTTTCTTTCCATCAGGTAAATCACATAATACCCAAACTTCTTGAAGTTTAAATTGTAGGAGTTCTTCTTGCATAGCTTCCACCCAACTTTCCTTGGCTAATGCTTGTTTGATATTCTTGGGCTCTTCCTGAGATAGAAAATAAGCAAATAAACACAACTTCTGATCCTTGTGATTCACCCTATTTTGCTTGTAGATAAAACTAAGTAAAGAAGTATGTTGTTGAGACATATTCTTAGCCTTAATCCTTGTTAGCACCCCTGAAGCTGAGGGTCCAATAATATTTGTAACAGGATGAGTTTTATGAATTCTGAGAGTAGGAGTTGGTGGGACTTCAAGATTATCTTCCAAATTAGTTATATCAGGATCTTCATTAGAATTTGAGAAAATGCCTTCTTGATCCAATTCATCATCAGTGTCTTCTAAATTAATTGTGTTTGGATCAGCAGTATCTTCTAAGTTAGGCATATTAGGATCATTAACAGCATCAGTATTTATCCAATTTGAAGTATTCAAAGGTTGAAAAGTACTTTCAAAAGGATTAGCGGTACTTTAGGGTAAAGTTCTGGCTGTGTCTTTTGCCTTCTTCTTTTCTGCTTCATAAGCTCTCCTCTGTTCATCATCATACGATTTAGCCATTGTTTCTTGAAAAAACATTCTAGAAAGTTCATCTTGAATGGCTTGATCTTCTGCAGATACTGGTATTTGTAGTGGAACAGTACTTTGAGGATCAATAGTACTGTTAGGTTTAGCAGTACCTTGAGGCTCAGAAGTACTTGTTTTCTCATCATTGGCATTATCTTTTGGCTCATCTTCAGATCTTAAATTAACATCATGAACAATGTACTGTGCTTCTTCTTCAGTGGGAGCAGCTTGATTTTCTTCCCTTACAGGTACATAATTCATTGATGAAGACATTAAATCAAGATCAAACATCCAATCAGGACCTTTACCTTTAAAATTCTCTTGTTCTTCCAAAAAATCAACATGAATACATTCTTGAACCTTCTTGGTAGCCCTATTGTACACTATGAATCCTTTGCTATTTGTACAATATCCCAATAAATATCCTTCATCTGACTTCCCATCAAATTTGCCCAAATTATCAGCAGTATTTAAGATGGTTAGGGGACATCCAAAAGGTTTCATAAACTTGATGCTTGGCTTCTTTCCCATGAGTAACTCATAAGGTGTCTTCATTTGAGGTTTAGTCACTGATACTCTATTCAACACATAGCAAGCAGCACTTACAGCTTCACCCCAGAATGGAACAGGTAGTTGAGAGTCTGCAAGCATTGTCCTAGCTGCTTCTATAAGAGTTCAATTCTTTCTTTCTGCAACTCCATTTTGTTGAGGAGTTCTAGCAATACTTAACTCTCTTTTAATTCCTTTCTTGGCACAAAATTCATCCATAAGCTGATTCTTGAACTCAGTCCCATTGTCACATCTAATGCCTCTAACCTTGAGTCTTAATTGATTTTCAAGTGCTATTATTAGATCATGAATAGCATCAAAAGTTTCATCTTTAAAGCATAAGAAAAAGACCCAACTAAATCTGCTACAGTCATCTGTTACAACCAAGCAGTACTTCTTCTTGTTCAGACTAACAACTGAAACAGGTCCAACCAGATCCATGTGCAGCAATTCCAAAGGCTCTCTAATGGTCTTCTCATCAATCTTCTTACAAGAAGCCTTGTGTTGTTTACCCTTCTTACAAGCAAGACATGAGTGATCATTCTTGAATGTCTTAGAAGGTAAACCTCTAACTAAATTACCTCTGACCAGCTTATTGATGTTCTTGAAATTTACATGTCCCAGTCTTCTGTGCCATTGATGTGCTTCCTCCATAGATGCTCTTGCAATCAAACATGTTGCTCTTTCAGCAGAATTTACATTCTGTAAGTCTATGATGTACACATCATTATTTCTTCGTGCTCTCAGCAACACCAAGTTTCTATCTTCTAACTTGAAATCAGGAGAAAGTATAAGACATTCTGTGTCAAAGAATAACACAGGGTACTTCTTATCACAAATCTGGGAGACTGACAAAAGATTGAATTTGAGCTCCTTCACATATCTAACATCTTCAAAATCAATGTTTCCTGCCTTGATAGTTCCTTTTCTAGTTGTTCTTCCTCCATCAGGATCATTCCCAAATGCAACTTTTTCTCCAAAATAAGCTTTAAAATCTGACAAGAGCTCCTTTTCTCCTGTCATACTGCCAGAGCAACCACTATCTACAATAAGATGATCTTTAAGCTCCTCCTCTGGGTTGCCCTGCATTCACATGAAAAAGGTTAGTTATTTTTAGGAACCCAAGCCATTACTGACTTGTGTTCCCCTTGTAGAGTGACATACTCAAAATTTTTGAGTATGTAATCACCACTGTCTTTGAAAGCATGATCAAGAATTAAGGTTTTTGTTTCCAAAACTGTTGGTTTTTCAAGATCAATTATCCCTTTTTCACCCTTAACTTCTGAAAGTACTGGTTTTTCCCCAGCAGTACTTTCCTTCTTAACCCATTTAGTTGTAACTTTAGGAGTTGGGTTCTGTGTCCTAGCATATTTTCTTGTGTTGTAAGATTTTCTAGGGTTGTAATGATTGTTCCTCCTAGATCTTACACTTGAGTGTTTGCTAGAAACGTTAGGGATCTTTCTATCAGTACTTTGTGAAGGTACTGAGGGTTTGGAGTATGACCTTTTCTGATGAGGGTACCTATAGTCTTTTGAGAAATTACTATGGCTGACCCTATTTGTATAGTTCTAAACTAGTTTGTTGTCCCTTGGCTTATTCTCCCTATGACTTGGTTGTGCAGTTCTGGTCTTTCGACATTTACTTAGGTATTCTGAATGATAATCACAGTCTTTAATCAAATGATGAGGACTATAATAAACATAATAGACCTTTGGACCAATATCCCCAAATCCCCTTCCATAAGTGTTTCTAAAATTAGCAGTATTTTGAAAGAATTTTCTTTGAGGTACTGCTGAATGATCAGCAGTACTTTGAAAAGTGTTTGTAGGTACTGCTTGTTTTGAAAACTTGGTCTCTTCTACCTTAGGTGCTTCAACAGATTTTTCTAAAGTTTCAGGATTAAATTTACTTTTAAGCTTTTTCCTAAACTCTAGATTATCTACACCATAACAGTCAACATCTTTTCTAGGTGGTTGAAAGCTACCTGGGGGGGGGGGGGAACTGCATTATATCCCTTTTCTTTCTGAAATATAGGAGGTGTTGGACTAGGGGATTCCTCATCACTAGAAGTGTTTTCATCTAGACTTATGAACTCTTCATCACTAGTGGAGGTATCAACTGTAAGATTTAGTTCCTTGCTCTTAAATGGAATGCCTTCATTGCTATTATTATCATAACCTAGGCCTGTCTTAATATTAGATGTTCTCTGCTTTTCAACAAATTGAACATGTGACACACCTGCCTCATTCCACACAGCAAGTTTTTCTAACAACTTATCCCTTTCAGCAGTCACTTTTTCTAGTTCAGACACCTTACAACCTAGTTTCCATTCATTTAACTTAACTAGGTAATCCTGTTGTTTATATGTTTCAAGCCATGCTACTTCATTGTTTTCATGTGTAAGGATTTTGGCCTCTATTGACTCTAAAGTTAATTGATAACCAGTTATCTCAGCCCTAGCCTTTTGAAATTTATCTCTTTCAGCTACATATTCACTAAGTAACTTTTGATACATATCATTACACTTAGAGCATACCTCAGAGTTAGTGGATGAACTTGGTGAACCAGCTACCATAGCAAGCTGAACAGGTGCTTCTTCAAACTCCATGCTCCAATCAAAGCTTCCTAAATCATCTTTTGACTCCAAAGTAGCATATCCAGGCTCTTCATCAAATGTTGTGCTCCAGTCTTCCAATGCAACCATTGAATAGGTTAGAGGTTCATCATCAAACTCATTGGACCAATCAATCTCTAACAGATTCTCTTGAGCAACCAAAGCTTTTAGTTTTGGTTCAGTAATTGGAATCTCTTTTCTCTCAGGCTTGGGTGGTTCAATCATCTTGTTTGCTTGATACTTTGCAAATTTGCACTCCCTTGCAAAGTGACCAGTCCTTTGACAGTTGAAACACTCAATCTTGGACTTGTCAAATGTTATTCCTTGTTTAGCTCTGAAATTGATGCCTTTTCCTGTCTTGTTCACATACTTCTTGATCCTTGCAGTGAGCATGGCAACTTGCCATCTGATATCAATTTCTTCCAAAGCATCATCATCTATTTGCAATACATCTTCTTGATAGGTGACTGGTAGAGATGCTTAGTGAGCAAAGAATGAACATAGAACATCATCTGAGGTGGGGGTTAATGATTGTGATGAATTGGTAGTGACCATTGTTGTGCATGGAACCTGTGTTTCAGTCACAGTACTTTGAACAGGATAAGCAGTACCTTTGTTAGAAGTACTGCTTCTCTTTTCAGAAGAGACAAAAACAATGTTCTATTGTGTGCTTGAACCTGTAGTACCATTCATCTCATGCTCATACACCTTCAGATTGTTGTAAAGATCATCAAAGTCATAGTATCCAGCCCTGATTGTCCTCTGATCATTGTAGCAACTACATGCCATGCTGATGGCAAACTCCTCAGAAACTTTAAATTAGCATCTTCAACTGATGCCTCAGCATCATATAGTTCTAACATACTCAGAAGATGTTGGAATCTTTCATAAGCAGAATCAAAACCTTCTCTTTCTCCAACAGTGAAAGTTTCAAATTGTTGCTTCAGCAAATTCCTATGCATCTTCTTGGAAGCATCATTACCTCCAAACTTCTTCTTTATTGCAGCCCATAGTTGTTTGGCATCTTTGGCATCATGAAACTTTAATAGGTGACCATCAGGAATAGCAGAAAGCAGTATGTTGAGAGCTTTGTCTTGATTTCTTTTGGTAGCAGCAGGTACAGTGATTTTAGGTGGTGTTGGTTGTCCAGGTACCTCTACTGGTTCTTCAATTTGCATGTTACCATTGACAATCACATCCCATAGTGCATGGTCTGTGATGGCAATGTACTACCTCATCTTCATGGCCCATAGGTTGTATTCTCCCTTATTAACAATAGGGATTCTAACAACAGTGATTGAGGGAGCAGGTGCAGCATCTGTCGACATCTTGAAGGGTTTGTAGTGAAATCGGTTTAAAGGTTTTAAAGGTTTGTCTTCTTAATCAGAGTTTCCAACACAATCTCTGATACCACTTGTTGGATCGATATACTCTGACCAAACTACTTAGTAGCTTGTAAAGGTTTAACAATATTGAGTAAACTCAACACTATTAATATTGAAACACTATTTTACCTTGTAAAGTATGCGGAATCTACTAACACAAAGCTTAAGAAGAACTTTTATATTAATCAAACTTTGAACCTGCTTTGTTACACAGATTCACTAACAATCCCTAACTATTAACTTTGATCGACTTCTAAACGTATCTAAGACTTGTAAAAGTTATATCGACTAACACCTCTTAAGGCTCTTTATATAGATAACCTTAAGTCGGTTTACAACATGTAATCCTTGAACGACAAGTCATTATCCCTGTAACACCTAAAATCTGAGAACATGTGAAAAGACCAAATTGCCCTTACCAACTTGAAATTTAATTAAAAGCTTATTAAAGTACCAAATAAATCCCAAACTTCAAACAATGCATAAGTTATGTATCCCAAATAATATTAACAATTACATTTAACATTTATACAAGTGGTGAAATTACCAAAATACCCCTATAGGGCCGATTGACTTAATATGTGGTTTATTCTGATTTAAATTGAATTTAAATGGATCTAATTATGGTAAATGTACAAGATAATCATCAAGAGATTTTCTCCTAACCAAAATCTCGAAATTTCTGGTCCTATCCCCCCTCCTCACACGGCATTCCCCATTTAAAATAAATCCATACCTTTTTCACCCAAAACCCTAATTGCCGATTAAAAGAAAAACACACACAAAAATCATATAGCCCCCATTCGACTCAGACAGCACTCCTAAGCATTTTTCTGTGATTCATCAACACCCTAAGAATCCAAGAAAAATCCCATTCGAATTGTTGAAGCCTTACACGATCGTAGCATTGTTTTCTTTGTGTCGAGACCTAAAACAAAGGTAAATTTGTTATACTTCATACGACCTCTATAAAAATGATTTCTTATTTTTTTGATGTTCCTTACATCATATAAGACCCACGAAAATTGGTTTCAAGGTTGGAAGATCATTGGTGAAGTCGTGGTGATTTTTGGATCGTTTGGCCTATACGCATATGCTATAAATCGTACAGCCCTCTCCACATGTTCAAGTCTTGGTTTGGTATTTCTCTCAGGTCCCTTACACTTATGAACATGAAATAAAATGTTTCATTCGATCCATGCACACTCTATATCATATTCGTGAATTAAAACCCTAAAGACGTGTATAATTGTAAAAGATATCGTACGATCCAAAATAATTCTTAATAAAATTTGTATACACCTATTATGATGTGTTATAACCTGGAAAAATGTTGGAAGAATTATCATGGCCTAAAACATTGTGTTTCGTAATTATTTTATTTTGATTAAATCGTATAAAGAGAAAAAGAAAATAAAATCGTGTAACCTAGGGTTTATGAACTAGGGCTTGTTTTGATTTTATTAATGGCTCTTAAATGATTAAGTAATGATTAAAATTGGATTAGGTTTGATTAGGGTTTTTAATCATGCATAAAAATGTTATACGATTTGGTATAAATGATTTGGGTGAGTTTCGTAAACTTTAAAACTTAAGGGTTATTTTTAGAACTTAAATTGGATCATATATAATTCGAATAAAATATAACTTAAGGGTGCTATGTGTAAATTTTGTATTTAAAGGGATTAAAATGTTTATTTAATTAAGTATTATGCGATTTTATAATTAATTAAAGTGGAGGGACTAAACATGTAATTTCTGGAAACTTGGGACTGATTTGAGTGATAAAATATATTCAGGGGGTTTTGTGCTAATTTGGTAATTTAATGGCTTAATATGTAATTATTGATAATTAAAAGTTGAAATTGTAAATTAAAGGGTTAAATATGTAACTTTGATAACTTGAAGGACTTAAAGTGTAAATTGTGAATACTTGAAGGTATATTCGTATAACATGATAAAATAAGGGATCATTATGTAAAATGGATAAGTTAAGGGTTTAAAGTGTAACTTTGAATACTAAAAGGTTTAAAGTGTAATTTTGGAAATATAAGGGTGTAAAAGGTAAAGTTATGAAACCCTAAGGACCAAATGATTAAAATATGTTAAAAGATACTTTGATTCCATTAATAATGACTCAACTTTCTAATTATGGAAACTTTCTAAAAGTGGAAACTTACTATGTATGGAAACCTGCTAAAAGTGGAAAGTCACTTTAAATGGAAAGTTACTAAAACTGGGAAGCCGACTAAAATGAGAAATCTGAATTTGATAAGTTATTAATAATAAGCCGATCATTAATTCGTGTAGATTCGCTGAAGAAGGAGTTTTGCTTCCGACCTTTATGTTTTCTGTCATGTTTGCACTTGCGATTTAAGGTACAGATATTCTGACCTTTCTCAAAAGGTTTCTCATGATCTCTTTCATATTCTGATCCGTTAGTTCCCGAATTGATGCCATTGCTATGATCCCCTTTACTTGAACCTTCTCTGTTGATCCCACTTGATATGACCTCCGTTATGAACCTATGCTATGAAAACCTTCTTAATGATACCATGGAAATGTTTTGAGAAGAACCGATTTGAAAAGATGTTTATAAATGATGCTAAATTTCTTTTTAAAAGAAAGGTTATTTAACTTTCATGAACACTATATTTTGAAAGACTATTTTTATGAAAACTGTTTTAAAAGATTATTTAAATTGGACTTTTAATAGAAACTTTTGAAACGGACTTTTGAACTGAACCATGAATTGATTTTTGAATATGAACCTTGACCTGATAAACTCTGATTGGACCTTGAATACTATTTCTGATATGAACCCTTTGTTATGAACTGCTATTATGAACCTTTGATATGATTCTGAGATACACCTTTGCTATATGACCTTTTGTATGATATGAGACCTGACTCTTAGTTTGATACCCGAGCCATTTCTGTTTCCCTACCTATGGAGGTACCATAGGCGTGTCTGTGATGCACCACTGGCATGACTAGTGTGTGGCCCTAGTGATTTGGCTACACCGTCCCCTTTCTGATATATGATATGCGCGCTTTATGATATGATTTGTTATGGCCACTATGATTTCTGCGGGGGCGTATGGATGCATCCTAGATCTGTTCTGTTTAGTGGATTTAACTATGATTATGATTATGATATATGTCTGGTGACTGGTACTGTGTGCTATACATGCCTTTCACAATTTCTGGGAGTTCGCTACTCCACCCATTTGAAGAATGAGGACACCCCTCATATTATCTGATTATCTGAGAGGACTCCCCTCTATATGATTATGAAGAATTATGGTATTGACGGCTTATATGATATGATATGTTTCTGGGCTCGTGGTAGATGACTATCCTTTCTTCGTTCTTTTCTATTACTCTTTTATCTATTCCTTATTCTATTTCACAATGCACTATATTTCAGTTCTGTTTCATTATCATTGCTTTGTATATGTATCTGTTCACTGGGCTTTTTAAGCTCAGCCGCATTCCTTTTTCCTGCGGCAGGTTTTAGTAGGAAGCTGGGTTATGGGAAGAGAGTGTGACTGGACTTAGAAGACTATGCTTTGGACTAGAGACGATTAGATGAAGTTTCACTTTATTAGACATAGTATTTATTGTTTTGTAACCTTGTAGTTTCAGATTTTCATTTGTAACCCTGAATGTCTTTGTATGTATGAATCATATGCTTGTGTTTGTTCTGATATGTCACTGTAATGTAATACTTCTACCCTTATCGGGTTGTGGTGTTACAATTATGGTATCAGAGCCCAGGCTGCGATTCGTAATACATTTACCCTTGACCTGTGAAGTTTGGACCCCTAAGCTTCCACTGTAGGCGCTCATAAGACAACCTTTGAAACTTTACATTAGGATTCCCCATAGGAACCTAAGTTATTACCAGTGAGGAATGGGTAGACTAAGACACTTATGTAAGTATCATTTGCTTCCGTATCGCTCTGATCGTGCCTTTGCTCTTAGATAAGCCTTATAAGGACCTTTGTTTCAGAAGTTAGAAGTTTTGCAACTTAAGCTTAGTAACCAAGTAAGTTTGGAATACCTCGGAAGGCTACCTGGATACCTTACACATTTAAGTTTCACCTTCAGATTTTGATCTCCGCCTTCGATTTGTTTGATAAGCTGTTTGACACCTTTTCGACCACATCGTAGGTCATTCAACCACAATGTGTTCGACACATTCTGTAAATCCATTACTTATGCTGAGTATGAATGTATCATCCGATACTACTTAACTCTGTATGATCCATTATTACTCCTATGAGAATCCTGGTAATTATGAACCACGAATATGAGAAGTTTTGTTTCCTCTCTTTGAATGATGAACCTTGTTCTGCCAACCGTTTCCTTTGGAAGGGTATGATGTAAATACTATCTCTATATGGATTTGTTAACTAAGCATGATGATGCTGATAACTGAGATTCTGTACCTCTCACAATTGACGATTATACGATATTCGTATTACCAATGATACACATCCTACCTGCTACTTATGCTAAGAAGCTAAACGAAATTCCCACACATTGAACTGTTCGTTTATCCATCCCAACATTTTTGTTGAACCATGTACTTGACTCTGATATATGAACTATCTGTATGATTTGACGACTGTATTCACTCTATGAATCCTATGACTTTGAGATGTCTGATCGTACGGTCTTTTGGACTGAATGGCTATTCGTGAAGATACCATAGACTACCATATCTGAAATGTGACCTTAAAAATCTGCTTCACCCTATTCCATTATGATGACTCTCTACATCTGCTAAAATTTCTGCCACTATGGAAACACCTACCCCAAACTCATGTGATTATCAAGTTTTCCTGAAAACCATGATTATCAACCCTTAGAAAGTTCTGCTATTGGGAGATATTTTGTGGTACGAAGATTTTCCGGTATTCTCTGATGAACCTTTTGGTACTCCTTTGAACTGATCTCAGTTGAAGAAACCATGGTGCCATAGAAGTTGAGAGATTGAAGGAGCTGATGGAATATGATTTTTAACCTTGGTAATTCTCTTTAGATGCTCTTGTTTGTTTATGAAGAAGAACGAGAGAAGTATGCGATGACGTATCGACTATCGTGAACTTAAACGTACCACTATCACTAATCATTATCTGTTTCCGCGTATCAATAATAAATTTGGTCTTCCTTTGAAACTCCGCGTCTGATTGCATCATTTTAGATTTGAAGGACTGAAGAAGCAACCACAAAAACTTCTAAGAAGGGGGTTAACTAACCGAGAGTAACCTTTGGGAAGTATTTCAGTTCCTGAAGAAGAAAGAAGGCGATGTGAAAATTCCCTGAGATGATTTCTGAAGTTGCCTTTGCACTCGTTATAACATTTATGAACTTGAATGATGCCAATGGTGTTGGCTAGAATAATCATGTTTTTCGCGTGTTTTGGACAAATTGTCATAGTATGACATTGTGTTGTGTTCTAAAACGAAAGAAGAACATAGAGATTATTGGTGAGATGACCCTTTGTTCTGGAAGGGAAGTTTTATTGACGTTCAGAAATCATGGTAGACAACACTACCCTGTATAATGTAAAGACAGAGCTTTCACAAGAGGGACCAAGATCGAAGACCGTTATCGGAGTTAGAAACCTGGTGGAAGAGTAGTAGAAGATGGTTGCGACAAGCATTACCATGGAAGAAGCATATAAGAAGAAGAGAGGAACTGGGATAGTGCTCAATCATACATCATGCAACACGTGAAGATTTCAGTTTGGGCACCAAGACAACCAGACCAAAGAAGACGAACCATTCAACACACAACCTGGAGTCGACAACAACATCATGTACCTTAAAACCTGGAGCCATGACAGAAGACCTGTCGAAGACACGCAGTCTTGTTTCTCTATTCATTTTAGTTGTACTAAGATGAATTGAGAGCAGAAGCAGACCTGCGGATGGAGGGATGCACAGTGATCGTGTCAGAGACTGCCGCTACGACGCCACAGTACCAAGAAGAGTTGCTGAAGGCTTGAGGAACCGGACTCGAATTTTAAATTCTCTTAATCATGAGGTAAAACGGACAAGAATAAACAGACTACTCCAACTTGGAGGAAATTTGGAAATCTGTATTTGAGTGGACGGATTTTGAAGCGGACATTGTGTTTAGACGAGATGATGCTGTAAAGAATTGACGTTACTGATGACGTACCTTAATTTTGAATGACATTCTCGGATCTCCGAGTAATTTCGTTCTCTTAGTTATGTTGTTTGATTTTGGCGACCTCTGAGACTATAGGTGGACTAAGTGGATTTAGATAAGTTTGTGTGTTCACGACTTGAGATAAAGTATGACCATCATGAGGGCATATGTATATGATGCCAGTATTATGACGCCTGGCCAACGTGATAATACTAACGTCATATAAAGTGCACTTGTTGTGGGCATGTGATATTTCGAGGAGTGCCTTAGAAGCTTTAGAATTCGGGCATCTGATCAAGATCATCTGAGTTTAGTGAGACTTTAGGTTCATTCTACCTATACGTTTGATATGCTGTCCTTGTTATACGATTCGATATGTTTGGACTCTCGACACGTGTTTTGCTGATCTTTGCAACTTCTGATAAGGATCTTCGGTTCCATTATGAAATTTCTGCCGTTGACGATATCTAATGATATGCTTTCTGTCCGTATACGATTCGCATTCGTGAAGATGTTCATTATGATCTGCTATGAGTAAAATATGTGATTGTGGACTTTGAGGAAATGAGACCTGTTTGTTTATGAGAATACCTTTGGAAGGTTATCTAAAAGCCGAGACTATCTGAGAAGCTGAAGGGTTAAACCGTATATCACCCCATGTTTGCTACAATTCAATGTATTCTCATCTGATTCGCCTAATCAATTCGATGGAAATCCTATGTATTTTTATACCTCTTCCTGGAGAATTCGTTTATCATCCGTTATGTTTGGTACATTATCCTTTTGATTCAAATTCAATATGATATGCCCTTCTGAGAAATCTGAAACTGTTTTGACAATAATTACGAGTCATGAGAAACCAGTTGGTTTGAATATCTTTTGGAAGAACCTCCCCGGGCGTGAGAATGTTGTGATGACTTTTGCGGTTTGCTACGACTTCGTCTAACTTTGCGACTTCAAATTTCGAGGACGAAATTTTTTCTTTTAGAGGGGAAGAAGTTGTAACACCTAAAATCTGAGAACATGTGAAAAGACCAAATTGCCCTTACCAACTTGAAATTTAATTAAAAGCTTATTAAAGTACCAAATAAATCCCAAACTTCAAACAATGCATAAGTTATGTATCCCAAATAATATTAACAATTACATTTAACATTTATACAAGTGGTGAAATTTCCAAAATACCCCTATAGGGCCAATTGACTTAATATGTGGTTTATTTTGATTTAAATTGAATTTAAATGGATCTAATTATGGTAAATGTACAAGATAATCATCAAGAGATTTTCTCCTAACCAAAATCTCGAAATTTCTGGTCCTATCCCCCCTCCTCACACGGCATTCCCCATTTAAAATAAATCCATACCTTTTTCACCCAAAACCCTAATTGCCGATTAAAAGAAAAACACACACAAAAATCATATAGCCCCCATTCGACTCAGACAGCACTCCTAAGCATTTTTCTGTGATTCATCAACACCCTAAGAATCCAAGAAAAATCCCATTCGAATTGTTGAAGCTTTACACGATCGTAGCATTGTTTTCTTTGTGTCGAGACCTAAAACAAAGGTAAATTCGTTATACTTCATACGACCTCTATAAAAATGATTTCTTATTTTTTTGATGTTCCTTACATCATATAAGACCCACGAAAATTGGTTTCAAGGTTGGAAGATCATTGGTGAAGTCGTGGTGATTTTTGGATCGTTTGGCCTATACGCATATGCTATAAATCGTACAGCCCTCTCCACATGTTCAAGTCTTGGTTTGGTATTTCTCTCAGGTCCCTTACACTTATGAACATGAAATAAAATGTTTCATTCGATCCATGCACACTCTATATCATATTCGTGAATTAAAACCCTAAAGACGTGTATAATTGTAAAAGATATCGTACGATCCAAAATAATTCTTAATAAAATTTGTATACACCTATTATGATGTGTTATAACCTGGAAAAATGTTGGAAGAATTATCATGGCCTAAAACATTGTGTTTCGTAATTATTTTGTTTTGATTAAATCGTATAAAGAGAAAAAGAAAATAAAATCGTGTAACCTAGGGTTTATGAACTAGGGCTTGTTTTGATTTTATTAATGGCTCTTAAATGATTAAGTAATGATTAAAATTGGATTAGGTTTGATTAGGGTTTTTAATCATGCATAAAAATGTTATACGATTTGGTATAAATGATTTGGGTGAGTTTCGTAAACTTTAAAACTTAAGGGTTATTTTTAGAACTTAAATTGGATCATATATAATTCGAATAAAATATAACTTAAGGGTGCTATGTGTAAATTTTGTATTTAAAGGGATTAAAATGTTTATTTAATTAAGTATTATGCGATTTTATAATTAATTAAAGTGGAGGGACTAAACATGTAATTTCTGGAAACTTGGGACTGATTTGAGTGATAAAATATATTCAGGGGGTTTTGTGCTAATTTGGTAATTTAATGGCTTAATATGTAATTATTGATAATTAAAAGTTGAAATTGTAAATTAAAGGGTTAAATATGTAACTTTGATAACTTGAAGGACTTAAAGTGTAAATTGTGAATACTTGAAGGTATATTCGTATAACATGATAAAATAAGGGATCATTATGTAAAATGGATAAGTTAAGGGTTTAAAGTGTAACTTTGAATACTAAAAGGTTTAAAGTGTAATTTTGGAAATATAAGGGTGTAAAAGGTAAAGTTATGAAACCCTAAGGACCAAATGATTAAAATATGTTAAAAGATACTTTGATTCCATTAATAATGACTCAACTTTCTAATTATGGAAACTTTCTAAAAGTGGAAACTTACTATGTATGGAAACCTGCTAAAAGTGGAAAGTCACTTTAAATGGAAAGTTACTAAAACTGGGAAGCCGACTAAAATGAGAAATCTGAATTTGATAAGTTATTAATAATAAGCCGATCATTAATTCGTGTAGATTCGCTGAAGAAGGAGTTTTGCTTCCGACCTTTATGTTTTCTGTCATGTTTGCACTTGCGATTTAAGGTACAGATATTCTGACCTTTCTCAAAAGGTTTCTCATGATCTCTTTCATATTCTGATCCGTTAGTTCCCGAATTGATGCCATTGCTATGATCCCCTTTACTTGAACCTTCTTTGTTGATCCCACTTGATATGACCTCCGTTATGAACCTATGCTATGAAAACCTTCTTAATGATACCATGGAAATGTTTTGAGAAGAACCGATTTGAAAAGATGTTTATAAATGATGCTAAATTTCTTTTTAAAAGAAAGGTTATTTAACTTTCATGAACACTATATTTTGAAAGACTATTTTTATGAAAACTGTTTTAAAAGATTATTTAAATTGGACTTTTAATAGAAACTTTTGAAACGGACTTTTGAACTG
This sequence comes from Artemisia argyi, assembly GCA_030686995.1. Taxonomy (NCBI): domain Eukaryota; kingdom Viridiplantae; phylum Streptophyta; class Magnoliopsida; order Asterales; family Asteraceae; genus Artemisia; species Artemisia argyi. The sequence goes on from CM060693.1 coordinate 29,694,877, forward strand.
AACCATGAATTGATTTTTGAATATGAACCTTGACCTGATAAACTCTGATTGGACCTTGAATACTATTTCTGATATGAACCCTTTGTTATGAACTGCTATTATGAACCTTTGATATGATTCTGAGATACACCTTTGCTATATGACCTTTTGTATGATATGAGACCTGACTCTTAGTTTGATACCCGAGCCATTTCTGTTTCCCTACCTATGGAGGTACCATAGGCGTGTCTGTGATGCACCACTGGCATGACTAGTGTGTGGCCCTAGTGATTTGGCTACACCGTCCCCTTTCTGATATATGATATGCGCGCTTTATGATATGATTTGTTATGGCCACTATGATTTCTGCGGGGGCGTATGGATGCATCCTAGATCTGTTCTGTTTAGTGGATTTAACTATGATTATGATTATGATATATGTCTGGTGACTGGTACTGTGTGCTATACATGCCTTTCACAATTTCTGGGAGTTCGCTACTCCACCCATTTGAAGAATGAGGACACCCCTCATATTATCTGATTATCTGAGAGGACTCCCCTCTATATGATTATGAAGAATTATGGTATTGACGGCTTATATGATATGATATGTTTCTGGGCTCGTGGTAGATGACTATCCTTTCTTCGTTCTTTTCTATTACTCTTTTATCTATTCCTTATTCTATTTCACAATGCACTATATTTCAGTTCTGTTTCATTATCATTGCTTTGTATATGTATCTGTTCACTGGGCTTTTTAAGCTCAGCCGCATTCCTTTTTCCTGCGGCAGGTTTTAGTAGGAAGCTGGGTTATGGGAAGAGAGTGTGACTGGACTTAGAAGACTATGCTTTGGACTAGAGACGATTAGATGAAGTTTCACTTTATTAGACATAGTATTTATTGTTTTGTAACCTTGTAGTTTTAGATTTTCATTTGTAACCCTGAATGTCTTTGTATGTATGAATCATATGCTTGTGTTTGTTCTGATATGTCACTGTAATGTAATACTTCTACCCTTATCGGGTTGTGGTGTTACAATCCCTAACTAATTCTAGAATTCGTTTAATATTACATATTAATCCTTATCTAATATTGCACATTGATCCTTGTTTCCTTCGAAGTACATTAAACATTCAGCAATAACAGCAGTACTTTGACTTTATTCTTCAGAAGTACTTTGACTTTATTCTTCATGCAGCAGTACTTTGACATCCAGAAGTACTTTGATATTTTATATCCCAACAGTCACATACTCAAAATGTAAACTTCTTAAAGTCTTTCCCACCATGTCTACAAGAGCCTTTGCATCTTCAGGTTTGTATATTTTGGGAAATCAAAACTCAAGCGACCACATCTTCACCCGTGGATCTAATACTGCAGCAATAGCCATTAGTAAATGGACCTCTTTCCAATATTTATCGAACTTTTCTTTCATTTTCTCCACCATTTCTCGAATGAATTCATTCTCATCATCTTTCTTGCCATCCAAAACTCGTTTTACCTTGTAGACTTCACAAAGAAACAGATTAGATGTTGGATAGTCGCTTCCAGATATGATATCGGTGACATGGCTAAACACCTCCAAGATCTCACAAATCTGCTCTACCTTTACCCCAATCATCTATTAAAGGGCATGACACATAATCAAGGTCTCTTTCTTCATATTTAGGGAAAACGTCTTTGAACTTATAAGCGCCAGAAAGCATTTCATATGTTGAATTCCAACGAGTCTTGCAATCCAAAATTAGTTTCTTGTTAGGCAATTTCATTTGTTGTGCAAGATCATTAAATGTCTTCGTCCGTGCTTCACTTGCATTGATGAAAGATACACTATCTCTCACATTTTTTTTATCACCGACTTAATAGTTTCCAAACCATCTTGGGCAATGAGATTAAGTATTTGTGCACAACATCACACATGAAATAATCTTCCATCACATAACAACTTCCTATCTACCTCGAAAATTCTTCTTAGATTTTTTATAGCATTATCATTAGAAGTAGCATTATCCATTGAAATGCTATAAATTTTCTTCTCAATGTCCCACTCCTGAAAGCACTTGTACAAAGCATCAGAAATGTCAATTCCACGATGCGGAGGAGGAACATGCACAAAGTTAAGTGCCCATTTGTTTAACTTCCAATCTTTATCTAAAAAATGACCAGTAAGCACCATATAACCAATCTTCTGACATTTTGATTTCCACATATCAGTCGTCAAGCTAATCGAATCAACCTTCTTAAGCTTTTCCTTCAACTTTGTTTTTTGATTCTCGTAAACTCTAAGACAATCATTCTTTGCAGCTGTACGACACAATCCAGGCCATTGTGGTATTCCAACCTTCATCATAAAGTCGAACCCCGCCTCCTGAACAATAGAAAAGCTATGTTCATGCATTAAAATCCAATGAGCAATAGCTTCTCGCATCTTCATGTGATCATACTTCCCATTTACAATGGCTGGTGCAAGGTCAGGCTCACTACGACTTACATTTGAACCATCGGGCTGAAAATTAAGCAACCCTTGTTTTTTCATAACAAGCTTTCTTTTTTCACAATGGTCTTTCAGATGTCTACTCAGTGTGGTGGTGGTTCCATTTTTGTTATATGTCAAGTGTTTACCACAGTGAATACAACGCGCCTTTTTTAAACCATTTTTCATTACTCGTTCGAATTCATTCCACACTGGAGCTGTTTTGGTCCTTTCAACCTTTGGCTGGCTATTATCTGTTGCTTTTTGCCTTTTATTTGTTTGAAACTCTTTATTACTTCCATTTTCGTCATCAATCATTGGATCATCTTGATCCACGGAAGGGTTAGAGGTTGAATCATCAAGTTCAATTGGATCTCGTGTTGTTGACATCGATAACCTAAGTATAAACAAAAAAATGTGAATGAAAATGAATATATAATTATTCAACAAACACAGTAATATTTTCATAAATCTTAGTTAAATTAAATCAAGTAAGCAACAGTTGTGACGCAATATTAAGTAATACTTGTTTTATGATATTAACAAAAGTGCTTTGAACCCATGAACCATATGTACAACAACACACAATAGCAAATGGGTTGTTACAAAAGTGCTTATTTCTAACCTTTATATGTGCAAAATCATTAAGTTGTTTATCTACATGCATGGTATAAGCAGAAATAATAAGAAATCTGTAACAGTCTAACAGATTCTGGCTCTAATCACATGTTTAAGTTCGCCTACTAACAAATAATATGGATCAAACAAGGAGCGATGTTAAAACTAGAAGGATAATATTTGACATTGATCCCAAATATACTCAGACTTATAAATCAAAGTAAAAAACTTGAAATACTATGAATCAATGTTACATTCTCATTCTCCTCACTTTAAAAAGCATTGATATAGGATCGTAATTCCCTAACACAAATGTTCACCTGTGTCAGATGAAATAAACTAAAAAAAACAATTAATATACATTCAGTTAATCAAAAGGAAACAACTAATTCATTATTCATTTCGGTTACTAAATTACAAGTCCTACTATTCAATGGCGGAGCTAGTAAAAATTTCTTGAGAGGGCCGATGATGAGGCAAAAAATGATCCATTTTTAGGGGGTCATTTAAGCCCGAATTTGAATTTATTTGATCAAATATTGCCCTAAATCGTTCATTTTCTGATTTTAGGTACTTTGGGAGTGAAATCTGGAAAAGGAAGCAATTCGGACGTTTTTGGAGCATAAAAGTGAAGAAAACGCCAAAGTCTTAATTTTCCATGCTGGGAACAGTAGGTGACGGCGTCAAGAGAAACTCCCTGACGGCGTCAAGAGCAAAATTCCATGACGGTCCAGTAGAGATGTGACGGCGTCATGAAGGTAGGGCGTCAAGAGTAAAAGTCATGACGGCCTGGAAATGATTAAGTCTTGACGGCGTCAAATGTAGATCAAGGCAGTCCGAGAATAGTTTTGGCAGCGAGGTGACGGCGTCACAAGCTTTGTCTTGACGCCATCAGACCCCTTTTCCTATATATAGTTTTCTAATTTTTCACATTTAAAAGAGAGAAGTTTTGGGAGAAACCCTAAGTACGATTTTGGTGTAACTTTACAGGTTTTTCAAGGGTTCCAACCCCTTGATACCTTGCATGTGTAATCAAGATAAGTGTTCCTTTAATTCAATCAATATGTCTATGTGTTGGTTGTCTATATCTTGTTCTTGTCTTAATTCCATTATGCTAGGCTAGATCTATCTTGTTTTTGCTTAGATCTAATGAAACCTAAATGTTGATTATGTGTTGATTACTTGTTTATTCTTGTCTTTGATGAATGATTTATATGTTCGGCTTAAGAAAACTGGCAGATCTCCAATTGGTAACATGCTTGAACGTCTTAAGAAACATGAACCGACGCGCACTAGGTCTTTATTTGTTGTATTTAATGCATGAGCCACTATTTACAATCGCTATAGTTGTACTGGGCATGGTGTAGGAGGAGATAAGAGCTCATAGAATTGGGGAGTTAAGTGTGCCACCCCATGAATGGTATTAAGGAATACGATCCGTCATCCACGCAATTATAACAAGTAATTAACGTGTAAAAGATGTCTAGGGAGTAGTGAAATCTAAGTAAACATATTTTCTCCAATTACTGCTCACAACTTTAGTATAATTTAGTTTATTTTCATTTTTAATATTTTATTTTGATTGCATCTTAGTATTGGGTTAGTTGATTAGCAACTAATTCCGCCCAAATCCTTCAAACCCGAGAATTTTAATTGCTTTCTAAAGAATATAAAAAATACAAAAATAATCTTCCTTCACCTTTAGAACTAGTATTTAGGTTTTCTAATCCTAGCGACACTGTTCCTAGCTGAACGATCAATCCCCAGGTACTTGTCACTAGGGGTGAGCATCGGGCCGGTCCCGACCCCGACCCGACCCGACCCGACAAGCCCGATTACCGAATAAGCTGAAAATCCAAACCGAGTCCCGAACCGATTACCAGTCGGGATGTCGGTATCGGTTTGGTCGGGATCGGGATGTCGGTATCGTTTGTTATTTCTTCGGTTTTGGCCCGTCCCGTCCCGACCCGTCCCGACCCGATTACCGAATAAGCTGAAAATCCAAACCGAGTCCCGACCCGATTATGATCGGTTCGGTGTCGGGCTTGTCGGTCGGTGTCGGGATTCGGTCGGAATTCGGTTTTCGGTCGGAAATGATCACCCCTACTTGTCACTATACTATACTACAACGATCAGGTACACTGCCTGGTGGGGGTTGTAAGCTTCTCAAGATCCCTTGAGAGGTAAAGCCTGGTGCGAGTCCCACGTATCAAGTTTTTGGCGCCGCAGCCCGGGGAATAGTTATTGTCTAGGTTAGAAATTCTTTTTATTAGGTCTACTTGCTAGATTCCTTTCTAGTAAGATTTTATTTTTATTTTTAGGTTATCTTTAGTCTATCTTTTTCTTTGTGCCTTTGTTAGTAAATTAAAATTCATTGACTATTCCGTTGGCCAATATGGAAAACGCGAATCCACCCCTTTCCCCTAGAGAAGTGGCTGTGTTACGTGAAAAAATTGAGAATGAGATTAGGGAACTTAGGGAGCTTAATAGGTTGATTAAGGTTGAGCTCGAACATGCATTTAGTGACCTAGCGACCGCCTTGTATTCAAATGAGGACCTAGGGCCTAATGACTTTGTGAATGTTATTGAGGACTTGAAGAGGGGGAAATAGATCCGAAGCTTAATGACTATTTTAATCTATACCCCACTAAGGAGGAGATTGCATATTATAATAATCTTATTGATAACCCGCGATCTCCTTTCACCATAATCGAGCCTAAGATAAAGAGAGGCGATCCTAAGAATGCTAAGATACCATGTATGATTGGGTATAGGCACATTAACAATGCTTACATTGACTTTAAATCCCCAATCAACATTATGTCCTCAAGTGTATATAATGATATAGTGAAAACAAGACTTGAACCTAGAAAAGGTCCCAAATACCCCGGTGGAGTTTGTAACTTTGTCGGGAGAGTCAAAGGTCTACATGTCTTTGTTGGTAATCACTTTTGTCACCGACTTTATGATTGTGGAAGATCTTGCTAATGTTATTGATTGTCGGTTATCAAATGTTGTGTTTGGCAAACCGTTTGTTGAGGAGTCTAAGTTGGAATATGATGAGATAGAAGGAACGATCCGATTCGCAAGTAGCACCGATAGTATCACTTATAGGATGCCTAATAGGATGAAAAAATTTCTCTTTATATCCCGGTTTGATAAGGACAACGTTGGTGCTTTTGAGGACATCAACGAAGAGGATAAGAAAAAGGGCATGGATTATGTATGGGAAAAAATGAGTCTTTATTACAAAGATTGCTTGGCCCTAGGACCAAGGTATAAAGTCGATAAGGAATTTGCCCAAATGATTATGGGGGCGGTTGAGAAAAAGGTGATTGGTTTCTACAAGGAGTATCTACAATCGGAGCATGGAACCAATGATGAGGTCACGTAGTAACCCATGACCTTGAGTCTAGCTACAAGACTCGTAAATAAAGAAAAGCCCTTCTTGGGAGGCAACCCATGTTTTGTGTGAATTTATTTGTTTGTTTGTTATTTGCTTCCTTATGCATGCTTTATTTTTATTGTTGGTATATCATGTTTCTAAACTAATTAGTGAAAATACTTTACTTTGTTGTTTAGCCTAGTCTTAACTCCACCTAAAAGTATTTTTGCAAAAGATAAGTGTAAGGGGAAACCCCAAATATGTTTTTAAGAGACAAACCGATCATGATTCTCCACGATATTAAATGAACATGTATATTCGTATTTGTTAGAGTCAAATGCTTGTATTGAGTCATGATGAAGTTTTGCAGGATTTTCCAGGAAGTAGGACCATGTTTTTCCAGAAATTTTCCGGAAACTTAACATAAGAATTTCTGCAGGTCAATTCTGACGGCGTCAGGAGTTTACTCTTGACGGCGTCAGGTGTAAAAATCTGGAAAGTTTACCAGTTTTGTTTTTCTAACGGAGTCTTATGGTTTTTGTGAATTATTAAGTTTTATAATCTCCAGGAAATCTACAAACTTCATTCCACAAGCATTATATCTTATCTTGTTTTCTAGGATTTAGTAACTTATATAGGATGCCGCCGATTTTACGCGAGGTTGTCTTGTCTATTTTCTCAGGTTTTACAGGTTATGTAAGACAAGAAGATGATTTATATTCTGGAAGGGAAGCTTTGATTGTTCATTTTCTTGGAGGAAGATTTAACCTGGCCACCTTATTAACCATACCGAGCGAATCAGGGGAGTATTTGATTTCATTCTCTTTACTTTTTCACTTTTACATCCTTTACTTGAACATTGGGGACAATGTTCATCTTAAGTGTAAAGGGAGGGTAAAAAGATGATACCTTACATATGCACTTTCGCTTGAGTTTGTTTTGTTTAATGGTAGATGTGTAATAAAACTATGAGAAATACTTGTTAGTGCAATTTTAGCGCCAAATTTAAAATTTTTTACAACATTTAGGACTGAAACTTTAGCCATAGCAAGCGTCTCATGGATAGGAGATTGTATGACTAGCACATAACCGTATATTCAGAAAAATTTTCCACCCAAATATGTGAGGTTCGCCTTTAGATTTGATAGGAAAAGCATTCACTATTAGTGCTTATGAGTGTACCGGTAGCATTTAGATTCTAGAACTTGCGTTAGTGATGCATCCCGAGACCGCTAGTGAGACTACATTCGTATGGTAGGATTTACTACATGATAAGAGGCATTAGGATCACCCTTGTGTTAAACCCGTATTATAATTACTTGACCATTTAAGTCATATTACTTGGCTAGTTAAGTCAACTAATTTTTTCCAAACCCTTAGCGTTGTACTCATTTTTAGTACACGAAACCCCTAGTATACCCCTTGGAGCCTATCTTTTCGTTTCTAACTTTAAGCATCTTACTTAAAGGAAGAATTTGTTACACCCCACTTAAATGTACAACCAAATCGCCTTAGCCTTCCGTGTATGCGCTCATCTTTAGTGCATTATTGTTATTTGCTAAACCCTAAGTTAACTTTCTAATTGATTACATGTTTGCTAAGTCGAGTCATATCCTTGTACATATTATTTTGGGACGATTAAGACTCATGGGTAAAGTACTTATTTATGGAGTAATGGGGAAGAACATAATATTATTACCCCCATATGTGCGTTAATCTTAAAAGTGCTCCAAGTGTTTTAATTTTCTTAATTCGAGTCATTAGATTAGTTTGATGTAAAGTATGTAAAGATTCAAGTGTAAGGGGAACGTTCATTCCCTATGATGTATTATTTTGGATGGTAGGGTAATAGTGTATGCAAAAAAAAAAAAAAAAAAAAAAAAAAAAAAAATCAAGAAAAAGAAAAAAAATTAATAGAAAAAGGAAAAAGAGAAAAAACATACAGACTACCATCCCTTTTCATTCTATGTTTATTTTATGTTTTTGATTATTTTTTATTAGCCTAAGTCGAGTCTAGTCTTGGCTTAGCAACGCCATATTGTACATGTAATTAACCAAGATTGTTAACTCGCCACCAGTAAAACTTCCTTTATCCAACAAAACCGTGTATTTCATACCCCTACACCTAACGTTACAACCCTTTAAAAGACCTCTTTGATAGTTTATCCTAGGTGCTTACGCCATGTGGTGGAGGTTTGATCCTTTCCCAAGCCTATGGTAATCTATTTTTCTATGACAGGTAGTGAGAGATATCTTCCGTTTCCATATTGTAATTTATACTTTATTACACCCGAGAGATGTGAGTATCTAAACACTATTTGTGAGGTGCTTGTGTATGACCTCCGTGCTTGTCTATTGGTCTTTAGTGGAACGATTATTTGTTGTAATTACTTTTATATTAGTGTTAAATGACCCCTAACTTGTCTTTTGAGTAGAATAAAAGCGTATTTGCTTGAGGACAAACAAATCTCAAGTGTAAGGGTATATGATGAGGCAAAAAATGATCCGTTTTTAGGGGGTCATTTAAGCCCGAATTCGAATTTATTTGATCAAATATTGCCCTAAATCGTTCCTTTTGTAATTTTAGGTACTTTTGGAGTGAAATCTGGAAAAGGAAGCAATTCGGACGTTTTTGGAGCATAAAAGTGAAGAAAACGCCAAAGTCTTAATTTTCTATGCTGGGAACAGTAAGTGACGGCGTCAAGAGCAACTCCCTGACGGCGTCAAGAGCAAAATTCCAAGACGGTCCAGTAGAGATGTGACGGCGTCATGAAGGTAGGGCGTCAAGAGTAAAAGTCATGACGGCCTGGAAATGATTAAGTCTTGACGGCGTCAAATGTAGATCAAGGCAGTCCGAGAATAGTTTTGGCGGCGAGGTAACGGCGTCACAAGCTTTGTCTTGACGCCGTCAGACCCCTTTTCCTATATATAGTTTTCTAATTTTTCACATTTAAAAGAGAGAAGTTTTAGGAGAAACCCTAAGTACGATTTTGGTGTAACTTTACAGGTTTTTCAAGGGTTCCAACCCCTTGATACCTTGCATGTGTAATTAAGATAAGTGTTCCTTTAATTCAATCAATATGTCTATGTGTTGGTTGTCTATATCTTGTTCTTGTCTTAATTCCATCATGCTAGGCTAGATCTATCTTGTGTTTGCTTAGATCTAATGAAACCTAGATGTTGATTATGTGTTGATTACTTGTTAATTCTTGTCTTGGATGAATGATTTATATGTTAGGCTTAAGAAAACTGGCAGATCTCCAATTGGTAACATGCTTGAACGTCTTAAGAAACATGAACCGACGTGCACTAGGTCTTTATTGGTTGTATTTAATGCATGATCCACTGTTTACAATCCCTATAGTTGTGCTGGGCATGGTGTAGGAGGAGATAAGAGCTTATAGAATTGGGGAGTTAAGTGTGCCACCCCATGAATGGTATTAAGGAATACAATCTGTCATCCATGCAATTATAACAAGTAATTAACGTGTAAAAGATGTCTATGGAGTAGTGAAATCTAAGTAAACACATTTTCTCCAATTACTGCTCACAACTTTAGTATAATTTAGTTTATTTTCATTTTTAATATTTTATTTTGATTGCATCTTAGTATTGGGTTAGTTGATTAGCAACTAATTCCGCCCAAATCCTTCAAACCCGAGAATTTTAATTGCTTTCTAAAAAATACAAAAATAATCTTCCTTCACCTTTAGAACTAGTATTTAGGTTTTCTAATCCTAGCGACACTATTCCTAGCTGAACGATCAATCCCCCGGTACTTGTCACTATACTATACTACAACGATCAGGTACACTGCCTGGTGGGGGTTGTAAGCTTCTCAAGATCCCTTGAGAGGTAAAGCCTGGTGCGATTCCCACGTATCAGCCGAAACAATTTTTTTTCCCGGAAGAACATTAGATGGGAGGGCCGAGATGGAAAAAATAAAATTTTAACACATGAATCGCGAAAAAATACATTAATGGGCTTAGGCCTAGGGGGCCGGGACCCTTCCCGGTCCCTTAATAGCTCCGCCCATGCTACTATTCAACTTACGTTAATCTCTAAAATGAATAACTTATATCATTCCTATATTCGCATCACCAAACTTTAAGTCCTCGTATCAAAGTTAATCTCTAAAAGTAATAACTTATATCATTCCTAATTACTCTCGTTCATCAAAAAGATAAAATGCATTGTGATTATTTTTCAAGACAATAACAAGATAAAAACATAGATACATGCATATAATATAGATAGATGATGTTAACACTTAAAATTATTAAATAAAAATTGTTGATAATGAGAACTTACAAAGAAAAGCGAAGAAGTGTGTGTGATTGTGACAGATTGTGTCACTTTGTTATGTTAGATAAGAATGCAAATCGTTAGGTAGGGTACCGTAGGGATTATCCAAGTATTTGCAAACTAATCCCTTATACTTTGGTTAATTATAAAATTAGCTCCTAATTATTTATATGAAATTTAAATGAAAATATATATGTTAAAGCTTGATAAAAGTTCGAGCCAAGCTATTCAAAGCTTGAGCTCGGCTCGTTAATTGTTTCGAGCTAATTTTTGGGCTTGAGCTTGATAAAAGCTTGACTTGATCGAGCCCATCTCGAGCTCGAGCTCGAGTTACTTGATAAAAGCTTGACTTGATTGCAGCCCTAGTTTAGTGTTTAGGGTTTAGATATAGGTTTTATGGTTTAACGTTTACGGTTTGGGAAGTGATATGTACATCACTAAATTACACTGATGATCCACACAGTACAAGTGGCATTAGACGCTTTATATAGTCTTATGCCTTAAGTTGTATGCCATGTACAATGAGTTGATTGAACAACTAGTTGTACCTCATGCTATGTGAATAAATGTTTTACCGTGACTCGTTTGTTGCGACTTGATATTGATTCGACTTGGAGAAAATATAAAAAAGAAATAAAACAATTGTTGAATTAAAAGTTGTAAACGAACTTAATGCTCAGTGAACATTGATCATGAACCGTTCGGCAAAAGTTTGTTTACGTTCGTTTATTTATTAAGTGAACATTTTATGAACCGCACGGTAATCCGACCCTTGTGCGTTTTCGTCCGTTTTAGTCGTTTCTAAACGATTTCGGCCGTTTTCATACGTTTTCTTAGTTTTGTACACGTTTTCGTCCGTTTTTTCATGTTTTAGTCCGTTTTCATCTATTTTAGACGTTTCCTCCGTTTTAATACGGGTTCGTCTATTTTACACATTATTGTACATTTTCTTACGTTCTTACTCGTTATCGCCCGATTTAGTCCGTTTTCATCCGTTTCCATATGTTTTTACCCATTTTGTTTGGTTTTATACGTTTTTGTGTTTGATGACCCGAATAAAAATATAATCGATTTAATGAAACCGAACTAATCGAACAACCCAATTTACACGTTTAGTCCGTTTTCATCGGTTTCCATCCGTTTTTAGCCATTTTTGTTTGATATTACACGTTTTTGTGTTTAATCACCCGAATAAAGATATAACCGATTTAATGAAACTGAACTAATCCAACAACACGATTTACACGTTTAGTCCGTTTTCATCTGTTTCCATCCGTTTTTACCCATTTTTGTTTGTTTTTACACGTTTTTGTGTTTGATGACCCGAATAAAAATATAACTGATTTAATGAAACCGAACTAATCGAACAACCGATTTACACGTTTAGTCCGTTTTCATGGGTTTCCATCCGTTTTAAGCCATTTTTGTTTGTTTATACACGTTTTTGTGTTTAATCACCCGAATAAAAATATAACCGATTTAATGAAACCAAACTAATCCAACAACACGATTTACACGTTTAGTCTATTTCATCCATTTCCATCCGTTTTTAGCCATTCTTATTTGTTTTTACACGTTTTTTATGTGTTATGACCCGAATAAAAATATAACTGATTTAATTAAACCGAACTAATCGAACAACCCGATAACCGAACCGATCAATACCGCTAATTTATAGTCACAGTTTCAAGGAAGGAGGATTACTTTGCCGTTTCTAACAAAATTTTTGTCCATGTTTGACTTTTTAAGTCTTTCTTTTATAACTTTGACATTAAATATTTTTATTTGTGTTGTATAATACTTGATGAAAATTATACTAATAAAAATACATTTAAAACACAATCCATCCATCTGAAAGTATTATATAACATAAGAAAGAAAACTTAAGGTAAAAGTTATAAAAGAAAGACTTAAAAGGTAAAACAAGAACAATATTGGGACTTAGTATTTATAATCATCTATGATTACTATTTACTCTCCTTGGTTTTCTGAAAGAAGCCGTCTGACTCAATAGTACTCATGATCTTGGAGAAAAGAAAAGCAGTTTGTGTTCATAAGCGAAATTTTTTGAAAATAATCTAAAAGAATTTGGAGCCAAAATTTTGATCCAAAATTTTTAAATTACCTAATTATATGGCATTTAACATAAATAAGAGCCCATATTCATGAAAATACCCTGTTTTGTCTCCTAATTAAACTAAACACTGCAACCAAAACACAAAAATCAAATCTTCAATCACCATTACTCTCCAAGCCAGAATCATTTTCTTGTACACATTGTTGCTCAAGAGTCGTCATGGAAATGATTGAAAACGTTGATACTGATATTTTGCTTCCAGATTATGAAGCTGGTGTTAACACAATACAGTATGAGGACGCAACATACTATTCATCTGATGAAGAAAATGACAACCAATTAAATCGAAAACTATCTAATAGGGGCATAACCAGGCTAGCTAAGTTTCACCTTCAATATGGCCATCCTAGTCAAATAAAGCACAAGGTAACTATCGATGCGTTGAATAGGGTTGCAGGGTTAAACAGAGCACTGTTTGCGAGTTTTTTAGGAGATTTGATTCGTGAGCACATAGGTTTGAAGGTTCTATCCTAGAAGAAGGTGGATAAAGAATCAAGACAAATATTATGGGATGAAATCACGGTAGATATATACTAATTTTTAACCCAGTACTACATATATAAGTTTAATTTATCAATTATCTACAACTAATTAACAACATTGTGTTAATCTTTGCAGCGATATTTTGATGTTGACGTGACATTCAAAAAGGTGGTAATGAATCATCTTGGTCAACTGCTAAGGAATTACATAATGAAACTCAGGGAAAAATACGTATTGCCTAACCTAGATACACCTTCGAAAATGAATGAACCCCCAGAAAAGTATAGTACAATTATGACACAAGAACAATCGGTTGAGTTTGTAACCTACACGACCACCAATGAATACAAGGTTTTAATTAGTCATCTTTATTTAAGTCTATATGTCATTTCATAATTTTTAGTTTGCAGCATTACCGCATCTAAATGCCTTATGATTTTGTGTTTTTAGGAGAAATCAGATAAAGTTAAACTGTCGCGTTCCAAAAATATTTATCAGAATAAAATAAAACGAGGTGGATATGTTTATGTTAAAGAGAAAATGGTAAGGTTATACATACTGTTTGATTTACTAATTGATCAGACTCAATTATCTTGGTTTAACTTTACATATATGTGTATGCACTTGATGTCCATTAGATCCAAAAAAAAAAGAAATTGTAGCAGATGATGAACCCACGCGTAGTGTATTGTGGATCAAAGGAAGGCAAAACAAAGATGGAGAATCTCCAGATGCTGAGATTAGTTCATTGGCAGATAAACTTGTAAATTTGATGGCAAATTCTATTATTATGCTTATATAACAGCATCATTAACTTTGTACTAGCCGTACTAACTTGTATACTAGCAGTACTAACTTTTAATACCAACAATTCCCATATTTTTTTGGTAGAAAGAAGCTGATGAAAAGATCAAGGAAGGAACCTTGGATGTTGATGATGGCACTGATACCATGACAGTTGTGTTTTGTATGGAACAAGGAGGTTATGCAAGAGGAGTGGGAAATGGAGTTACATATAAGAGGTATTTAAATCTTCCTCGAACCAGAAAAGAAACTGATGAAAGACTTGAGTTACTTCAAACTCAACTTGATAATGAGAGAAGCGAGCGTAAAAAAAAGATCTACTGCTCAAGAAACTGTCCACCGAGATGACAGAAAAAGATGAGCAGGTCAAGAAATTGTCTGCTGGGATGGCAGATACAAACGGAATGTTTGCTAAACTGCTGAGTCAGTTGAGTTCACAAGGGATGCAGTTGGATATGCCATCTCAATTGCCATTAGACTCATATGTAAGCCATTTTTTATGTTGTTAACAATTTCATTTTCTAATGCTAACACCAATGTATTTCTTAATTCAATTTATCTTGCATGTGACGACTCCAATGGTCATTAATAATATAGATATCAGCTCTAATGATCAGGTGGTCGACCGAACTCAGTCAAGTGTTGGTGTACGTGCATGTGATAAAGATGCGGTAATTCAGAAGAAGCCTAATGGGATTGAAACTTTGGAACCGGTAATGGAAACAATGGTAAAGTGTAAAACATCCCCCTTTGATTTATTAATTTTACCTACATGACTAATGTACCGTGTTTTATACATACATATAGGAACGTGTTAAAAATGTTAAGAAAACACGAAAGCCACGACAAAATGGGTCTGCAGATTCCCAATCGCAAGGAGATGCATCTCCAACAAAAGAACTACCAAAAGTATGTATTTCAACATGTTTGTTGTTATTCTTTTCTTTAAATAATGTCCCGTGTTTTATATATACATATAGGAACCTATTATAAATGTCGGACCTAAGAAAATGGCTAAGTTACGACGAAACGGGTCTCCAGCTTCCCTATCGCAGGATAATGTGTCTCCAACAACACAAGCACAAGTATGTATTTCAACATGTTTCTTGTTATTCTTAATTTTGTTTAAATAATTTATGATATATACATATGCAAAAATTCTGTTTTTTAGACAATCAATTTCAAACTGTGGCACATAAAGAAAGCAAATATTGTTGCTTTGGGTCGCATACACAAGATTCAAGGAAAACAAATGCTGCATAACCAACTACTCCCAAATGATTGCTACAGAGTCTCAATTGATAAATCGTTAGTGGATGCAGTATGCATACCGGACGTAGGGAATAATGGGTTAAAAACAGTTAGGGAAGGCGTAGGTTGTTTCTTTGCATGGCCAAAGGATCAAGTTATTCTTGCTCATGAGGAGGTACATACATGTGTTTTTTCAACCTATATATATATATATATATATATATATATATATATATATATATATATATATATATATATATATATATATATATATAATTCTTCATATTAAATTCAATGTTTGATACAAGCGTCTTTTGTTTACTACAGGTTACACAACCAACTACGAAACCAAAGGTTAGTGAAAACATTCATGGACCAAAATTACAACCGAAACACAAAAATTATGTCTCTAGTGCAGAAGTGCAAAAGCAAGCTAAGGCGGGCCCGGGGAAGACTCAAAAGGTTTTAACTTTTAGTAGTTGAGAATTTGATTATATGAGACATTAAAATTGTATATATATATTGTTCATTTATATACATTCGAGTTTTATTGAATTTGAAATTACTTTTTGTTTTTTATTATGTTTTATTTATATACTACCGGTAGTAAATCTGATCCAGCAGTACTAACTTAGTACTAGCAATACTAACATCATTGGTCACTCTTTCTTTAATTTGATCTGTGACTAAATATAACAAAATGCCACACAAATTAAAAATTCATGTGACCATTGGATGAACATTAGTCACACAAAACACACATGTCTGCACTTTAAACATAATATGGTCACACTTATTAACACTTTTGGCCACTGTTTTCTTAATTGTATGTGACTAAATACCCAAAAAAAACATGCGTTGTGTGACTAAATATTACAAAAGGCCACAAAAACATAGAATTAATGTGGCCATTGGATGATCAATAGTCACACAAAATACACATTTCTTCATTTTAAACAGCATATGGTCGCACTTATTAACGATTTTGGTCACTGTTTGCTTAATTGTATGTGACTAAATACCCAAAAGAAACATGCTTTGTGTGACTAAATATTACAAAAGGCCACGCAAACATAAACTTCATGTGGCCATTGGATGATCAATAGTCACACAAAATACACATTTCTTCATTTTAAACAATATATGGTCACACTTATTAATGATTTTGGCCATTGTTTGCTTAATTGTATGTGACTAAATACCCAAAAGAAACATGCTTTGTGTGACTAAATATTACAAAAGGCTATGCAAACATAAACTTCATGTGGCCATTGGATAATCAATAGTCACACAAAATACACATTTCTTCATTTTAAACAACATATGGTCACACTTATTAACGCTTTTGGCCACTGTTTGCTTAATTGTATGTGACTAAATACCCAAAAGAAACATGCTTTGTGTGACTAAATATTACAAAAGCGCCACGCAAACATAAACTTCATGTAACCATTGGATGATCAATAGTCACACAAAATACACATTTCTTTACTTTAAACAGCATATGGTCACACTTATTAACACTTTTGGCCACTTTGTGTTAAATTGTATGTGACTAACTCCAAAAAAACAACACCCATTGTGTAACTAAATCATCATAAATGTCACATTTATTGTATATTCATGTGGTCACAGGACGGGAAATAGTCACACAAAATACACATTTACTAGAAAGAATCATCTCAAATGTCACATAAATTATATATTTATGTGGCCAAAGGACGAACAATAGTTACTCTCAAAAACATTCGTGTGACTATAAGGTGTTTACGGTCACTGATAATAACTAATCCAACAAAACTTGTGCCTAATTTGTCACATATTCGGGGTTTTTGTCATTCTTTTTTGATGAAAAGGCCACGAACTCAACAATGTGACCATATTCCACCTACGGTGGTGGGACCTATGGTGATACACAACGAAAAAAACGTGTGTGACTATATGCAAATCATCACACATTTTTTGCGTGACCAATACAAATTTTTGTACCAGTATTAAGGGTTGTTTGGTTTGTAGATGGGTTTAGCATTTGGATTAGAATTTGGATTTGGATTTGGATTTGTGTTTAGGTTTGAATAAAAATTGTATATGATAAATTTAAAGGTTTACTAACCACAACCCATAGGATGGTGGTTAAGTATTATGATTTGTGCGAAAATTGCAATTAATAAACTCATTATTTTCATATTTATGCATATTTAATGATGATAATTATGAAAAGTGTTGTTATAAATAGAATGCTTGAAGTTAATTAACTGTTGAATTTTCATTTTTGGTAGGCTTAATCACAATCCATTGGGTTGTGGTTAGCAAAATCCTAAATTTAAATATGGTATATTATCTAAATTGGTAAAATATTTAAAACTTAAGTTTATTATTAATAAAAGAAAAGAAAAATAAAACAAGTGGTGAGTATCAAAAGAGCACCCACAAATACAATGTCATGAGACAATTTCTTTGAAACCCTATACTTAGTTTCGGGATTTCTTGATAACAAATATAAAGGTGTGAGTCGAGGCATTGAGTCCAACAATACAAACCAAACATATGATTTTGACTATCAACCCTTAACCTTATCCTTAACCCCATCAACCAAACGCATCCTAATTGTGTGCCCTCGGGGTACATTTTAGAAAATCCCATTATATAAATTATACATTCCGCTAAGTATGGGCCTTAATATGAAATATTCTTCTGATGTTGCTAAGGCTACAACTATTTGAAATTTTCCAATTTCAAAGACTGCTTATTATAGCAGTATGGTTGGTGAGTTATGCAAAGATAACATATGAGATTCCTTTTTGTGATTCATATATGGGTCAGATGGTCTCATGAGAGTACTGGATTCTGGGATAGTAACACAAATTTTGATTGTGATGATATTGGTCATAATAATTGGATCTAGATTAGTACTTGGAGTGAAATTAGGCTAGAGGTGCAGTGGTATATTATGGGGGGTCATAAGTCTTGATGCAATTAATTATAGTCGGTGGATATTCATGTGTGAATCTATTATGTTAATTCTTGGATTTGACTAGGTTGGATATTATGGTAGAAGTTGTACTCTTTTCCTTATTCTAAGGTTTTGCCCACAATGGGTTTTACTTGGAATAAGGTTTTTAAGGAGGTGATTCTATCAGTTTGGCTATGATGGTTTGGTGTATATGTGAAAAACTATAAAGGGTTGAATAGTTTACCGTTTTTAATTTTAATTACCTTTGAAATTTTTATGTGTAATAAACAATTGCAAATAATAGACAATAAGTAAAATGCAAGATAAAGTTAGAAACGATCAAACAACAACACGGATGTTTATAGTGGTTCGGCTACAAGAACTCTTTTTCCTTGCCATACTTCACTCCCCGAGTATCTAACTAGAGAGTTTCCTTCACTAGTCAACAAGCTCCTTTCACCGGCGGAGAAAACCTTACACGCCACTTACACAAGATTACCGACACAAAGCTAGATGTCGAGTTCTTTTACAAGGGTACAACCACTCCCGTCACTCTTTGTGTTTTAAAAACTAAAATACTAACCGATCACTACCGAATGAATACAATCAAATGATGTATGAATAACACGAGTTCACACAATGCTAAGCTAACAAGTCTTGCAACGTAATGTTGAAACTTGTAAAACTTTTGGATGAACTTGTGATCTTCTTGCTACAAAAGAATCTCACAAAGATGAAGTATAACTAAGTTAGATAAATAAAATGAGAGTATGTATACAAGTATACAATTGTAAGAGATAAAGAAAAGCATGGATGTGGCTTGCTATTTATAAGGAAAAAATTTCAGTAGGCCACGGATATGGCGGAACCCTTTAGAGGGTTCTGTCCGCTTTGGATTTTGGTTCCGCCAGGTCTGACAGAAGAATCCCCAAGAAATCTTATCAAATCTAGACAAGAGATTTACCAAATCTCACTATGATACATAGAGTAAGAATCTAACAAAAATATGCATGAGATCTTTCAAAGTCAACTTTGAGATTCTAGAAATCTTTCAAAGATTACACATGGTGCATGTCATGATGTCATACTACATTTTCTATTTTTAGAAATATGAAATTCTTATGTTTTTGTGAAATGTAAATGTTGTTAAGTTTGAAATAAAGTTTATAGATGAAAGACTTAAACTATTTTTATGTTTTGCTAAAAATAAAGTTTACATTTTGTCGTTACAAAATTTAGCAAAGATCGTAAAATATAAATAACGTTTTAGGCGATATTTTGTATTAACAATCTTCCCCTTTTTGTTGAGGACAAAATATAAATTTTATTTTTAAGCAAATAGATAATTGTGTCAAGTCTTTTATAAATCTATATTAAACTTGTTTTATTCAACTTTTAATTATATACGAGAATGATATGCTAAAATGATATGCAAAAAATTGAGTTAGAGTTTAATATATTTTCTCCCCCTTTTTATCGAAACAAAAAGAAGAGTGGCGTAGCGGAATGAGGTGCAAGCCAAATGCTCCCCTTTAGTCAATACTCCCCCTAGATGGAGTGCCAAGTTTAGGAGACATGGATTTTGATCCTACAAAAAAGAGGTTAGTTATCGAACGGACAAGCATGATATGTACTAGTAAAAGATGTCAACCAACGATATGAATCATGAGATAGAAAATCAACTATATCACAATCATAAATAAAATGTAGGATCGTTGTAGCTCAAGGTTGTTTTGACCTTATAGTATCTAGGACACACAATAACAAAGATTAACAATATATGCAGCGGAATTAAACAAACATCAATGTAATTGTAACAAGGTTTTTCTTTAATAACACTCCAAGCCCCAATTATTATTTGATCAGAATAATACGGTTACACTTAATCTGTAACAGGAATCAAGAGATTCTTGAAGCTACGAATAACTTCGTTAGGCGTTTATAAACACACACCTAAACACACACACACACACCTTTACTAGATCTCTACATCTTTTTCTGTGTACACAAAACTAATGGCCCATGTCCTCTTTATATACTAGAGGATTAGGGTTTACAAGAAAGACAATTATAATACAATTAGGAAACTAAATATTCTTCTAGAATCTTCCAAAATCTCCATCTTTTTGTAGTTTTCCAACTTGTCACTTTCAGTCCTTTTGTTTCATTCTTATATTTATTTTGTCTCATCAAATTAAGAATCCCAACAATCTTCCCCTATTTGATGATGACAAAACAAACAAAGTCGTGTACGAACTTCCCAAGACGAAGTAGAGAAGTTGAGATGTATGCATCTCCCTGAATGAAACAAATCTTGTCTTCCTCTTAATTCATGATGATACGTGGGCATTGCACCAGGCTTTACCTCTCGAGGGATCTCGAGAAGCTTACAACCCCCACCAGGCAGTGTACCTGATCGTTGTAGTATAGTATAGTGACAAGTACCGGGGGATTGATCGTTCAACTCAGGAATAGTGTCGCTAGGATTAGAAAAGCTAAAAACTAGGTCTAGAGGTGAGGGATGATTCTTTTTGTATTTTTATATTTTTATAAAAAGCAATTAAAATCTCGGTTTTGGAAGAGTGGGCGGAATTAGTTGCTAATCAACTAACCCAAATGACTAAAGATGCAATCAAAATAAAATATCAAAAATAAAATGAAATCTAATTAAACTAGTGTGGTGTAACAATAATGGGGAAAGTTGTTTTTACTTAGGTTTCATTACTCCCTAGATATCTTTTACAGGTTGATAATTTGTTACAATTGCATGGATGACGGGTCGCATTCCTTAATACTAGTCATAGGGCCGTGTACAATATTTTCTAACTCTATAGGATCCTAGTTCACTCCTATGTCGAGCCGTTAGAAGCTCCTAACATAGGATCATTAGAATTCTCCTACGCATTAAATACAACCAAAAATCATAGTACACCTCTGATCATGTTTCTTAAGACGTTCAAGCATGTCACCAATGGAAGTCTGCCAGTTTTCTTAAGCCTAACATCGAATACAATCATCTGTAACAACTATAAACAAACAATCAACTCATAATTAACATCTAGGTTTCACTACATCTAAGCAAACACAAAAGAGATCTAGCCAAGCATGTTAAATTGAAGACAAGTGTAAGATCTATTCAAGCAACACATAGACATATTGATTGAATTGAAATAGTACTTATCTCAATTGAACATGAAAGGTTTCAAAGGGTAAAAACCCTTGAAAAAGCTGTAAAAATCGGACTAGGGTTTCTCTCCAAAGTTACACCCTAAAAGTTACCCACTAATGAATGAAAATTGCAAAACTATATATAGATTTTACAGGGTGACATCATCAAGAAGGAAATACATGCATATGCCCAATGTTGCATGGTATGTTGATGTTAGAGGGATCACCTACTTTAATAAGGGGTGAACCAAGGATATATGGTGTCTCGGGATCATCGAATAAATCCTTGTGATATTCCCGTTCTTCCTTGGTGGGCAACTTATCAAAGTACTCTTCTACATTTTCTACTTCCTCTAACTTTTATCCCTTATTAACCTCAACTTCCTTAATCTCATCCCTAGTCTCGGTTTCTATTCCAACTTCATCCTTGTCACTTTCTTCTATATCCTTATCTATTGGCTTAACGGTGACATCATTGACAAAGTGGACGTGTTTGGATGACGAGGGGTCCTTAACTTGGATTCCGCTATTAGTGTCCCTAGTGTTCTTCCTAGGTGTAGCTAGCACTTGGTTGTTAAGGGCGTTCAACAAGTTGTCAATCTAAATGGTCATCTCCGTTTGTTGTTGATTGAATTCGGTTTCAAACTTAGCTATGCGAGCTTCTTGAGATGCCATGAACTTGGACATCAATTCTTCATGATTATTGGTACCACCATAGTTACTAGAAGGATTGTTGTTGAAAGTACGGTTAGAAGGTGGACCGTTTGGTTGGTAACGATTAGGCGGATTGGAAGAATTGTTTTGGTTTTGTTTCCACCTAAGGTTCGGGTGATTTTTCCAAGAAGGGTTGTAGGAATCACCGTAAGGGTTTGGCTCGGGTTTGAAAGTGTACCACTTATCTCCCGCTTCGTCGAAACGCGAGGATGCGTAGTCCGCAAAAGCTTGTCTGGGGAGTTCCACGCAATCACGAGTGTCATGGGGACCACTACATAATTCGTCTGAAGAAGTGATTTTGTACACTTGGCTTGAAGGCTTGGGAGCTTCGTAAGATTTCATGAGAAACTTTACTTGGTCTTCAAGTTCCATGATCCTATGGTCGGGAGTGCTAGAATTGTTCGAAGGCAAAGATATTGCCTTGACTGTTTTGTTCAAATCACGGGGATCATTCCAACTTTCGTTGTCATAGAGAGCAAGATCTTCTATGAGTTCCCATGATTCTTCCGCACTAAGATCACGTAGCTTGCCACCGGCCGATTGGTCAATGGTTCACCTTGTGGAGAGATCGATATGGTCATAGAATATTTGGACTTGGAGCCAAAGATCTATGCCATGATGAGGGACTTTTTGGAGTAAGTCCTTAAAACGAGTCTATATTTCATATAGAGTTTCACCTTGACGTTGTTGGAAAATCAAGATATCATTTCTAAGCTTGGTAGTTCTCCCCGGTGGGAAAAATTGAGCAAGGAAATGAGTGGTGAGATCATCCCATGAGGTGATGGATCCCGCGGGTAGACGTTCAAGCCATTGACTAGCTTGATCACGTAGAGAGAATTGGAATAGGTGTAGTCGGGTCGACTCTCTAGTTGTAACATCAAGGTCTATAGAATCTACAATTTTAAGGAAATCCTTGAGATGTTGATTAGGATCTTCGGAATGAAGTCCATGGAATGCACATCCGCTTTGCACCAACCGGATGGTGTCAGATCGCAAGGGAGACACATTGGCTCCTTGAGTGAGCTCAATAGTGTTTTGATAGCCTTGGTGGCTAGGACGGGAATACTCTCCTAGGGTTCGGGGCCTAAGAGGTTGGTTTGCTAGTGGTGGGTTTTGTGGGTGGTTTTGTTGTAGTGGGTTACCATCTCTTGAATAAGATAGACTAAAGAAAACCTAGAAATAAAAATAAAATCTTACTAGAAAGGAATCTAGCAAGTAGACCTAATAAAAAGAAATCCTAACCTAGACAATAACTATTCCCCGGCAGCGGTGCCAAAAACTTGATACGTGGGAATCGCACCAGGCTTTACCTCTCGAGGGATATCGAGAAGCTTACAACCCCCACCAGGCAGTGTACCTGATCGTTGTAGTATAGTATAGTGACAAGTACCGGGGGATTGATCGTTCAACTCAGGAATAGTGTCGCTAGGATTAGAAAACCTAAAAACTAGGTCTAGAGGTGAGGGATGATTCTTTTTGTATTTTTATATTTTTATAAAAGTGATTAAAATCTCGGTTTTGGAAGAGTGGGCGGAATTAGTTGCTATTCAACTAACGCAAATGACTAAAGATGCAATCAAAATAAAATAACAAAAATTAAAGGAAATCTAATTAAACTAGTGTGGTGTAACAATAATGAGGAAAGTTGTGTTTACTTAGGTTTCATTACTCCCTAGATATCTTTTACAGGTTGATAATTTGTTACAATTGCATGGATGACGGGTTGTATTCCTTAATACTAGTCGTAGGGCCGTGTACAATATTCCCTAACTCTATAGGATCCTACTTTACTCCTATTTCGAGCCGTTAGAAGCTCCTAACATGGGATCATTAGAATTCTCCTACGCATTAAATACAACCAAAAATCATAGTACACCTCTGATCATGTTTCTTAAGACGTTCAAGCATGTCACCAATGGAAGTCTGCCAGTTTTCTTAAGCCTAACATCGAATACAATCATCCGTAACAACTATAAACAAACAATCAACTCATAATAAACATCTAGGTTTCACTACTTCTAAGCAAACACAAAAGAGATCTAGCCAAGCATGTTCAATTGAAGACAAGTGTAAGATATATTCAAGCAACACATAGACATATTGATTGAATTGAAAGAGTACTTATCTAAATTGAACATGAAAGGTTTCAAAGGGTAAAAACCCTTGAAAAAGCTGTGAAAATCGGACTAGGGTTTCTCTCCAAAGTTACACCCTAAAAGTTACCCACTAATGAATGAAAATTGCAAAACTATATATAGATTTTACAGGGTGACATCATCAAGAAGGAAATTCTGACGCCATCAACTCGCCGCCGATAATGAAATCAGACGCCGTCAATAAGAAACTTGTGACGCCTTCAGGTACTGTTCCCAGCAAGGAAAATTAAGACTTTGCCGTTTTCTTCACTTTTATGCTCCAAAAACGTTAAAAATGCTTCCTTTTCCAGAATTCACTCCAAAAGTACCTAAAATGACAAAAGGAACGATTTAGGGCAATATTTGATCAAATAAGTTCGAATCCGGGTTAAAATGACCCCCTAAAAACGGTTCATTTTTTGCCTCATCACATGTCATGCCACTCCACTCCAAAATCTCTTCCCCTTTTTGTTATCAACAAATAGGGAACGTATGAAATATAATCTTCCCCTTGAGTGGTGCATGTAGATGATTAATTAATATTTAATCAATAAGCTTCCCCTGAAACCAATATGTTTACCATCTCTTGAATCTTCAATTCTGTAGGCTCTAAGTAATGATCACTTGTGAAGAAAACCAAATATAACGAACTTGATGAAGAAGTAGAATAACCCAAACTTGTGTCTTATGTCTTGTACTAACCACGTGACTTTGAACTTATACCCAAAACCAAAGATATAAGTAGACCGCAATCTCTTGACAAAATCCTCATCTTCAATCAGACACTGCATGAGCACAATAACGTAACTCCTTCAAGTGATAGTTAACTAGGTCTTCGTCCATCCTCCCCTTGACCTATGAAAACTAGATTTGACAAGTCTTCATCACGACCGTACAAAACAACAAGTTATCTTCAAAGTGTAACACCCACTTTGAGATATGATAAGAACACAAACTTGTGAAACTCAACTACAACATCAAATATGTGATAATCAACCCTCTTCGTAATCAATTAATCCAATAAAAATGAGCCTTTAATCTTTTAAGAACATAAACCAAAAACTTCCTGTGTGTATGAACCAATAATCCATGTTTCTGTAAACAATCTCCAAATCTGCCATAATCAAATCCATGTACTGACTGATAACGAGTAACACTAGCAGTACCAATAAATATATCTCGATCACAACTAGCAGTACAATCAACTTAATCTTGACGCGTCAATAATACCGAGCAGCAATATGAGCAGCAGAAACATTTTTAGCATAGCAGCACAAACTCGATAAGTGTAGCAGTAGAATAAAACTTTCAACCAAGACCAGCACTTTAAAATATACGCAGCAGTAGTATTAAAAATAATCTTCAAACAGCACAAATAAACAACTCTCAAAAGTACCAGTAGTTTGAACATATTAGGCGTAGCAGCAGTATCCTCGTTATCAGTTCTTAAACCCTCAAAACATCAGGTATTTTGTTGACATAAATAATGCCTAAAGACATTGTTAACATATTATCAATATCTCTATGTTTTGATAATTACAAAACATAAACTCATTGAACTAAAATTTATGACGTAAACAAGTATTTAGTGATTAATATCTTCTTCACATCCAAATCACTTAAGGTATGAATAAACAAAGTGGTTATTGCAATCTATGATCAAAGGAAAAATTTTCTAAATCACTAGAACTTTTATAAAATGTCATAAACATTTTATATCATTTATAAAATCACTTTTGGAATTAAAAGAATATGTTTAATTCATTATAAATATATGATTTCAAATTTCCAACTAAAAATGGCAAATTTTATCCAGAAAAACCTTCCCCACTAAAGGACAAACAATTCTAACGTTCTAGAGGGGCGGCCCCCTTAATCATTAAGGGAACCGGCCCCTAATTAAGGGGACCGGCCACGCTCTAGAACAGCAAAATTGTTTCGTATAAATACTGGTTCATTTCACATATTTTTCTCACCTTTTTCACTCCTAAACTTTCTGTTCTAGATCTCCACTTCTATTTTCTTAATCCTTTGATCATACATTCATAAATCTTTGTTTCAAAGTGATCCAAACATCAACCTCTCAAGTGCAAGAGAAGAATACTTCTATCCTTCATGACAAGAAGTATTACAACTTATTGTGAACTCCACATCCAAGTTGTTAGAGCATCATTCATTACACATATTTCTTTGTGTTATTTGTTGTGAATATTTGGTTGAAGATAGGTTAGCTTAGAGTGTAGTTTAAGTGATTGTTTAGAAAATTGTTGGGAAGTAGATAGTTGTGAAGAATATAGTTGTGAAGAAGATTTTTGGGAAGTAAATAGTTGTGAAGAATATAGTTGTGAAGAAGATAGTTGTGAACTAGATAGGTGTGAAGTAGATAGGTGTGAAGATAGATAGGTGTGAAGTAGTTGTGAATAAGGTGTGATCTAGTTATGATGAAGTTGTGGTATGTACATTGGTGTGTAAGGTTTTCTCCGCCATAAGGTAATAATGCGTTACCACGTAAAGAATATGAAAGAATTTTTATGTGTAAAACCGCCAAAGATATTTGGGAATCACTACTTATTACTCACCAAGGTAATAGTCAAGTCAAAGATAATAAAATAGATCTTCTTGTACAACAATATGAACAATTTACGATTCCGGAAGAGGAATCAATTGTTAATGCTTTTGCTAAATTTAACACTATTATCACAAATTTAAAAGCACTTGATGAGACATTTTCTAGTAAAAATTGTGTTAGGAAATTTCTTAGGGCATTGCATCCAAAATGGCTAGCTAAGGTCACGGCAATTGAAGAATTAAAGAATTTGATGACGTTATCACTTGATGAACTTATTGGCAACTTGAAGGTCCAAGAAGAAATTATAAAAAGAGATTCGGAAACTGTCAAAGTCAAGAAAGAACAAACCAAATCCATTGCTCTAAAAGCCAAAAAGGAACCTAGTGACGATGATGACTTAAGTGAAGACGAAGAATATGCAATGGCCGTAAGAGAATTCAAGAAATTCTTCAAAAGACGAGGAAGATTCACTAGATCACCACGAGACGAAAGAAAACCGTTCCAAAGAAATAGAAGTGATAACTATGGGAAAAGAAAGTGCTTTAGATGTAGAAGTCCAACTCATCTCATTGGTGAATGTCTAAAGCCGCCGGGTTATGAAAAGCAATGCGCCTTTTTTAGTGGAACTTGGAGTGATAGTGACAAAGAAGAAGTAGAAAAACCAAGAGACGAAAAATGTTTTGTGGCAAAAGCAACCAACGAAATATGTTTAGGAATTGACTTAGAGCCTGACGAATGGATCAAGGATAGCGGATGTTCGAGGCACATGACGGGGAATCGCAAGCTATTTTCTACGTATAAGGCATACAATGGAGGTAACGTTATTTTCGGTAGTGACTTGCGTGGAAAAATCATTGGCAAAGGTACAATTTCTCAAGACTCACTTACTATTGAAAATGTTGAGCATGTAGATAATTTAACATATAACTTGCTTAGTATAGGCCAAATATGCGATAATAAATATAGAGTTACCTTTACCGAAGAGGATAGCGAAATAGTTAAGAATGGAAAGATTATAGGTAGAAGAATTAGGAACGGAGGCATATATGTTATGCAACTAGGAAACAAACCTGAAGATAGGATATGCCTAACAACCCTAGACGAAAACTCCACATTGTGGCATAGAAGATTAGGACATGCAAACATACAACAAATACAATCTTTGGCCCCTAAAGAACTAGTTAGAAACTTGCCTAACCTAAAATATGTGACACCCCGAAAACCGGATCAGCGGAAACCTACAAGTCTGGGGGTGTTACTCGATTGTTATCATAACAAAGAACGGTTTTATATAAACCAATTTGGAGGAAATTTAGTAATTGAAATATTCAATTTACATCGATTGAAATAGTGCGGAAGCTATAGTTCAAAACTAGATTCAAAACAAGGAGTACAAAGAACGGTTTTACATAAACCATTTTAGAAGAAAACTTTATAATTAAAAACATTCATTTTGCAATAGTTAAAAATAGTGCGGAAGCTATAATTCAAAATTAACTTAAAATAAGTCCCAATCGGTTTTCGGAGTCTTCTATGACCAAGCCATGCCCTTCGCCAAGCTCCTTCAATAAAAATATGTAGCGG
Source organism: Artemisia argyi (assembly GCA_030686995.1). Classification (NCBI taxonomy): domain Eukaryota; kingdom Viridiplantae; phylum Streptophyta; class Magnoliopsida; order Asterales; family Asteraceae; genus Artemisia; species Artemisia argyi. The sequence goes on from CM060693.1 coordinate 29,723,436, forward strand.
CAATATCTAACACCTGAGATAAACATGCTAAAGTCAACACAAAGGTTGAGTGAATCCATAGGTTTAAAGTAAAGTAGTTGATCACAATATTTTAAATTTTAAGATAAAGGGGCTACGTTGTTATACGCTCGAAAAATACCACTGCACTAAGCTCATGAGACCAAAGCGTTAACAAACACCATAAGTCGACAATAACCGCAGAATTTCATAATATAACAAATGCCCCCAACGCCGAGCACCTGCCAAGTACCCAGCAAACCTCAAATATAGTACACCCAAATTGCCTATCCAACAAAAGGAGTGGGAGGGTCAATTCCTATAGGCCTATATCCCTATATTCGCGCTCACTCGCAAGTACCCCTCGCAAGTGATTAATGGCCCATGATCTGAGGGACTTAATAGTGGCAAAAATCGTACTTAGTGCTTATCAAAATGGCTACTGCTTCACTCACATTACCAGAAAATATCAGTTTTTAGTTCCATAAACAGTTTTCAAACCATTGTGATCATAGTAAAAACAGAGCATGTATCTCACCCCAAGTATTTTGCAAAGCAGTTAAAATAGATAAAAGTGGGGCTATGAACTCACCTGTTTATGCAGCAATGCAAGATATAACGACTAGCATCAACTAGTCAACACAATGGCATCAATAGTGTAGGCACAACGACATCAAGAAAGCACAAGCATAAGTCATTATGCACACGTTGTCAAGAAAATATAAGCACAACGATTACAGGAACAGCACAACCTAACGGGTAATATATCAGAAATGAAACTCAATAATATACATAAAATAATGTTCGTCGAATACCCATGTTTATTATGAAAAGGTTTAGTTTTCAATGGCGTTTGAGAAAAGAAAAGTTTAAGACTCGTGTGGATACGAGGAAAATAGAATAAGAATAGTCGACAAGCGAGAAGTCGATAAGAAAGAGTAAACGAGAAGAGAAAGAATAAAGAAAAGGAGATCAACGAAAAGAAATATATAAACAACTCAACAAACGAACGACAGATACGCACACAATAAATAGTTTCGGCTTTTCCCCGCTTTCCCAAAATATCGTTGAAATAATAAGTGTTGAAAAGGGTTTTGAATAAATAGTAAACCGTAAGATATTTAAGTTTATAGAAAATTTTATGAAATTTCGGCATGACCTGCCCGTTTATAAAATATTTTCCCGAGTCAACGACTCTCGAATATTTATTAAATATCGTCAAAATCTCTTATTATTATTAAACGGCACAATTTAATATGTTTGAATATACCATTCGCGTAAATATTAGTCACTTAGTTTTATTGACCATTTCGTATTGTCCGGGTTCCAGGTACGTTAAGATCTTTAACGTACCCTACCGTCTCGTGTACCAAAGGGTCCATAATGTCCAAAGAACTAATACCGTAAATCCAGTACATCCAAATCAAGCTCACAATAATAATAATACGGAAACAAGTCCGATATTCAAATCCTCTTAACTATAACAATTCATTTTAGGTTTCATAGTTTATTACGTCAAGATTATTATTATCGTTAAGTTTCCCCTCTGAAAATATTTAGCCGAAACCATTATCAAAAGCAAAACTAAACAGACAACAACAATAACAATATCAACACTTGCCGTGACTCGAGACGAGTCACGGCTCGAACCCGAGGCCAATTCAATCCGAAATAAACACAACAATCTGAACACATCCAAATCAAAACATCTTTTATATTATACAACAAAATCCCTGGTGGGGACTTTCGTATTTCAAAAAAAATATTATTTCTTTACTAAGTAATATTTTAATTAATTATTATTTTTTAATTTATAAATTTCTAAATTCGTTTTGTTGATATATACTACACAAGTTAAAGATAAATACAAAAAATATAGATAAGATGCAAAATTTTTAAATGATTATCTTTAATAATATAAAGCTATAATTTTAAAAAATATAATTATTTATTTTAAAAACTATAATCATAAATCAAACAAAACAAAAATTAAATTATTTATTTTTTAATAAATAAAAATATGTTATTCAAAAAAACTTAAAAAAAACCCGCGCACATTATAACTAGTAACCACAACAATAACATCACACTCCTAAAACTAAGCTCCAAATACACAACTCTTAACTTCACAATAAAATAAACTCATCCCAAATCATCTCTGAATCCCATCGGCACCATAAAAACAGTCCGAATCCCTCCAATTTAAATAACGCCTCAACTCAACAATATTATCATTAAATACCTCTCGCCAAGACTCATGACGAATCATGGCTTGACCCACTTGGGTCGTGGCTCACTGCCGAGGTACAAAGCAAACCAAACGGACCTAAACAACTCCAAGTCTAAGCATAACACCAAGAAACATTCAAAGAAGAAGGAAACATCATGAGTATCACCATCGAGTCGACTGAGTTGTGACTGAGTCAACCGGGTGACGAGTGAAAACAATAGATCCACACGATTAGTTACATTTTAAAAGAGTTTTGCAAAAGATTTATATCAAAAATTAGATTTATTAAAACTTTTATAAAATTAGGGTTTTGATTTTATTTAAAGATAATAAGAAGGGTGGCGCCTGTAGAAGTTTTACCGAGAAAAGAGGGGAGGGGGAAGGCAGTGGTGACGGCGGCGTGATGACAGAAGACGGTGGTGGTGCGTGACGGGGCAACGGAGGGAGCCAAGGGCTCAAATGCTCCAGAAATAAAGTAAAATGGCCAATCTATCGATTAGGCAAGAAAAAGTTATCACCGGAATATTTTCCGGCGGCGGCGGCCTGGATCTGCTGCTGCTTGCCGGAAGCTGGCCGGCCGGATCTTCAAGGGAGAGAGAGTTTGAAGGAGTGTGTGTGTGTTTATTAGTGTTAGAAATGAAATAAACAAATAAATAAGAGGTATTTATATTAAAACAAGTTTAGGGTAGTTTATTTATTAATGAAAGTCTAGGGGAGTGTAATGAAAAATATGACAAGGGACCAATTCTGCCAACGAGTCAAACTTCTTACGAAAACGCTTCGGGGCTCGAACGATATAGCAAACGGACTCGAAAAATTACAAAACTTGCGTCATTGTTCACGAAATCGTTTTTCCAATTAAATCAAGTATAAACTTCAACATTTTTCCATGAAATCAATTTAATTCAATATTTTTGACAAATGCGATACGATCCGAGTTTTCTAGGTTGTGCCGACTCATTTAGGGAATAACGTTCACGTTCAATAAGATATTTCACGGTTTTTCAAACCAAAACATGTTCAAAGAATTTTTGAAAGTTAATGAAAATCAAAAGTAAAGGTTTTGGCTCGTAAAATAGTTTTAGGAAAAGTACCGGGGGTTACAAAATATGACAAGCATTTTTGTGATGCATGTAAAATTGGAAAACAAGTTCATGCTAGTCACAAAGCTAAGAATATAGTATCCACTACTAGGTGCCTAGAATTATTACATATGGATCTTTTTGGTCCATCCGCTGTGCGGAGCTATGGAGGAAACAAGTATACCTTAGTAATAGTATATGACTATTCACGATACACGTGAACTAGGTTTTTAAGTGACAAAACCCAAGCCTTTGAAAAATTCGAAATATTTAGTAAAATGATTCAAAATAAATTAGGATGCACAACAGTAGCCATTAGGACGGACCATGGTAGGGAATTTGACAACGAAGTACAATTCGGAAAATATTGTGATTTAAATGGAATATCTCACAATTTCTCTACTCCTCGTACTCCTCAATCAAATGGCGTAGTGGAAAAAAAAAATATGTCACTACAAGAAATGAGTAGAACAATGTTAAATGAACAATCCATCAGACAAAAATTTTTGTGTCACGCTGTAGATACATCAACATATATTATTAATAGAGTATCAATTAAGAGAATTCTAGGAAAAACTCCTTATGAGTTACTAAGAGGTAGAAAACCAAACTTAAGCTACTTTAGGGTATTTGGAAGTAAATGTTATATTTTAAACACTAAAGATTACCTCACTAAGTTTGATCCAAAATCATATGAAGGAATATTTTAGGGTACTCACAAAATAGTAAAGCATATATAATACTTAACAAACACTCTATGAAAGTAGAAGAATCGCTAAATGTAACATTTGATGAAACACCACCACCTCCTAAAACATTACCTTTAAAAGATGATGACTTAGTCGAAGATGAAGCTATTGAGGTTAGTAAAACAAAACCCATAGGAAATGATAATGAAGACATTGACTTAGGAAATAACGAAATTGTAAATATTAAAGAATCTAGATCACATCCATTAGATAATATAATAGGACATCTTAATCAAAGAACCCTTAGGTCACAAGCCCAAGATAAAAATAACTTCTTTTGTTTCCTCTCAGCAATAGAACCTAAGAATATTAATAAGGCATTAAAAGATGAAAGTTGGGTTATGGCTATGCAAGAAGAATTAAATCAATTTAAAGCAAATGATGTTTGGGAATTAGTCCCAAATCATATGAATATGACCATCATAGGAACTAAATGGGTATATAGGAATAAGTTAGATGAAAATGGAATAGTAACTAGGAATAAAGCTATGTTAGTTGCCCAAGGTTATAATTAACAAGAAGGAATTGATTATGACGAAACTTATGCCCCCGTAGCTAGACTAGAATCTATTAGGATATTACTTGCCTATGCATGCGCCCTAGACTTTAAGTTATTCCAATTGGACGTGAAAAGTGCATTCCTTAACGGTTTTATCAATGAGGAGGTTTATGTGGCACAACCTCCAGGATTCATTGACTTCACAAAACCTGATTATGTTTATAAGTTAAAGAAAGCTTTGTATGGACTCAAACAAGCTCCCAAAGCTTGGTATGATCGATTAAAAGCTTTCCTTATTAAACATAATTATTCCATGGGAATGGTAGATAACACTCTTTTCACTAAAAAGAAAGACCCAAATCTCATCATTGTTCAAATATATGTTGATGACATTATATTTGGATCGACTTGTCAAGAAATGTGATGAATTTGCCAAAATCATGCATGATGAGTTTGAGATGAGTATGATGGGTGAACTAAACTTCTTCCTAGGATTACAAATAAAACAATTAGAAGATGGAATATTCTTTAACCAATCTAAGTACATTAAGGAAATGCTTAAGAATTTTGGCCTAGAAGACTCAAAACCCATGAAAACTCCCATGTCTACGGAAGTGAAACACACAAAAGATGATGAAGGCGAGTCCGTAGATAACACTAAGTATAGAGGAATGATAGGTAGTTTACTATACTTAACGGCAAGTAGACCCGATATCATGTTTAGTGTCCCTCTCACCTAGAAGCGGTTAAGCGTATCTTCCGATACATTAAAGGCACTATACACTTAGGATTATGGCATCCTAAGGGATCCGGCATAGAAACCATCGTCTATGCGGATTCTGATCATGCGGGAGACTACGTAGATAGAAAGAGCACTAGCGGTATTTGCACTTTTATGGGATGTTGTCTAACATCTTGGTTTTCAAAGAAGCAAACAGTTCTTGCTATTTCTACCACCGAAGCCGAATATGTAAGCGCTGGAAAGGCATGTCAACAAGCACTATGGATGAAACAAGCTTTCATAGACTATGGCATTAGGTTAGAAAATGTTCCTATTATGTGCGATAACAAAGGTGCGATAGATTTAAGCAAAAATCCGGTTCAACACTCTAGGACTAAACATATAGAAATACGCCACCACTTCCTTAGGGATAATGTATAAAAAGGAAACATATCTATAGAAAAGGTTGCATCAGAAGATAACATTGCGGATATATTCACTATCGCGTTTAGGATTAGGAATGATGGAACAAGTTTACTAAATTCTATTGAATTTACACAAATTTTTACTTGCATAAAATTTACTTTTCTTCCACTTCTCCATTTCTGAGTCTAGGAATCTATTTCGCACAAAATTAAAGATTGGGAAACCTCATTTTCAATGCATATACCCTCTTGTAAAACCCAATTAAAATTTCTTGAAAACTATTCTCACATCTAGGAATTACATGAAAATCATTTTCCTTGCATTGTTGACAAATGCTAAAAACCTTTTTCCTAAATCATGCATAAACTCTCACATAAATTGTCAAAGTATATAATCTAATATATATCATTGACATTCATGAATCGAGCAAAAATTGAATCAAGGAGATTTTGGATTGTTTCTTAGGAAGTTTATTTTTCTTTGCATTTAGGAGTCGAAACAATCACAACTCCACATTTATTGCATATAGGCACACGCTAGGACAAAATCACTCATAATGTTGTCATCTTGTTTCATCACTAGTTTTTCACTCACTAGTTACCTTTGCCTTTGATCTAAGATAGTTGCCCTAGGAAGATTGAGTGCCCTTGCCTTTGCTTATCTCTTCTAGATTTTTATTAATTGCTTGTTTGCTCTTTTACTTAAGTGTTTTTGCATGCATGCATGCTATATTATGATTAGATTAGATGCTATATTGCCTCAAAGAGTTGAACATGCTTGAATCCAAATCTAAAAACACAACCTTTCTGCAAATTTTCTGCCAAAAACCCAATTCTGGCAATCTGAAAATCACCAGATGGGCGGCCCCCTTAATTATGTAAGGTGGCCCCTTAATCATTAAGGGGACCGCCCCCTAATTAAGGGGACCGGCCATCTGATGGTCGGGTTTACAGAATCTTTTCTGCTTTTTAGCCCATTTCAACCTACATTTCCTAATTTTCACCAACATATTTTGTCCTAATCTCCCAAACAAACTTTATCCATCCATGAACACACAAATCTTACACTATAAATATCCCCAATCTTCAAAACCCTCCATTCATCCCATCATGACCACTCCAAACAAACCAAAACCAAAAGCCTCAAGGCTAGCAAGGATGACGGAAAAACCCGTTTGGCGAAGAAAAAGCCCTCGAAATAAATCCATCATAAAAAATGAAGTTGGAAATCGCTCAACACCTCCAACTACTTACTTCCCAAACTTTACACCAAACCCACAAGGACATTCATTTGATCCTCTTTACAAACCATACAACATTGGCCAAACATCTTCTTTCATGCCAAACTACACATCTCAACCTCCAACCACTTATAATGATCCATACAAGTTTGATCAACCATCAAACTACACTTCCAACAATTTCAATTCCAACTACACAAACCTAATTCATCCATATCAACACAATGATTCTCTCCACATTGCCACGGAAAACCAAAAGTTCCGTGATGAAATAAACCAAATACATGATCTTAGTGATCTCCTTGCTATGCATCTTGCACAACGCAACAAAGGTAACCTCCATCATCACCCTATGCAAATTTCCTACCTCACTTTTGCCCTTATTGCATCTTCCTCCAAAAACAAATCCTCTACTTGAGTGAAGATATTTCTTGGATTGAATATCTTCTCACTCGTCCTCATCCAATACCACCTTTAACACGATAGAACATCGTGAGATCCACCTCTTCCGCTCCATACCCCACTCCATATCCCTCTCCATTAAACAACTAAGCTCTATGCTTATGTTCCCCTCAAGCAAATAAAACACTCAACCATGGGTTGCAAGCAAGTCCAAGTGCTCTCTTCGGCAATTTAGGACTATGTTGTTTCTTTTGTTTTATTGTAATCAATATGCTTCAAGCATATTGAATGTTTTAATGATGATCATTTCTATGATCATCTCATATATGCTTGAATGAATCTATTTTTATTTGCATAATTGTTGCTTTGCATATATATGTCTTGTTCTCCTCACATATTTTTTGTAGCCAAGTTTTCCATAGCTCGTTTCCTTGATGCTCTCAAATGTGGGGGAGCATACATCAAGGGGAAGCTTTCTACCTGTTTAACTTCTTTTATGAAGCTTAATTGGTTTAACCTTTTTGATTTTACAAAAAGGGGGAGAAGAGAATATTAAACTCTAAAATACTTGTCTAAAAATTAATTTTTAGACCTAATGAGTTTAAGGTTTTGTAATCATCAAAAAGCGGGAGATTGTTGACATAAATAATGCCTAAAAACATTGTTAACATATTATCAATATCTCTATGTTTTGATAATTACAAAACATAAACTCATTGAACTAAAATTTATGACGTAAACAAGTATTTAGTGATTAATATCTTCTTTACATTCAAATCACTTAAGGTATGAATAAACAAAGTAGTTATTGCAATCTATGATCAAAGGAAAAAAATTTTAAATCACTAGAACTTTTATAAAATGTCATAAACATTTTATATCTTTTATAAAATCACTTTTGGAATTAAAAGAATATGTTTAATTCATTATAAATATATTATTTCAAATTTCCAACTAAAAATGGCAAATTTTATCCAGAAAAACCTTCCCCACTAAAGGACAAACAATTCCAACGTTCTGGACCGGGGGGGGGGGGGGGGGGGGCTTAATTCATAAGGCGGCCCTCTTAATCATTAAGGGGACCGACCCCTAATTAAGGGGACCGGCCACACTCCTGAACAATAAAATTGTTCCGTATAAATACTGGTTCATTTCACAGATTCTTCTCACCTTTTGCACTCCTAAACTTTCTGTTCTAGATATCCACTTCTATTTTCTTAATCCTTTGATCATACATTCATAAATCTTTGTTTCAAAGTGATCCAAACATCAACCTCTCAAGTGCAAGAGAAGAATACTTCTATCCTTCTAGACAAGAAGTATTACAACTTGTTGTGACCTCCACATCCAAGTTGTTAGAGCATCATTCATTACACATATTTCTTTGTGTTATTTGTTGTGAATATTTGGTAGAAGATAGGTTAGCTTAAAGAGTACTTTAAGTGATTGTTTAGAAGATTGTTGTGAAGTAGATTGTTGAGAAGTAGATAGTTGTGAAGAAGATTATTGGGAAGAAGATAGTTGTGAAGAATATAGTTGTGAAGAAGATAGTTGTGAAGTAGATAGGAGTGAAGTAGATAGGTGTGAAGATAGATAGGTGTGAAGTAGTTGTGAATAAGGTGTGATCTAGTTGTGACGAAGTTGTGGTGTGTACATTGGTGTGTAAGGTTTTCTCCGCCATAAGGGAGCTTGTTGACATAGTGAAGAAAACTCTCGAGTTAGGTGCTCGGGGAGTGGAGTAGGGCAAGGAAGGTGTCCTTGTAGCTGAACTACTATAAATCTCTTGTCTCGCGGTTCGATCTTTCCATCTCTCATTTATTTCTTTGCTTACATTATTATTGTTATATCCTACATATTTATTGTTGTTTATATTGTGCAAGACTTGAGATCACATATTATCGAATCTAAATTTTTTTATAAAAAGAAAACACTCAAACAATCTTTTATAAAAAATTAAAAAGACGTAAAACTATTCAACCCCTTCTAGTTTTCCACATATTTATCCATTGATAAAGAATATAGCCGGTCGACCAATCAAAAGCGAACAAGGAATTAATACTTTACACCGACACCAATTTATCCTTCTTGTCGACACAATCACAATTAGTACGAGGTTAAGAATTGAAAGCATGCATTGTTCAAGTATATAAAGAATAATATGGAGTCCACTAATAGTAATCAACAACTGCCTTACGCAAAGTCAATTTTCCATCTTGAACATTAATATTCGACCTTTATTAATTGACTAGTACGAGGTATAAATATAATTCTTAAAGCATACCGACCCATTTATAATTAGCACCATCCAATTCTTATTTTAATAACCAGATCCATAATACGAGATATCATTAATTTACCTTACCACTTGCAAATGACAATAATCTTCCCAATTTAATAATCCGAGGTAAGTATTACAATTATTCTCACTGACACCAATAATAAAACTAGTCCCACATGCGAATCTTTGAATAACTCCACAAACAATTTAATAGTACGAGAAAAATATTGTAAACGATTTGCAAAAGAAGACAAACCTTAGTTACCAAAATAATTGATCACTTTTTTTTTTTTTTTTTTTTTTTTGGAACAAAGATTAATTTCATTTCATTACAAACCACATAAAGGAGGAAGATAAGACATAACAAATTACATCGAAACATAACCTCACAAACGGAGGAAGATAACAACATAATAAGTTACATCACAAGACATATACCATATAGCTGTAACAGCCTATAACATCACCTTTCAAAGGGTGGGGGGAATCACCCGAGTGAGCTTTGACTGAAAACAACCATATAAGGGTGCAGCTTGACAAAAGTACACTAAGTACAAAATACATACAAAGATGCTAAAACAAAGCATCCATAAAGGAGCCTAACAAAATCCTAACAGATCTAAACCAAATCCCTACGCAGCAGCAAGCCGACGATGACGGACCACAACAGATCTGAGCAGAAGCAGCAGTGGCAGCAGCGACGACAGCGGCATCAGAGGAGATGACAGATCTGTGGGCAAACCTTTTATTAAAGAAAGAAAAAACAGTCCCGACGGCCGGCCGTAGCCGACCGCCGGAAAAGGATCGGATTTTATGGGATTTAGCCGGATATAATTTAGTGAGAAGGTGGAGAATAATTGTAGAGAGAGAAATGGAATTTTTTTTTAAAATAATTGATCACTGACCCACGTAATTGACACCAAATCCACGATATGCAGCAAACGACAAACCAATTTAATTGCAAACTCCTCAACCTTTTTATATTCTGTCGCTATACAGAAAAAGTCGATACCCTTAAATTCAAACCAGAAAATTCGACCTACTGTTTCTTCAGATTCTCGACATCAAAAACCTTGTGAATCCATAGATATCCCGAGCAACTTTGCTCTGATACCACCTGTAGGATCGTTGTAGCTCGAGGTTGTTTAGACCTTATAGTATCTAGGACACACAATAACAAAGATTAACAATATATGCAGCGGAATTAAACAAATATCAATGTTATTGTAACAAGGTTTTTCTTTAATAATACTCTAAGCCCCAATTATTATTTGATCAGAATAATACGGTTACACTTAATCTGTAACAGGAATCAAGAGATTCTTGAAGCTACGAACAACTTCGTTAGGCGTTTATAAACACACGCCTAAACACACATACACCTTTACTAGATGTCTACATCTTTTTCTGTGTACACAAAACTAATGACACTTGTCCTCTTTATATAATAGAGGATTAGGGTTTACAAGAAAGACAATTATAATACAATTAGGAAACTAAATATTCTTCTAGAATCTTCCAAAATCTTCATCTTTTTGTAGTTTTCCAACTTGTCACTTTCAGTCCTTTTGTTTCATTCTTATATTTACTTTGTCTCATCAAATCAAGAATCCCAACATAAAATAAACAAAACACAACATATAGTAGAACCAAATTCATTTCAAGTAAATTTTATTTTGACCAAAGTCAAAATAAAGGACAAGAAATACAAAAGTCCTACTTCCAAAAGAAAAAAAATGCAAAAAGGAAATAGTAACCAAGAAACAAAAATCCTACATCAATAAAAGGATAGTAAAGAACATTATTAGTAAGTCCTAAGTCAAAGGAGTTCCCTAACAAGGAAAGCTCTATGGTTGTGAAGGATGACTAAGAGCCTTAAGACGCTCGAGAATGTGTTGAAGAATGAAGCGGATTTGGTGTTGAAGTTGGTGGACCGTGATTTTTATCCTTTCACTAATCCTAGCCATTCGCTCACAATGTGAGCAATCATGTCGAGGATGTGGGAAGATGGGTTCATTGATGGAAGGTTGTGGCGGTGGTACATTGGGTGTTTGTTGGTTGGAGGTTGGTATTACAATAGATGAGAGCATGGTGGATTGAAATTCCATGGCTTGATGAAGGTGAGAATCAACCATGGTCTTGAAAGCATATAGGTTGTCGAGGCGATCATTGATCTCCTCATGGGTGTTTGGAGGATTGTTCCACAATGATGCCTCTATTTCCTCATAAGAGGGGAAAAAGGCCTCAAAGTGTTGAGATTGGGATTGAGGTTATGGTTGAGATTCTTGAGGTTGTGGTTGATCATTTTGTAGAAAGTTAAGCTCTCCATATAGAGGGCCATGGATGTCTTTGTAGATGGGATGAAACAACAATGGTTTTAGTTGTGGTGGTTCTTGTGGTTGAGGTGGTTCTTGTTCAAATGGTTCATTGGGCTCAAAGAATGTGTTGGGATATAAAGATCAAAGTACTTCTGGAAGTTCAAAGTACTGCTATGTCAAAGTACTGCTCAAAGATCAAAGTGTTGTTCAAGGTCAAAGTACTACTTGTGCATGAAGAATATTCAAAGTACTTCTAATGTAGAAGGACTAATATGCAATATTGTTTAAGGATTTTTATGTAATATTATCAGAATATTCTAGAATTAGTTAGGGATAGTTTACTTGTCGTTCAAGTATTGTAAACCAACTTAAGGTTTTCCTTATGCATATAAAAGGAGTCTTAGGATGGTATTAGACGTATGCATTCATAATACGATTACTAGAATACGATATTAGATAAGTTAGGGATTGTTAGTGAATCTGTGTTTAGAGAAGCAGGTTCAGAGTTGGTTTTAATATAATTCAAAGTTCTTCTTAGCTTTGTGTTAGTACATTCTGCATACTTTACAAAGTAACATCAGTGTTTCATTATTAATTGTTTTGAGTTATTCAAGATTGTTAAAACCTTACAAGCTACAAAGTAGTTTGATCAGAGTATATTGATCCAACAAGTGGTATCGGAGATTGTGTGGAAACTCTGATTTAGAAGAAACCCTTAAAACTGATTTTACAACAAACCCTTAAAGATGTCGATAGAAGTTGCACCAGTTCCTTCCATCACCTCAGTTAGAATTCCTATTAGCATGAAGGGTGAGTATGATCTATGGAGTATGAAGATGAGGCAGTACATTTCTATCACTGATCATGCACTATGGGATGTGATTATCAATGGTAATGTTGTCATTGATGAACCTGTATCCATTGAAGGATAACCTACACCAGCTAAGCCAACCTTGCCAGCTGCCACCAAAAGAAATCAAGATAAAGCTCTCAACATACTACTTTCTGCTATTCCTGATGGTCACCTATTGAAGTTTCATGATGCAAAGGATGCAAAACAACTATGGGCTGCTATGAAAACAAGATTTGGAGGTAATGATGCTTCCAAGAAGATGCATAGAAACCTATTGAAGCAACATTTTGAAACATTCACTGTTGGTGAAAGAGAAAGCCTTGACTCTGCCTATGACAGATATCAAAATCTACTCAGTATGCTAGAGTTATATGGAGCAGAGGCATCTGCTGAAGATGCAAACTTAAAGTTCTTGAGGAGTTTGCCATCTGCATGGCATGTGGTTGCTACTATGATAAGAGGACAACCTGGTTTAGACACCATGGACTTTAATGATCTCTACAACAATCTAAAGGTGTATGAGCATGAGATGAAAGGTAACAAAGGCTCAAGCTCTCATAGTATTGCTTTTGTGTCTTCTGAAAACAGAGGCAGTACTTCCACTAAAAGTACTGCTTACCCTGTCCAAAGTACTATTGAAGAGAAACAGCATCCATGTACAACCATGGTCACTACCACTTCAACACCATCAAACAACACCAACTCAGATGATGTTCTATGTTCATTGTTTGCTCAACAAGCCACTCTACCTGTTACTTATCAAGAAGATGTCTTGCAAATTGATGATGATGCTCTAGAAGAAATTGACATAAGATGGCAGGTTGCCATGATCACTGCAAGGATCAAGAAGTTTATGAACAAGACAGGGAGAGGTATTGATTTCAAAGCTAAGCAGGGTATAGCATTTGATAAGTCTAAGATTGAATGCTTCAATTGTCAAAAGACTCGTCACTTTGCAAGGGAATCAAGTTTGCAAAGTATCAGGCAAACAAAATGATTGAAAAACCCAAGGTTGAAAGAAAGGAGGTTCCTATTACTGAGCCAAAGTCTCAAGCTTTGGTGGCTCAAGAAAATCTATTAGAAGTTGACTGGAGTAATGAATTTGATGATGAACCAGTAACCTACTCTATGGTTGCATTGGAAGAGGTTGATTGGAGCACAGCTTTTGATGAGGAACCAGGATATGCAGCTTTGGAATCAGGAGATGGTCTAGGAAGCTTTGATTTGAGCATGGAAAGTGAAGAAGAACCTGTTCAGCTTGCTATGATGGCTATTTCACCAAGTTCATCTACAATCTCTGAGGTATGTTCTAAATGTAGTAACTCTTATCAAAAGATGCTTAAAGAATATGAAACTGAAAGAGATAACTATAGAAGGGCTAGGTATGAGATAGCTGGTTACCAATTGACTTTAGAGTCAATGGAAGCCAATATAATCATACATGAAAATAATGAAGTAGCTTGGGCAGAAAAATATGAGCAACAGGATTATCAATTAAAGTTAAGTGAGTGGAAGTTAGGATGTAAGGTTTCTGAACTAGAAAAGATCACTATAGAAATAGATAAGTTGTTAGCAAAACTTGCTGTTTGGAAAGAATCAGGTCTGTCACATGTTAGTTTTGTTGAAAAACAAAGAACTGCAAACATTAAAACTGGCCTAGGTTATGATGATAGTAGTTCAGAAGAAATCCCAACTAGGAACATGGAACTAAGTCTTTCACAGGAAACCTCAACTAGTGATGAAGAATTCATAAGCTTAGAGGAAAACATATCTAGTGATGAGGAATCACCGTGTTCAACACCACCTATATTTAAGAAAGACAAGGGATACAATGAAATTCATCCACCCACAGGTAGTTTTCAACCACCTAGGACAGATGTTTCTTGTTTTGGAGTAGATAATTTGGAGTTTAAGAAGAAGCTTAAAGGTCAATCTAATTCAAGTCAATCTAGTTATGAGTCCTTAAGAGAACCTGTTGAGAAACCTAGAGATGATAACAAGGGTTCTAGGAGTGATAAAGTTTTTTCAAAACAAGCAGCACTTCCAAAAACTTCTCAAAGTACTGTTGATCATTCAGCAATACCTACAAGGAGATCTTTTCAAAATACTGCTAATTATAGAAAACCTTTTGGAAGTGGATTTAGGAATATGGGACCAAAGTTATGTTATGTATGTTATAGTCCTCATCATTTGATTAAGGACTGTGATTATCATTCAGAATACTTAAGCAAATACCCAAAGACCACATCAGCAAACCATAAGCATAGGGAGAATAAACGAAGGGAGAATAAACCAACTTGGAATTACTCAAATAGGGTTAACCATAATAATTTCTCAAAAGACTATATGTACCCTCACCAGAAAAGACCATTCTCCAAACCCCTAGTACCTTGAAGGAATACTTTTCAAAGTACTGGTAAAACAGTACCTTCTTAAAGTACTGTTAGGAATTCCCCCAACCAAGGTACTGCTAGCAATAGCTCTAATGTAAGACCTAAGAGATTCAATTCTTACAAACCTAGAAGGCCTTACAACTCAAGAAAAGTACCTAGAACAAAGAACCCAACACCAACTGTTACAACTAAATGGGTTAAGAAAGAAAGTACTGCTGAGAGTGAAAAAGTACTTTCAGAAAATAAGGGTGAAAAAGGGAGTGTTGATAATAATCCAACACAGGTTTTGGGATCAAAAACATTAATTCTTGATAATGTTTTCAAAAACAGTGGTGATTACATACTCAAAGAATTTGAGTACGTCACTCCACAAGGGGAACACAAGTCAGTAATTGCTTGGGTTCCTAATAGAAACTAACCCTTTTCATTTTTATGCAGGGCAACCTAGAAGAGGAGCTTAAAGATCATCTTATTGTTGATAGTGGTTGCTCTAGAAGCATGACAGGAGAAAAGGAGCTCTTGTCAGATTTTAAGGCTTATTTTGGAGGAAGAGTTGCATTTGGGAATGATCCTGATGGAGGGAGAATCACTGGCAAAGGAACCATCAAGGCTGGATCCATTGATTTGAGAATGTCAGATATGTGAAGGAGCTTAAATTCTATCTTTTGTCAGTATCTCAGATCTGTGACAAGAAATATCCTGTGTTATTCCTTGGCACAGAATGTCTTATTCTCTCCCCTGTGTTTAAGTTAGAAGATGAAAACTTGGTGATGCTGAGAGCACCAAGAACCAATGATGTGTACAGTATAGATTTGAAGAATATGAATTCTACTGAAAGAGCAACATGTTTGGTAGCAAGGGAAACAATGGAAGAAGCACATCAATGGCACAGAAGATTAGGGCATGTAAATTTCAAAAACATCAACAAATTTGTCAAAGGAAATTTAGTTAGAGGTTTACCTTCTAAAACATTCAAGAATGATCACTCATGTCTGGCTTGTAAGAAGGGTAAACAACACAAGGCTTCATGTAAAATGATTTAAGAAAGAACCATTAGAGAGCCTTTGGAATTGCTGCATCTGGATCTGTTTGGACCTGTTTCTGTTGCAAGTCTAAACAAGAAGAAGTACTGTTTGGTTATAACAGATGACTGTAGCAGATTTAGCTGGGTCTTTTTCTTAGGATTTAATGATGAGACTTTTGATGCTATTCATGATCTTATAATAGCACTTGAAAATCAGTTAAGACTCAAGGTTAGATCTATTAGATGTGATAATGGGACTGAATTCAAGAATCAGCTAATGGATGAATTTTGTGCCAAGAAAGGAATTAAGAGAGAGTTTAGTATTGCAAGAACTCCTCAGCAGAATGGAGTTGCAAAAAGGAAGAATAGAACTTTGATAGAAGCAGCAAGGACAATGCTTGCAGATTCCCAATTATCTGTTCCATTTTGGGCTGAAGCTATAAGTGCTGCTTGTTATGTGTTGAATAAAGTATCAGTGAACAAACCTCAGATGAAGACACCTTATGAGTTACTTATGGGAAAGAAACCAAACATAAAGTTTATGAAACCTTTTGGATGTCCCCTGACTATCTTGAATACTGTTGATAATTTGGGAAAGTTTGATGGCAAGTCAGATGAAGGATACTTATTGGGTTATTGTACCAATAGCAAAGGATTTAGAGTGTACAACAGGGCTACCAAGAAGGTTCAAGAATGTCTTCATGTTGAGTTTTTAGAAGATCAAGGAAATCAAAAGGGTAAAGGTCCTGATTGGATGTTTGATCTTGATATTATGGCCTCATCCATGAATTATGTGCATGTTAGAGAAAAAAATCAAGTTGTTCACAATGAAGAAGATTTACAATACATTGTTCATGGTGTCAATTTGAGGTACTTTTGTACCTCAAAGTACTGTTGAACCTCAAAGTACTATTGAACCACAAATTACTATTCAACCAAAGTCCACAGTATCTGATGAAGACCAAGCTATCCAAGATGAACTTAGTAGGATGCTTCTTCAAGAAACTATTGCAAAATCCTATAAAGATGATCAAATGAGAGCTTATGAAGCAGCAAAGAAGAAGGCTAAAGGCACATACGGTACTTTGCATCAAAGTACTGTTGATCCATTTGAAAGTACTTCAAATGTCTTAGATACATCAAATTGGATCAATACTGATGATTTGACTGATCCAACCATGCCTGCCTTAGAAGATACTGATAATGAATTGGAGAAAGAAGGCATTTTCTCAGATTCGAATGAAGATCCTGATTTCACAAATTTGGAAGATAATCTTGAAGTTTCACCAACTCCTACATTGAGAATTCATAAAGATCATCCTGTCAGTAAGATTATTGGACCTTCTACTTCAGGAGTGCTCACAAGAACAAAAGCTAGGAATATTTCAAGGCAACATACTTCTTTACTTAGCTTTGTTTATAAACAAAATAGGGTGAATCACAAGGATCAGCAATTGTGCCTATTTGCTTGCTTTCTATCTCAAGAGGAACCTAAGACAGTAGCCCAAGCATTAGCTAAAGAGAGTTAGGTTGAAGCCATGCAAGAAGAACTCTTACAATTTAAACTTCAAAAAGTATGGGTATTATATGATTTACCTGATGGTAAGAGGATAATTGGTACCAAATGGGTCTTCAGAGTTAAAAGAGATGAAACAGGGATTGTCATCAAGAATAAAACAAGATTAGTTGCTCAGGGTTATAGACAAGAAGAAGGGGTAAACTATGATGAATTGTTTGCTCCTGTGGCTAGAATTGAAGCCATAAGGTTGTTTCTGGCTTTTGCATCATATATGGGCTTTCCTGTATATCAGATGGATGTTAAAAATGCTTTTCTCTAAGGCACTATCACAGAGGAAGTCTATGTCAAACAACCTCCTGGTTTTGAAGATCCTGCACATCCAAACAAAGTCTACAAGGTTATTAAGGCTCTGTATGGCCTTTATCAAGCTCCTAGAGCTTGGTATGAAAAACTCTCCACTTTTCTATTGCAACATGGTTATAGGAGAGGTGCTATTGATAAGACTTTGTTTATCAAAAGAGATAAAAAGGATATTATGCTTGTTTAAGTGTATGTGGATGATATTATTTTTGGAGCTCCAAAGCAGTCAATGGTGAAGGAATTTGAGGATCTCATGCAGAAAGAGTTTCAAATGAGTTCCATGGGTGAACTAACATTCTTTTTGGGGCTTCAAGTTCAACAATCAAGCAGTGGAATTTTCATTAGTCAAGATAAGTATGTTACATACATATTAAAGAGGTTTAACTTCACCACTGTCAAGCCAACATCCACACCTATTGATGCTAATAAACCATTGGGAAAAGATGAAGATGGGGAAGATGTTGATCTTAAGCTATATAGATCCATGATTGGATGTCTAATGTATTTGACTGCATCTAGACCTGACATTACTTTTGTTGTGTGTTTATGTGCAAGACATCAGGTCAAACCCAAAGTTTCACATCTGAATGCAGTCAAGAGGATTTTTAGGTACCTTAGGCAACAACCTAAGCTAGGATTATGGTATCCTAGGGAGTCTCCTTTTCATCTAGAAGCTTTTTCAGACATTGATTATGCTGGAGACAACTATGACAGGAGATCAACCACTAGAGGATGCCAATATCTTGGAAGAAGATTAGTTTCATGGCAATGCAAGAAGCAAACAATTGCAGCAACTTCTTCCATAGAAACAGAATATGTGGCTGCTGCAAATTGTTGTGCCCAAGTACTTTGGTTGCAAAATCAACTCTTGGACTATGGATTCAACTTCAAGAACACTCCTATCAACATTGATAATGAGAGTACAATCTGTATTGTGAAGAATCATGTCTATCAAACCAAGACAAAGCATATTCAGATTAGGCATCACTTTATCAGAGATTGTTATGACCATAGACTCATAAATGTGGTTAAAGTTCACACAGACGATAATGTAGCATATTTACTCACAAAGGGCTTTGATGTTTCAATATTTACTTTCTTAGTGGCGAGTATTGAAATGATCAATCATTAAGCTACATTTGAGGGGAGGCATTAGTAGCTATTCATTATTTGAGGGGAGGCTACATTTATCATTAAACTGAAAGGTAACTTTATTCATTATTATCATAAGAAAAGTTACATTCACATTCAAAGCCAGAGATACATCATCAAAACAAACAACACAAACCCTAAACAAACTAAATCCTACACCAACTACTCCATAGGCCTCTTTCCCTTTCCCTAAAAGTCATGCTTTGCCTTCTGAGCAATCTTTCTCTTGTCATCAAAAGATGGTTGCTTCCTTGGGCAAGCAATACCTAGCACATGCTTTGGAGGTCTTTCTAGTCATGCAGGCTTCTTTTAAGCAAGCCACTTCATGTTTTTCAAAGTAGATTCCAGAGCCTATGTCAATGCCTGTGGCAACTCACTGGATAGAGATGGAGGATGAGCAGGGGTAGAAACCGTTTTATTAGGTTTCAGGTTAGTTGAGCCTGATGCACTTGGAGGAAAATAACCAGACCATCCTGAATCAGAGTCAGATTAGTAGCTAATCTCTGAGTCAAAAGAGTCATCTGATGAGATGTAAATTAGTGGGAAGTGGCTCATGATGCTACTAGGGGTTTTGTCGTGGTAGAAACAAGGTTTTTATGATGCTATGTGCTAATACAAGTTCTTTTTATAGGAAAGTCAATCTCAAGGGTTATTTATGAAGATCATTAACTTCTACTTGCTTTAGTAAATTTAGGGAGTAAATATGGAAGGTATTTATTATCTCGGGTTGACTTTCTGAAGATATTTTGGTCAACAAGTCAACATTGTTTGATATTTTGGTGGAAAGTACTTTTGCTAAAGTACCGCTTCATAAGGAATGAAGGTACTGCTCCATGTTATATGGTAAAGTACTGTTTGGTGCTTCATGGAAAGTACTGATGTGTCAGGATACTATTCCAACGGTCAGAAATATGGGGTAACAACTTTACGAAAAATATGAGGAAGATAAATTCCAAAAATAACGGTAAAATCATTAATTAACCGTGATTCTTTGTAGATTATCCTTCCTTGTGCATATCTTTTCCATCTTTACATACCCTCATCCTTATTACTATTCATCCATCAAACACTCACAAATTCATCATCGATCATTATCTTCTTTCACAAACACTAACAATGGCAAACCGTCTAACAATTACCAAACACAACATGATTGCCAACTTGGAAAAGACGCAAAAGAATGTGGATTTTCAAGGAATCATTGATTTTCTTACTGGGTCATCTATCAGTTATTCACTTTTGGTCAATTCAGAAATCATTGGTCCCTGGATTTAAGAGTTTTGGGCTATGGCTAGGTCTGATTTGGAGGAAGGAGAAGATGTTATTCATGCTACCGTTGTAGGGAGGCATATTCGTATTACTGAAGCAACACTGAGGGAGATCTTATTGTTTGATGATGCAGAAGGTACTATTTTATTTGACAAGCAAGTTATTTGGGATGAACTGAGAGAGATAGGCTATGAATGTGCTCTCAATAAGCTTACTTTTCAAAAGGCACTGGTAAGTCCACATTGGAAGTACCTTATCCATGTTTTGCTTCATTGTCTAAGTCCCAAAAGTACTGCTTGGGATCAATTTGGCCATACCATAGCCTCTGCATTAGTTGGGCTAGCTACCAATCAACAATTCAATTTCTCCTATATGATTCTTGATGGTATGCTTGCACACATCAAAGCTGGTTCACCATTTTTGATGTATCCTAGGTTTGTTCAGTTAATCTCAGCCAAACCACTTGAGGGTGTTCCAAAACCTCAAGATTATATCCCTACTGTTGTACTACAACACATGGTGTTCACTTTTATGTCTCACAAGAGTGTTAAGTTTTCTGGCCAAAATACACCTTTGACAGCTCACATATTGGAAGTTGCACAAGCAGTTAGGGATGCTGTTAATAATGAAGAAAGCGATTCTGCACATTCTGAGCACTCTGCATCAGAACATACTTCAACACCACCTCTTGCATCACCTCAGCAAGTTGCTTCAAGTGAAAGGACTACTTCTTTGTCTGTTCCAGTTCATGAATCAAGAGAGAATACTATTTCTGTTAAAAGTACTTCTCAACATCCTGTTTCCAAGGAAAGTACTTCTCTACAAGGTACTGCTTCAGAGCATGATACACCACCATCTCCCAATGATTATACTTCCACAGGTGGGTTTCAAACACCTGGAGGAGATGAGGGAGGTGAGGGACATCTGGATACTTATGCTTTAACTAGGGAATTCAGAAGGATGAAGAAGGTCATTAATGCACAAGATGATGAGATCAAGATATTGAGGAATAAGTTCAGGAGATTGAAGAGATTTGTTCGGCCACTTGTTCAAAATCACAGATTATGGGTCAAGCAAAAGATGAGAAGTGCTAAGAAATCCAAGACACCTTCTAAAACTAAGAAGAGCAAGAAGAGGTCATCATCATTCATATTGGGGAGGAATCAGAATGATAATCTGAATGAAGATGATGCTGTGCCTGAAGATCAAAATGAAGAGGCTCAAGCTATGGTTTTTGTAGATATTGCTCAAAGTTCTGCTGACAGAAAACTTGATGAAGTTGAGCAATTGGTTGCAGAAGAGAATAAAGCACAAAGTACTAATGTTGAAGGTGCTGATATTCAAAGTACTGCTGATCAACATATAGATACTCAAGGTACTGATCCTCAAAGTACTGGTGTGCAAAGTACTTTGGATCAAGGTGATCAAGGTACTGCTGCTTTGAATGTTGATATAGTTGGACCTTCTGCAAGGATTTTTGATGATGAAGTTGGTCCTTCCATTCAGCAAGATGAGATAATAGAGCACACAACTAGTGATGATGAGACTATTGCTGAGATCATGGTTAATATGTCAAGACGAAGAGGGATAAGTATTCCTGGTGTTGAACAAACTCAAGTCTCACAAGCTTCTTCTGTATCTGAAGAGTTAGATCCTAAGGATAAAGGAAAAGGTATTATGCAAGAATCAAAGAAGAAGAAGAAGAAGAAGAAGAAGAAGAATAAGTTCACTCTGGCACAGCTAAGAGCTTTTGAAGAAGCAAGGAATGAAGAAGCTGCAAGAAAGCATCAAGCTGATTTGGATGCTGATTACTTAAGGGAATCAAGAATGCCAGTTGTTGAAAAAGACCACTGTCTAAAGCTCAAGAGAGAGATTCTATGATAAGTTTTCTGAGAGGCAGAGGATATAATAATTTACAAAGATTGAGATATACAAAGGTAAAAGAACTATATACCAGTGTTCTAGAGTCAATCAAAAGAGAGTTGGATAGTTTTGTGCCTATGGATTCTGAGAGAGAAAAGAAGTTAAAAGATATTATGAAAGAACAAGCTGAGAAAAGAAATTTAAAGAGAAAGAGAGAAACTCAAGATGATCAGTTATCAAAGAGGCTCAAGATGCTAAAAGCAGATACTGTTGATGAGATGAGGAATTATCTTAGAGTTGTAGATTTTGAGAATCTAAAGAAGACAGAGAGTGCTGAAAAGAAGTCCAAGATTTCTACATTTTCTGTGATAGAAGCATCTGATGGAGATGATCTCATTTTTCATAGAGAAGATGGAAGATTTACAGTATTCAACATGCTATGGGATATACTGCACAAAATAGACAGAAGATTTATATTATTTGTATCTACAAGTGCAGGATTACTTTGAGAATACTGAGCCAAAAGGAGTGGGATTAATCTTATTGGGTGATTTATTAACCATCTGGGAGACAAATGAAACAAGTAGTGATGCTCTGTGGAATGATCAAGAGAATTGGGAAATAACAAGATGGAGATTCTTTGAGTCATCAAGGGTACACTCACTTGAAATGGAAGATGGAGCCATGATTCATATGTTTGCAGAGAGAAGATATCCTCTGATAAGGGGGATTATGATCAGAATGTTGGATCATGGTATGCAAGTTGAGAATGAGACTGAAGTAGCATTAATGGTGATTGAATTATTCATACAGTAGACTACTTCAGATGATGATATTGCATAAGTACTTGTATGATTTGTATTGTATAAATATTTTTTGAATAATAAAGTATTTTATTCAAAGTACTGCTAGACAAATAGTACTTCTTAAAGTACTGCTTGCTGCATAAAACCAGTAAAGTCTTTTGATATTGATTATGTTTTAAAAGAAAAACTTTGTGAAGCATAAGATGATATCAATAAAGGTTTTGAAAAGTCACACATGGTGTTAGTACTTGTACTAAACAGCAAATGGTAATCAACTTACCATGTTTAACAGACAAGAAAGAGTTTGACACATCATGAGGGTACGACTCTGATGTGATAATCAAATCCGTTTTTAGTTGACAATTTACTAAAAATTGTATGGTTTTTAACTCACCATATCTGTAAAAGTGAAGAGTTGGCTAGTCCATAAGAAAATGGCTTATGGTAAAGGCTGTGGAAAATCCATTTTATGGTAATTAGTTCACCATAGTTGTGATAAAGGAACTAACTAGTCCAAAAGCAAATGGCTCTTGGTAAAGACTAAACAAATCAGTTGATAGCTGATGATTTGCTAAAAATCATATGGTTATCAATGTACCATGGTTGTTCTAACCTAAACATTGGCTACTCCAGAGTTAATGGCTTTGGTAAAGAGACATCAAAATCCATTAAATTTCAATGATTCACCTCTCACAGAAGTTTACACATCTGGAAGTGATGAGAATAGTATGAAACTTTAAAGATTTGATGTACACTTTGTCAAAATACTGTTGAGTTTCTATGAAGATATCATCTGAAACTGAAAAAGAATACTTTGACACACAAGTCAGATAAGAGTTAAAGAAAACAATTTTCCTTGAAGATAAAGATGCTGAAGATCATAAAAATAAAAAAGAAACTTGAAATCAATCAAGTAGAATTCAAGTTAGGGGAGGATTGTTGGGATATGAAGATCAAAGTACTTCTGGAAGTTCAAAGTACTGTTGTGTCAAAGTACTCCTCAAAGATCAAAGTGTTGTCCAAGGTCAAAGTACTGCTCGTGCATGAAGAATATTCAAAGTACTTCTAATGGAGAAGGAATAATATGCAATATTGTTTAAGGATTGTTATGTAATATTATCAGAATATTCTAGAATTAGTTAGGGATAGTTTACTTAGGTTTCATTACTCCCTAGATATCTTTTACAGGTTGATAGCTTGTTACAATTGCATGGATAACGGGTGATATTCCTTAATACTAGTCGTAGGGCCGTATACAATATTCCCTAACTCTATAGGATCCTACTTCACTCCTATGTCGAGCCATTAGAAGCTCCTAACATGGGATCATTAGAATTCTCCTACGCATTAAATATAACCAAAAATCGTAGTACACCTCTGATCATGTTTCTTAAGACGTTCAAGCAAGTTACCAATGGAAGTCTGCCAGTTTTCTTAAGCCTAACATCGAATACAATCATCCGTAACAACTATAAACAAACAATCAACCCATAATCAACATCTAGGTTTCACTACATCTAAGCAAACACAAAAGAAATCTAGCCTAGCATGTTAAATTGAAGACAAGCGTAAGATATAATCAAACAACACATAGACATATTGAATGATTTGAAAGAGTACTTATCTTTAATTAAACATGAAAGATTCAAAAGGTTAGAACCCTTGAAAAAGCTGTAAAATTTGGCCTAGGGTTTTTCCCTCAAAGTTGCTGATGAGGCGAAAAATGAACCACTTTTAGGGGGTCATTTAAGCCCGGAATTGAATTTATTTGATCAAATATTGCCCTAAATCGTTCCTTTTGTGATTTTAGGTACTTTGGGAGAGAAATCTGGAAAAGGAAGCAATTCGGACGTTTTTGGAGAATAAAAGTGAAGAAAACGCCAAAGTCTTAATTTTCCTTGCTGGGAACAGTAGGTGACGGCGTCAAGAAGGAATTTCTGACGGCGTCAAGAGTAATTTCCATGACAACCCAGTACAGAATTGAAGGTGTCACGAAGTAGGGCGTCAAGAGTAAAATGCATGATGGCCTGGAAACACATAACACATGACGGCATCAAAAGTAGATCAAGGCAGTCCGAGAAGTATTTTGGCGGCGAGATGACGGCGTCACCGATTTTGTCTTGACGTCGTCAGACCCTATTTCCTATATATAATCTAATTTTTACACATTAAAGGGAGAAGTTTTGGAGAAACCCTAAGGCCGAACTTAGTACGAATTTTACAGGTTTTTCAAGGGTTCTCAGCCATTGAACCCTTTCATGTGTAATTGAGATAAGTATTCTTTTAATTCAATCAATATGTCTATGTGTTGGTTGTCTATATCTTGTTCTTGTCTTAATTCCATCATGCTAGGCTAGATCTATCTTGTGTTTGCTTAGATCTAATGAAACCTAGATGTTAATTATGTGTTGATTACTTGTTTATGGTTGCATTGGATGAATGATTTCGATGTTTGGCTTAAGAAAACTGGCAGATCTCCAAATGGTAACATGCTTGAACGTCTTAGGAAACATGAACTGACGTGCACTAGGTTTTATTGGTTGTATTTAATGCATGAGTAAATTCTAATGATCCCATGTTAGGAGCTTCTTAGCCGGCTCGACATAGGAGTGAAGTAGGCACTCATAGGATTGGGGAATTAAGTGCGCCACCCCATGAATGGTATTAAGGAATACAATCCGTCATCCACGCAACTATAACAAGTAATTAACGTGTAAAAGATATCTAGGGAGTAGTGAAATCTAAGTAAACACAACTTCTCCACTTATTGCTCACAACCTTAGTTAATTTAGTTTATTTTCATTTCTAGCATTTTATTTTGATTGCATCTTTAGTATTGGGTTAGTTGACTAGCAACTAATTCCGCCCAAATCCTTCAAACCCGAGATTTTTACTTGTTTTCTAAAAAATATAAAAATACAAAAATAATCATCCGTCATCTTTAGAACTAGTATTTAGGTTTTCTAATCCTAGCGACACTATTCCAAGCTGAACGATCAATCCCCCGGTACTTGTCACTATACTATACTACAACGATCAGGTACACTGCCTGGTGGGGGTTGTAAGCTTCTCAAGATCCCTTGAGAGGTAAAGCCTGGTGCGATTCCCACGTATCAAGTTTTTGGCGCCGCAGCCCGGGGAATAGTTATTGTCTAGGTTATAATCTCTTTTTATTAGGTCTACTTGCTAGATTCCCTTCTAGTAAGATTTTATTTTTATTTTTAGGATTTCTTTAGTCTATCTTATTTCTTTGTGTTTTTGTTCGTAACTCTTCACCACCCGACATCATGGACAAGGGGAACATCTTTGAACCCGTCATCCCACCACAACAAAACCTACCACTAGAACCTCTTAGGCCCCGAACCTTAGGAGAGTATTCCCGACCTAGCCACTAAGGCTACCAAAACACCATTGAGCTCACCGGAGCTAATGTGACCCCCTTGCGATCCGACACCATTCGGTTGGTGCAAAGCGGATGTGCATTCCATGGACTTCGTTCTGAAGATCCAAACCAACATCTTAAGGACTTCCTCAAAATCGTAGATTCCATAGACCTAGATGTTGAAACTAGAGAGACAACCCGATTACGCCTATTCCAATTCTCTCTACGGGATCAAGCTAGTCAATGGCTTGAGCGTTTACCCGCGGGATCCATCACCACATGGGATGATCTCACCACTCGTTTCCTTGCTCAATTTTTCCCACCGGGGTGAACTACTAAGCTTAGAAATGACATCTTGATGTTCCAACATCGTCAAAATGAATCTCTCTATGAAGCATGGACTCGTTTCAAGGACTTACTCCAAAAAGTCCCTCATCATGGCATAGATCTTTGGCTCCAAGTCCAAATCTTTTATGACCATATCGATCTCTCCACGAGGCGAGCCATTGACCAATCGGCCGGTGGTAAGCTACGTGATCTAAGTGTGGAACAATCATGGGAACTCATAGAAGATCTTGCTCTCTATGACAACGAAAGTTGGAATGATCCCCGTGATTTGAACAAAACGGTCAAGGCAATATCTTTACCTTCGAACAATTCTAGCACTCCCGACCGTAGGATCATGGAACTTGAAGGACGAGTCAAGTCTCTCATGAAATCTTACGTTGCTCAAAAACCTTCAAGCCAAGTAAGCAGAATCACTTCTACATGCAAATTATATAATGGCCCTCATGAGACTCATAACTGTATGGAGCTTCCAAAACGTGCTTATAAAGAATTCACGTCGTCACACGTGGGTCGAGGTCCTCGAACCTCTGGCGAGGCCTATGAGGCATGTAAGGATAAACCTAATTTCAGAGGGTACTAAACGCGGAGCGTATCCTTCAATGACTCCTCACCACTCACTTGGTCCGAGCATTTTCCATCACAAGGCGTTCCTAGGCAAAGCTGTGAAGATGCTCTAAAAAGATTCATTCTATCTCAAGAATTACAGCTCTCTACGCTCGAGGCTAAATTTAGACAACAGCAGGCTGATATGAATAACAAGATTTGTAATCTGTTAACTGCTATCAAAGAGCATGTTGTTAATAAACCCATTCACGTTGATGAGGTTAAGTCTGTTACCGTCATGAGTCCACCAACCTCCCCTGTGAAAATAAAAAGTCCTAGTAAGTTATTCAAACATCTATCACCAAAGGGAAAAGAACTTGTCAACCCCCTAGGACCAATCCATTTCGTAAACACCATCACCACGATATCTGCTTCTACACCCAACCCAACCCAACAACAAACTAACAAAATTGGTCATACAGCTAAAGATGAGACCTTAAGGGTAGACCGTGATTTGGCCAGAAGACCTACCAACTCATCCGAGCAGTGCACCGTGCAAGAACCTGGCAAATCGGATGAAGGGAAAGAGAGATCGGAAGTGCATGAGAGAAATCCAGCCATTTTGGGTAAATCTATTATAGAGAAACCCGAGAGAAAAATGGAGGATGTTACTAGTGGGAGTAGCGATAGGACTGAGGAAAGCAACCCTAAAGTTTTCAAGATCTCCTGCACCATTAAGGAAAAGCTCTTAACCGATAGTCATATAGATCCTAGCTTCCCAGTCAACATAATCCCCCTTTCCTTATACCACGAAGCCTTCCCAGAACGCATTGTGTGCGAGAGAGTTAATAATGCAAGGGTAATGAAAAATTTATCAATTATGATTGGAGAACTTGTTTACAATATTGACCTTACCGTGGTCGATGACGTGGGCCCTCTCACCAATCAAACGTTAACCAACCTTGTTCTTGGGAAACTATTTATCAATGAATCGGGAGTGATCCTTGATGAGAAGGATGGTAGTGCATTATTCACCAATGGTGTTAAGAAGGTAATTTTTCGTAGGGGTAATGAGGAGGTGTACGAGTATCGTCCTTCCCTTGAGGGGAATCTATATGGATCAAAGGATGGAGAGTCATGGAAGATAAGACGGCGTGATCTGAATAATCTCAAAATTCCCTGCATGATCGGTCATAAGTACTTCGATAACATCTACATTAACTTATTCCTGCCGAAGAATTGTATGTCCCTATTCCATTATAACAATATCTGCAGATGGGGAATGATTTACAAGGGAGAGAAAGTGGTTGGTAAGGATCATGAAATCCAGTTGTTTGTAGGAAATATGGCATTCACTATGGAATTTACGATTGTGGACAATATCGAAGATTATGTCGACCCTAGATTATCACAAGTCATTTTTGGGGCTCCCTTTTGCGAGATCACTAATCTGATAATTGATGACCGGAACGGAATCATGACCTTCGCTGATGGAATAAAGAGGGTTTCATACCAAACGCAATACAAGAGAAGAGACCTTAAGGAAATCGATTGTGACAGGCTTGATAAGATAAGTTCCCAACTTATTTTGTGCGATGAAGATGTTCGGAGAGGGTGTAAGAACACTTCTGATTTATCATGTGGATTTTTTAAGGATGTTAGTAAGCTTGGTTCTAAGTATCGAAAAGATGTCTTCGAGTTCGAAGACCCGAAGTACTTACACTATGAAAGCAAAACTGGTTTAGAAGACGACCTAGAGAGTGGAACCAACGATGAGGTCACGTAGTAACCCATGACCTTGAGTCTAGCTACAAGACTCGTAAATAAAGAAAAGCGCTTCTTGGGAGGCAACCCATGTTTTGTGTGATTTTATTTTGTTTGTTTGTTATTTGCTTCCGTATGCATGCTTTATTTTTATTGTTGGTAGATCATGTTTCTTAATTAAATAATGGAAATACTTTACTTTGTTGTTTTGGCCTAGTCTTAACTCCACCTAAAAGTATTTTTGCTAAAGATAAGTGTAAGGGGAAACCCCAAATATGTTTTTAAGAAACAAACCGATCATGATTCTCCACAATATTAAATGAACATGTATATTCGTATTTGTTAGAGTCAAATGCTTGTATTGAATCATAATGAAGTTTTGCAGGATTTTTCAGGAAGTAGGACCAAGTTTTTCCAAAAATTTTCTGGAAACTTAACATAAGAATTTCTGCAGGTCACTTCTGACGGCGTCACGAGTTAACTCTTGACGGCGTCACGTGTAAAAATCTAGAAATTTTACCGATTTTGTTTTTCTAACGGAGTCTTATGGTTTTTGTGAATTATTAAGTTTTATAATCTCCAGGAGATCTGCAAACTTCATTCCACAAGCATTATATCTTATTTTGTTTTCTAGGATTTAGTAACTTATATAGGTTGCCGCCGATTTTATGCGAGGTTGTCTTGTCTATTTTCTCAGGATTCACAGGTTATGTATGACAAGAAGATGATTTATATTCTGGAAGGGAAGCTTTGATTGTTCATTTTCTTAGAGGAAGATTTAACCTGGCCACCTTATTATCCATACCGAGCGAATCAGGGGAGTATTTGATTTCATTCTTTTTACTTTTTCACTTTTACATTCTTTACTTGAACATTGCGGACAATGTTCATCCTAAGTGAAGGGGAGGGTAAAATGATGATACCTTACAGATACAATTTCGCTTGAGTTTGTTTTGTTTGATGGTAGATGTGTAATAAAACTATGAGAAATACTTGTTAGTGCAATTTTAGCGCCAAATTTAAAATTTTTTACAACATTTAGGAGTGAAACTTTAGCCATAGCAAGCGTCTCATGGATAGGAGATTGTATGACTAGCACATAACCGTATATTCAGAAAAATTTTCCACCCAAATATGTGAGGTTCGCCTTTAGATTTGATAGGAAAAGCATTTATTATTAGTACTTATGAGTGTACCGGTAGCATTTAGATTCTAGAACTTGCGTTAGTAATGCATCCCGAGACCGCTAGTGAGACTACATTCGAGTAGTAGGATTTACTACATGATAAGAGGCATTAGGATCACCCTTGTGTTGAACCCGTATCATAATTACTTGACCATTTAAGTCATATGTAGCAACCCATAAATTTTCACACATCAAAATGACTATTTTGTCCTTTTGACTTTGAGTTATTGACTATTTCACTTTTACTGTAACGTAAAAGCAATTACTATAACCGGTAGTTGACAGGTAGTCTTCCAAGTTAAATAATTCATTCTGTTTTGAACTATTACTCTTTGAACATTTTTTTGTTCACCTCAGTCTATTTAACGAGAAAACCGCACTCAACGCGTACCGGCAGAACCCATAATTTTCAGACTATCATTTTAAATAGTACTATTATTTATTTTTATCAGAAAATACGAATTATTTATTTTGATAATTACCGGGGATTTAAAACTTAAAACTAGAGGATATATCGCTTTTCTTGAAGATACCGACACCGCATTATTAATGGTTTAAAATTCGATAATTATTATTCAGATTCAATAATCTAATTTTTTTATATAACTATTATAAAAACGCTTCCAGAAATATATTTCTCACAATTATCAAATCAAAGTACCGCGTTTATATCTTAACTCAACGGGGCACGGAGTACACACAATACACTACATGATGATAATCCTGAATATCTCACCCACCGCCTCTTCATTTGTCAAAACAGATAAAATCAAAAATCATATCTCATACTGTAGTATATCTTTTCATCTTCTCAAACACTCCCATCTCTCTCTCCCATCCACTCTCCCACCGCCTCTCAAACAGGCCACAGCCTCACGCCATCATCACCAAATCACACGCTGTCATTATCATCACTAAGACCAAGAAACAAGGAGGGTGAGTAGCTACGGGTTTAGATGGTGAGGTAAGGGTCTCGTTTGGTTCGAGTTAAACATCACAGCCGCGCCACCGCTACCTCTCAATCTCTCTCTCTCGTTTCCATGGTATGCCGAAGATACCATATTTATTTATATCTATTTTTCTTTTGATTAAAACCAAATAGAAATCAGTTTATTCATACTTTTCGTGGATGTAAAAACTGGATTAAATATGTTTTTGATATCATATTCGTGTGGTAATAATTAAAAGGGTGTTTATTTGATTTGGGTTTGCAAACGGGTCGACCCATCTGGTCACGGGGTGGTGTTTGTTTTGTTTGTGCTCGCACCACAACCACACCACGAGGGTGGTGTTGGCCTCATGGGTACAACCACCAAACCGCAACCCAAGAGGTTGTGTTTGTTGTTTATCTGCTGTCACAACCCGACTAGGGGTGTTTGTTTTTCAGCCACAACCAGACTAGGGGTGTTTGTTTTTCAGCCTATCTGGGATTCGTTATACTTGTTTGGAATTGCATATGAGATATGTTTATGGTGATTTTGTTGGCTTAAACTCATTGGGTTTTGCTCCTTCATTTTAATCCTAGTTTGTAACTTAAGGTGGTGTCAATTCATGTGACTAAACTGCTTATGTCAACCGGTTTAATTAATTTGTTTGATCACAACTGGCAAGAGGGTGTTGTTTTGGTCTCGATCTATACAGCCCACAAGGGTGTCCGTTTGGTTTATTTCAGTCCACACCACAACACCCAAAGGGTGCGCTTGGTTTTGTTGTTTTGACCCACACCGTAGCTTACAAGGGTGTTCGTTTGTCTGCTGTCACAGCCACCCAAAGGGTGCGCTTGGATAGGCTTATTACAGCCCAAACAAGGACATTTGCTTGTTGCTACGCAGCCCCAGCAATGGTGTGTTTGTTTGCTGAAACGCAGCCTAACTAGGGTGCGTTTGTTGGCTGCAAACAGCCCGAAAACAGCTCAATTAGGGTGCGTTTACTTGTTTACTTTGTGCACAACATAGGTTGTTTATTTGTTGCTTTCTGTCCAGCCAAAACCATCCCCAACGAGGGTTATTGTTGGCTGCTAAAACGGCCCAACCAGGGGTGTCTGTTGACTGCCAAAAGCAGACCCATATAGGGCACGTTTGCTACTGATTTTCTGCATAATAGAGTGCGTTTTGTTTGTCTATTTACTGCATACATGAGCTGTTTGGAACAGCTCACTGCAGTCCCGCCTTTTCGGCGATATCTAGAGTTCTACAACTCCGCTTGATGCGCCGTTTGCGGCTACATTTAAGTTTATGTCTTACCTACATTTCATAAAACTGGGCTGAGCTCCAGAAATGACCAGAACCATGAGCTTTTTCTGATTGAAATCTGGTGTGCAGATTTTGACACCTTTCGCCATTTTGGCTCTCATTTACTCATCGGGATGAGTTATGAGGTGCGCCACCCGGCGAAACGACCACAAGACATAGCTATATCACCCTATCTAATTACCTAAGGCCCATAACTCACTGAGTTGTGCAGACTTTCCAATCTTTGGGACTGTTTTAGAATTTCAGGTTTCTAACTCATACATAGGGCTTGTTTTAGCAAATCTTCAAGTTACAAACCTCATGTACCATGTCAAATACATATATAATCTTACAAGAGTTTAGGATTAATGTATTGCACTCGTAATGGACTTACGACTTAATAACAAATCACTTATTACCGGTTTATTCTTTTATACGTGCTTATTACCTTTCATACTTATGTTATATGATTTGTGCTTTGGCGTGCGTTTTGTGTGAGTCTATGACTTTATACCACCACACGAATGGGATACTAAACTTTTTACAAACATTGATACAAATATTCCACGAAAACTACAACACTCTACCTTTTGAAACTCATACGTATCGATTACTTTCTGCGTATTATGTTTTGAGACAAGCTTATATTCATTAGGTTATGCCGATTCTGTATCGTTGCGCTCTAATTATTGACATCACTTATGTTACTATTCTGCCATACACCTTGGCACAGTTGTGTTCATTACGTCACTACATCCCAAGGTGAGTTCATAGCCCCATTTTCCATTACTTAATTGTTTTACAAACCCTTGGGGGGAATACATGCTATTTTAACCGAGCACAATGTTTTTAAATTGTATGCTTGCCTGATTGTTTTATTATCACTAAGTACCAACCTTGCTAAACCGAGATCCCTTATTATGAACCATTTAATCACTAGCAATAGTGAGCGCAAATATTGTGAATAGGCCTATTGGGATTGACGAATCCCATTTGTATTGACTAAGTTCAAACAAATGCATTAATATTTGAGATTTAGGTATGTTAGCAAAGTACCTACCGGGATAAATCTGCCAATCGATATTGGTACACGTTAACGTTATGGTGTCATAAGCTTAGTGTATAATAACTGTTCCGGGCGTATAATAACGTAGCCTACCTGTTTTGTATTCCAAACATTGGTGTGAGTCTACAAGCTCACACTACCAACATATTGTGTTCAAACGATTTAACAAACTCTATGAATATCACTCAACCTTTGTGTTGACCTCTCAAGCATGTATTTCAGGTTCATGACGATCAAGGATGGCACGGAAGGACACAGATACTCAAGAGGGCTATAAATTTTATTATCATTCAAAAACTCACTTAATGTGATGTGTAAAC
This sequence comes from Artemisia argyi, assembly GCA_030686995.1. Lineage (NCBI taxonomy): Eukaryota > Viridiplantae > Streptophyta > Magnoliopsida > Asterales > Asteraceae > Artemisia > Artemisia argyi. The sequence goes on from CM060693.1 coordinate 29,757,457, forward strand.
ATGGAACCAATTGGGACCTCATTTTGTAATCTCTGATATTTATATAATTTGAATGATAAATCTTTTAAAACGACTCAATTGGAGTTCGTTTTCTATTATTGTGACTATTGTGCCGTCGAGTAACACCCAGTTTGAATTCCACTGCAACCATGAATTGGGGGTGTTACAGATTGGTACCAGAGCCATGGTTATAGAGAAACGGGTCTAATTGAGACCTAAACTATAACCACACTTACAAGCAAAAACATTTTTTTATAGCCTTCCGCTCTTCGTGCCTTCCATCCTCCAGACAATTATGGACTTATTAAGCATGTTATGCTACACAAACTTATCAGTATATTGATATATACCTCTTTTTATATTTTGAGCATTTCCCCGTAGACATTTTTATGCTACACAAACATAATTGCATATTGATATATGTACCATTAACATAATTGAGCATTTCCCCGTAAGCATTTTATGCTAAATGAACATATAAGTATATTGATATATACACACTGGACATTTTACACTACACGAACATATATAAGTATATTGATATATACACTCGAGTTATTTTCAATCATTTATCTAAACAATGGACTAAACATATCTGCGTATGCCTATTCTAGGGCATTACGACATAACCAGATTCTCCCAATCATGTTCCTACTCCAACATTTTATGTCCAAGACATTGTAACTGATTGCAATGGTCTTTCTTATTTTCCAAGACATTGTATTATACAATGGTCTTAATCATTTCTCAAATGTTTTGAGTCACACAATGGTTTAACCTACTTCCCAGACATTGTGAATTGCACAATGGTCTAACCTACTTTCGAGACATTGTGTTTTGCGCAATGGTCTCTAGAATCATTCCATCACATCATCAATATCATTTCATATGACATCAAAAACCCATCACAATCTATCAATTCCTAAATAGAAATATGAGATTTCTAAAGGACAAACAAATCCATTACCTACAAAAGTTGAAGTTTCTCTACATTCATCAAAGTTTTCTTATGAAACCTTCATTATTAAAAGTTCGTGATCCTGGCCAAGTATGTTCTATTTTAGAACTACTTAAAACTTCCTTTCCATGCGTACCTACCCGTACTACCTTCTATGCAATGGAATATGAAAACATAGGTTACAGGTCTTGTATGGGCGGGACTTGCAACTGAATTGTTTGACATCGCCTTTGTTTAGTGGACAGTTTCCCGAAAGCAACGGACATATCACATGTATACCTAATTTAGGTATTTGGAAATTTTATCGAACCTTGGCTAAATATAGACTAGTCACCTATATTTAACCTAGGGACAGTGGAATATAGTCTGACTAACTATATTCGACTTAAAATTTTCAAATACTGAGAATAGTTGTACTAGGGTTATGTTCAGGTTAATTTCCTACATGAACTCGATAAACCATCAAAATTCATTAAAACAATCTAGAGATACGATAGTGTCTTACCACTCAGCGAGATCTTAACACCTTATTTGTACTACCTAAATTCATTCTTGAAAATTTTCATTTATGAGATAATTCGAACTACTATCTTGGGATAGTTATCAATTCTTCTCTTTATCCCGTAAAAGTACTAGCCTGTTTAGGTCCTAAGGATACCATTCCGTCATAAACCTTTAGAATCTCTTAAAATTTTAAAGCAAACTTGACATCTCTACCAATATTAATGTTAAGCATACACTACACATTTTTGTTCATCAACATATCACATCATTAACTTCACAACCGTTGCAACCACAAGCTCATTAACAGATCTTGATGCACTTTTAAAGCTCAAATCATCCATAGTTACACCACAAGCACCTTCATCAGCTTTACAAGATTGAATATTTATTTTGTACTTTTGGAACACCAGTATCATCTCGTAATACACTACCTTGTAACTCACCGGCTAAGTATGAATGTTGTGTTGGGAATTCTTAGGTAGGATGATTTATAATGTCCTTATTTGAAATGGATTGGGATGCCTTTTCATTTAAATAAAGAAATTGTAAATCACCGAACCATAAGTTTATATTCCTCTATTTACATTGTTTGGGATGCCTCTCTATGTAAATAAAGAATTATAAACCAGTGGGCTTAGTTATATCTGATATGACATGAGTATGAACTCAAACTTTAGAATCTTCGGTATTCTATTTCTCAGCAAAAGTTTTAAGATCTCATTAGAACTTCCTAAGTTCATTCATAAGTTGTCACTTTTGCCGTTGCAAATCTTTACAATCATGAGTTATTTATTGAGTTAACAGACTTGTTACACTTTTGACTTGGTTTAGTCTCAAACTAACAAACTGTGTTTGATATTCTACCTACTTTACTTGAGTGTATGGACACCTACACATAAACTCTCCCAAGAGTTCCTTCCATTTGTTTTTTTTTTTCCATTTGTTGACATTTATTTTAAAGACATTGTTTCTCGAAATGTTCTCTCTCCACATCCCCACACCGTTTGTTACTATTGTTATTTTTGCCATCATTTAGTTCATGAGCAGACCGAGCTCTTACAACATGATCCACTGGCTTACGAGACATCAAAATTGATTCATCATCTAGGCACCTAAATGTAACCACTCTCTCTAGGCTTTTGAAACTGGTGCATTTGCAACTCATGAAATCCTTGTGAAAACAACCTCTAAGGTCAAACGACTTAAGTAAGGTCGCATTCCTATTGTTCAAGAGTTCGTTAGAACTTTCGGTAAGAATTCGAATTCACCATGTGGGAGCGTGAAGACCAGATACGTCGCAAGTACTTCCATCTTGTCTCGACTCTTGAACACTCTGTCAACAGATAACACCCACTGAACTTCGGGACGAAGTTCCAAATGAGGGGTGGATACTGTAGCAACCCATAAATTTTCACACATCAAAATGACTATTTTGTCCTTTTGACTTTGAGTTATTGACTATTTCACTTTTACTGTAACGTAAAAGCAATTACTATAACCGGTAGTTGACAGGTAGTCTTCCAAGTTAAATAATTCATTCTGTTTTGAATTATTACTCTTTGAACATTTTTTTGTTCACCTCAGTCTATTTAACGAGAAAACCGCACTCAACGCGTACCGGCAGAACCCATAATTTTCAGACTATCATTTTAAATAGTACTATTATTTATTTTTATCAGAAAATACGAATTATTTATTTTGATAATTACCGGGGATTTAAAACTTAAAACTAGAGGATATATCGCTTTTCTTGAAGATACCGACACCGCATTATTAATGGTTTAAAATTCGATAATTATTATTCAGATTCAATAATCTAATTTTTTTATATAACTATTATAAAAACGCTTCCAGAAATATATTTCTCACAATTATCAAATCAAAGTACCGCGTTTATATCTTAACTCAACGGGGCACGGAGTACACACAATACACTACATGATGATAATCCTGAATATCTCACCCACCGCCTCTTCATTTGTCAAAACAGATAAAATCAAAAATCATATCTCATACTGTAGTATATCTTTTCATCTTCTCAAACACTCCCATCTCTCTCTCCCATCCACTCTCCCACCGCCTCTCAAACAGGCCACAGCCTCACGCCATCATCACCAAATCACACGCTGTCATTATCATCACTAAGACCAAGAAACAAGGAGGGTGAGTAGCTACGGGTTTAGATGGTGAGGTAAGGGTCTCGTTTGGTTCGAGTTAAACATCACAGCCGCGCCACCGCTACCTCTCAATCTCTCTCTCTCGTTTCCATGGTATGCCGAAGATACCATATTTATTTATATCTATTTTTCTTTTGATTAAAACCAAATAGAAATCAGTTTATTCATACTTTTCGTGGATGTAAAAACTGGATTAAATATGTTTTTGATATCATATTCGTGTGGTAATAATTAAAAGGGTGTTTATTTGATTTGGGTTTGCAAACGGGTCGACCCATCTGGTCACGGGGTGGTGTTTGTTTTGTTTGTGCTCGCACCACAACCACACCACGAGGGTGGTGTTGGCCTCATGGGTACAACCACCAAACCGCAACCCAAGAGGTTGTGTTTGTTGTTTATCTGCTGTCACAACCCGACTAGGGGTGTTTGTTTTTCAGCCACAACCAGACTAGGGGTGTTTGTTTTTCAGCCTATCTGGGATTCGTTATACTTGTTTGGAATTGCATATGAGATATGTTTATGGTGATTTTGTTGGCTTAAACTCATTGGGTTTTGCTCCTTCATTTTAATCCTAGTTTGTAACTTAAGGTGGTGTCAATTCATGTGACTAAACTGCTTATGTCAACCGGTTTAATTAATTTGTTTGATCACAACTGGCAAGAGGGTGTTGTTTTGGTCTCGATCTATACAGCCCACAAGGGTGTCCGTTTGGTTTATTTCAGTCCACACCACAACACCCAAAGGGTGCGCTTGGTTTTGTTGTTTTGACCCACACCGTAGCTTACAAGGGTGTTCGTTTGTCTGCTGTCACAGCCACCCAAAGGGTGCGCTTGGATAGGCTTATTACAGCCCAAACAGGGACATTTGCTTGTTGCTACGCAGCCCCAGCAATGGTGTGTTTGTTTGCTAAAACGCAGCCTAACTATGGTGCGTTTGTTGGCTGCAAACAGCCCGAAAACAGCTCAATTAGGGTGCATTTACTTGTTTACTTTGTGCACAACATAGGCTGTTTATTTGTTGCTTTCTGTCCAGCCAAAACCATCCCCAACGAGGGTTATTGTTGGCTGCTAAAACGGCCCAACCAGGGGTGTCTGTTGACTGCCAAAAGCAGACCCATATAGGGCACGTTTGCTACTGATTTTCTGCATAATAGAGTGCGTTTTGTTTGTCTATTTACTGCATACATGAGCTGTTTGGAACAGCTCACTGCAGTCCCGCCTTTTCGGCGATATCTAGAGTTCTACAACTCCGCTTGATGCGCCGTTTGCGGCTACATTTAAGTTTACGTCTTACCTACATTTCATAAAACTGGGCTGAGCTCCAGAAATGACCAGAACCATGAGCTTTTTCTGATTGAAATCTGGTGTGCAGATTTTGACACCTTTCGCCATTTTGGCTCTCATTTACTCATCGGGATGAGTTATGAGGTGCGCCACCCGGCGAAACGACCACAAGACATAGCTCTATCACCCTATCTAATTACCTAAGGCCCATAACTCACTGAGTTGTGCAGACTTTCCAATCTTTGGGACTGTTTTAGAATTTCAGGTTTCTAACTCATACATAGGGCTTGTTTTAGCAAATCTTCAAGTTACAAACCTCATGTACCATGTCAAATACATATATAATCTTACAAGAGTTTAGGATTAATGTATTGCACTCGTAATGGACTTACGACTTAATAACAAATCACTTATTACCGGTTTATTCTTTTATACGTGCTTATTACCTTTCATACTTATGTTATATGATTTGTGCTTTGGCGTGCGTTTTGTGTGAGTCTATGACTTTATACCACCACACGAATGGGATACTAAACTTTTTACAAACATTGATACAAATATTCCACGAAAACTACAACACTCTACCTTTTGAAACTCATACGTATCGATTACTTTCTGCGTATTATGTTTTGAGACAAGCTTATATTCATTAGGTTATGCCGATTCTGTATCGTTGCGCTCTAATTATTGACATCACTTATGTTACTATTCTGCCATACACCTTGGCACAGTTGTGTTCATTACGTCACTACATCCCAAGGTGAGTTCATAGCCCCATTTTCCATTACTTAATTGTTTTACAAACCCTTGGGGGGAATACATGCTATTTTAACCGAGCACAATGTTTTTAAATTGTATGCTTGCCTGATTGTTTTATTATCACTAAGTACCAACCTTGCTAAACCGAGATCCCTTATTATGAACCATTTAATCACTAGCAATAGTGAGCGCAAATATTGTGAATAGGCCTATTGGGATTGACGAATCCCATTTGTATTAACTAAGTTCAAACAAATGCATTAATATTTGAGATTTAGGTATGTTAGCAAAGTACCTACCGGGATAAATCTGCCAATCGATATTGGTACACGTTAACGTTATGGTGTCATAAGCTTAGTGTATAATAACTGTTCCGGGCGTATAATAACGTAGCCTACCTGTTTTGTATTCCAAACATTGGTGTGAGTCTACAAGCTCACACTACCAACATATTGTGTTCAAACGATTTAACAAACTCTATGAATATCACTCAACCTTTGTGTTGACCTCTCAAGCATGTATTTCAGGTTCATGACGATCAAGGATGGCACGGAAGGACACGGATACTCAAGAGGGCTATAAATTTTATTATCATTCAAAAACTCACTTAATGTGATGTGTAAACATGGAACCAATTGGGACCTCATTTTGTAATCTCTGATATTTATATAATTTGAATGATAAATCTTTTAAAACGACTCAATTGGAGTTCGTTTTCTATTATTGTGACTATTGTGCCGTCGAGTAACACCCAGTTTGAATTCCGCTGCAACCATGAATTGGGGGTGTTACATCATATTACTTGGCTAGTTAAGTCAACTAATTTTTCCCACACCCTTAGCGTTGTACTCATTTTTAGTATACGAAACCCCTAGTACACCCCTCCGAGCCTATCTTTTCGTTTCTAACTTTAAGCATTTTACTTAAAGGAAGAATTTGTTACACGCCACTTAAATGTACACCCAAATCGCCTTAGCCTTCCGTGTATGCACCCATCTTTAGTGCATTATTGTTATTTGTTAAACCCTAAGTTAACTATCTAATTGATTACATGGTTGCTAAGTCGAGTCATATCCTTGAACATATTGTTTTGGGACGATTGGGACTCATGGGTAAAGTACTTATTTTATGGAGTAATGGGGAAGAACATCATATATTACCCCCATATGTGCGTTAATCTTAAAAGTGCTCCAAGTGTTTTGATTTTCTTAATTTGAGTCATTAGATTAGTTCATTGTAAAGTATGTAAAAATTTAAGTGTAAGGGGAATTTACATTCCCTATGATGTATTATTTTGGATGGTAGGGTAAGAGTGTATGCAAAAAAAAAAAAAAAAAATCGAAAAAATCAAGAAAAAGAAAAAAAAAATAGAAAAAGAAAAAGAGAAAAAAACAAACGGACTACCATCCCGTTTTATTCTATGTTTATTTTATGTTTTTGTTATTTTTCATTTATTAGCTTAAGTCGAGTCTAGTCTTGGCTTAGCAACGCCATATTGTACATGTAATTAACCAAGATTGTTAACTCGCCACCAGTAAAAACTTCCTATATCCAACAAAACTGTGTATTTTATATCCCTACACCTAACGTTACAACCCTTTAAAAGACCTCTTTGACAGTTTATCCTAGGTGCTTACGCCATGTGGTGGAGGTTTGATCCTTTCCCAAGCCTATGGTAATGTATTTTGCACCCGAGAGATGTGAGTATCTAAACACTATTTGTGAGGTGCTAATGTATGACCTCCGTGCTTGTCTTTGGTCTTTAGTGGAACGATTATTTGTTGTAATTACTTTTATATTAGTGTTAAATGACCCCTAACTTGTATTTTGACTAGAATAAAAGCGCATTTGCTTGAGGACAAGCAAATCTCAAGTGTAAGGGTATATGATGAGGCGAAAAATGAACCACTTTTAGGGGGTCATTTAAGCCCGAAATTGAATTTATTTGATCAAATATTGCCCTAAATCGTTCCTTTTGTGATTTTAGGTACTTTGGGAGAGAAATCTGGAAAAGGAAGAAATTCGGACGTTTTTGGAGCATAAAAGTGAAGAAAACGCCAAAGTCTTAATTTTCCTTGCTGGGAACAGTAGGTGACAGCGTCAAGAAGGAATTTCTGATGGCGTCAAGAGTAATTTCCATGACGACCCAGTACAGAATTGAAGGCGTCACGAAGTAGGGCGTCAAGAGTAAAATGCATGACGGCCTGGAAACAAATAACACATGACGGCGTCAAAAGTAGATCAAGGCAGTCCGAGAAGTATTTTGGCGGCGAGATGACGGCGTCACCGATTTTGTCTTAATGCCGTCAGACCCTATTTCCTATATATAGTATTCTAATTTTTACACATTAAAGGGAGAAGTTTTGGAGAAACCCTAAGGCCGAACTTAGTACGAATTTTACAGGTTTTTCAAGGGTTCTCAGCCCTTGAACCCTTTCATATGTAATTGAGATAAGTATTCTTTTAATTCAATCAATATGTCTATGTGTTGGTTGTCTATATCTTGTTCTTGTCTTAATTCCATCATGCTAGGCTAGATCTATCTTGTGTTTGCTTAGATCTAATGAAACCTAGATGTTAATTATGTGTTGATTACTTGTTTATGGTTGTATTGGATGAATGATTTCGATGTTAGGCTTAAGAAAACTGGCAGATCTCCAAATGGTAACATGCTTAAACGTCTTAGGAAACAGGAACTGACGTGCACTAGGTTTTATTGGTTGTATTTAATGCATGAGTAAATTCTAATGATCCCATGTTAGGAGCTTCTTAGCCGGCTCGACATAGGAGTGAAGTAGGCACTCATAGGATTGGGGAATTAAGTGCGCCACCCCATGAATGGTATTAAGGAATACAATCCGTCATCCAAGCAACTATAACAAGTAATTAACGTGTAAAAGATATCTAAGGAGTAGTGAAATCTACGTAAACACAACTTCTCCACTTATTGCTCACAACCTTAGTTAATTTAGTTTATTTTCATTTCTAGTATTTTATTTTGATTGCATCTTTAGTATTGGGTTAGTTGACTAGCAACTAATTCCGCCCAAATCCTTCAAACCCGAGATTTTTACTCGTTTTCTAAAAAATATAAAAATACAAAAATAATCATCCCTCATCTTTAGAACTAGTATTTAGGTTTTCTAATCCTAGCGACACTATTCCTAGCTGAATGATCAATCCCCCGGTACTTGTCACTATACTATACTACAACGATCAGGTACACTGCCTGGTGGGGGTTGTAAGCTTCTCAAGATCCCTTGAGAGGTAAAGCCTGGTGCGATTCCCACGTATCAGTTGCACACCAATGAATGAAATTTGGAAAACTATATATAAATTTTACAGGGTGACGGCGTCATGTGTTAAGTTGTGACGCTGTCAACTCGCCACAATAATAGAAATCGTATTGCCTAGATCTGATTTTGACATCGTCATGTGTAAAATTCTTCTGGGCCGTCACTTGTATTTTGACCCTGATGGCCTTGGTGACGCCGTCAGGTCCTATAGTTAAAAATCCTCTAGACCGTCACGTGTATTTTCCACATCCACCTCTTTTGTAACACTTGACGACGTCATTAAGGAAGTTGTGACGCCGTCAGGTACTGTTCTCAGCAAGGAAAATTAAGACTTTGCCGTTTTCTTCACTTTTATGCTCCAAAAACGTCCAAAATGCTTCCTTTTCCAGATTTCTCTCCAAAAGTACCTAAAATGACAAAAGGAACGATTTAGGGCAATAATTGATCGAATAATCTCGAATTCGGGCTTAAATGACCCCTTAAAAGTTGTTCACTTTGCGCCTCATTAATAAGACACAAGCTTTCGAAGAATTCGAAATCTTTAGTAAAAAGATCCAAAGTCAATTAGACTGTAAGATAGTGTCTATTAGAACGGATCATGGTCGTAAATTTGACAATGAAGTGCAATTTGGAGTTTATTGTGATGCTAATGGTATTACTCACAATTTCTCAGTTCCACGCACTCCACAATCAAATGAGGTAGTTTAGCGGAAAAATCGTACTCTACAAGAGATGAGTAAAACAATGCTCGATGAGCAATCTATTCTGCAAAAGTTTTGGTGTAATGCCGTAGACACTTCAACTTATATACTTAATAGGATATTGATTAGATCAATATTAGGTAAAACACCATACGAAATCTTGAAGGGAAGAAAACCTACATTAGACTACTTCAGAGTGTTTGGAAGCAAGTGGTTCATTCTAAGCACCCAAGACTACCTCACCAAGTTTGACCCAAAGTCTTATGAAGGTGTGTTCCTAGGTTACTCCCAAAATAGTAAAGCCTATGTAGTTCTTAACAAGGAGACCATGAAAGTTGAAGAGTCACTTAACATGACATTCGATGAAAGTCCTCCTCCCACGAAAACATCAGCTTTGGTGGATGATGATCTAGATGAGGAAGAAGCCACTAAGGTTAATAGCAAGAAAACTCTAGAAAATGACATTGAGGATGAAATAGTCGAAGTTGACGAAGTCATTAACATTAAGGAATCTAATAGAAAATGTCATAGTAAAGCTTAAACAAAGAACCCTTAGGTCACAAGCACAAAACAAAAGTAATTTCTTTTGTTTCATATCCACCGTAGAACCTAAGAATGTCGGTGAAGCGATTAAGGATGAAAGCTGGATAGTTGCAATGTATGAAGAGTTAAACCAATTCACTGAAAATCAAGTATGGGATTTAGTACCTCCTCCTGAAATTCATACCATCATAGGAACCAAGTGGGTATTTAGAAATAAGCTCGACGAAAATGGCGTCGTAACTAGGAACAAGGCTAGATTAGTAGCACAAGGCTACAATCAACAAGAGGGAATAGATTATGATGAAACTTATGCACCTGTAGCTAGATTAGAGTCTATTAGAATACTCCTTGCCTATGCTTGTGCCTTAGACTTTAAACTATATCAAATGGACGTGAAAAGTGCATTCATAAATGGTATTATCAACGAGGAGGTATACGTAGCACAACCTCAGGGATTCGTTGATTTCAAAAAACCGAATCATGTTTATAGACTCAAGAAAGCCCTCTACGGTCTTAAACTAGCTCCTAAAGCTTGGTATGATAGACTAAAGGCATTTTTCATTAAACATGAATATACCATGGGAATGGTTGATAACACACTCTTCACAAAGAAACGTGATTCACATCTCATCATTGTTCAAATATATATTGACAACATTATATTCGGCTCAACTTGTCCTAAATTGTCTAATGATTTCTCTAAAATCATGCATGACGAGCTTGAGAGGAGCATGATGGGCGAATTAAATTTCTTCCTTGGTCTACAAATAAAACAAATGGAAGATGATATCTTCTTTAATCAATCTAAGTACATTAAAGAGATGCTTATAAAATTTGGTCTAGAGGAGTCTAAGCCCATGAAAACGCCCATGTCTACGGAATTGAAACTCACGAAAGATGAAGAGGATGAGTCCGTAGATAATACTAAGTATAGGGGCATGATAGGTAGTTTATTATATCTAACGGCGAGTAGGCCCGATATCATGTTTAGTGTCTGCCTTTGTGCACACTTCCAAGAGGATCCCAAAACCTCTCATCTTGAAGCGGTTAAACGTATCTTCTATAGGTTAAAGGTACTATACACTTGGGATTATATTATCCCAAGGGGACCGGTGTAGAAACTATTGTCTATGCCGACTCTGATCATGCAGGAGATTATGTTGATCGAAAAAGTACGAGTGACGTTTGTACCTTCATAGGTTGTTGTCTAACTTCTTGGTACTCCAAGAAACAAACGGCTCTTGATATCTCCACGACCGAAGCCGAATACGTAAGCGCCAGAAAGGCATGTCAACAAGCACTATGGATGAAGCAAGCTCTTATCGACTACGACAACCATCTAGATGACATTCTGATTATTCTCGCACTAAACACATCAAAATTCACCACCACTTCCTTCGCGACAACGTCCAAAAAGGAAACATTTCTGTTGAGAAAGTTCCCTTTCAAGACAATATCATCGACATTCTAACCAAACCTCTCAAATGTGAATCATTTAACTATCTCCGTCTAGGTCTAGGAATGATGGAACACATCCCGTAAACCCCCTCTTGTGACTATTTGAATATTTCATTAGAAATATTAAGGTCATCTCTCGTATCCCTCTAATGACTATTAAAGTCATCCCATAATGTCTAGTTTAGCTCGGTCCATCTCTCGTTAGAAGAATTTATTAGGTATAAATTCTTTCATCGTGTCAAAAAGTCTCACTAAATCAGCGAGACTTGTTCATCAAAAATCAAAAAGGGACAAAAATTTGTCCCAGCAGATCACGGCACCACTAATTTTAGTGGTACCGTGGTACCGTGTGTCTGACATTGGTCGTGTATCAGTCTCCTTTCCCTCACAATTCACATTTGAACTTTCTAAATTTCCTCCATTGTTGCCAAAGTCGAACTTCACAACCCAAATCTCAATTACACCATCTCAAAATCATATTGGAGGCATTATTCTTCAAGTAAATCAATCATTACTAATCTCTTATCATCAATTGTAAGTTATTTCATTCTAATCTTTCTTTGATCTTGAGTCCAGGGTTATTTTTACACAAAGAATTGGAATTAGGGATCTCTTAAGAAGTTATTTAATCTTTAGGGAATTAAGATTAGATGCTTATAATGTTTAGTGATTTTAAATTTCCCAAACAAAGAATCACATTTAGGAGATTAGATTAGCAAATTCAACATAAATCTTTCAAACTCAAAATCTAATTCCATAATTTCAAAAATTCGTAAATCTAGGATCATGAATATTATTTTTGTGCATTATTGATTCAAATTCAAAGCGTTTTCTCATGCATACATGATCTCATGAATATTAATCAAATTACATAACTATTATGTACTCTTCAAAATATTTAATTGAGCAAAAGCAAAATTAGGAGTGTTTGGATAATCTTATTAAGTTAATTTTAGAGTCAAGATTATCGCATCTCCTCATAGTTTGCATATAGGCACACACTAGGCACATATCTTCATTATAAACATCCTTGATGATTATAAACAATTTATCTTTTATAGGTTCCAACCATGTCTCACCTCTATGACTTTGATCACCTCTCAACCGACAACTACATGCCCGACATCGCTCATAAACCAACAACACCCGGAAATCACATTCTTCCTTAAATAAATCTTGAAAACCGTCGATTTCATGAAGGTCGTGTTGTTGATCCCTCTCTAATCTACGATAGAGATATCAACATGTCATTTAGGGCTATAGGTCTCGATTGTTTGCTACACATTACGAGTACATTTGTCCTCATTTTGTGATATAATTCTTTTGACAAGTTGAACTCGTACGTAACGAGGATCAATCTTTGTCACTTTGGTTTGGATTCACAACTTTAAGTTTGTCCTTACTCTTGAGCAATTTGCTTAAATTCTTCGAATTCCCAATCATGAGCAATGTGCCTACACCGTAGATTGGTGTCTTGAGTCACTCTTCAACTACAAAGAAGAGGATAGTCCTTATTGTTCCAATATACCCACTCCAGGCGAACTCACTAAACTCCTTCGTACTCACAAGTACACTCCTTTTCTCGATCCAATGAAAATTCGTTTAGCAGAGGTTCATTAAGAATTGCTCTCTCGAGCAATCATCCTTATGGAAAACGTTCTTAGTCTACAAGGTGTCCGTGAGCAACTTCCCGCATGTTGTGCTCATATGTTGTTTTGTGTCCTCACTCATCAACCATACAACCTTGCCTACTTTTTCGAAAAGAGAATTGTACATCTCAAAGGTAACAAAACTAAGTTGATACCATATGGGATGTTCCTAACCCGTTGATAAGGCAAAAAATGAACCACTTTTAGGGGGTCATTTAAGCCCGAATCCGAATTTATTTGATCAAATATTGCCCTAAATCGTTCCTTTTGTGATTTTAGGTACTTGGAGAGTGAATTCTGGAAAAGAAGCCATTTTGGACGTTTTTGGAGCATAAAAGTGAAGAAAACGGCAAAGTCTCAATTTTCCATGCTGGGAACAGTAGGTGACGGCGTCAAGAGTAATTCCTTGACGGCGTCAAACCTCAAGAATTAAAATCCGTAGTTGATGACGGCGTCACACACAGGGCGTCAAGAGTAATTTGTGTGACGGCCTAGGCCTTGACGGTGTCAGAAGTAGATCAAGGCCGTCCGAGGAAGTATTTGGCGGCGAGATGACGGCGTCACACCTTTGTTCTTGACGCCGTCATCCCTATTTTCCTATATATAGTTTTCTAGTTTTTCACATTTAGAGAGAGAAGTTTTGGGAGAAACCCTAAGTACGATTTTGGTGTAACTTTACAGGTTTTTCAAGGGTTCCAACCCCTTGATACCTTGCATGATTAATCAAGATAAGTGTTCTTCTAATTCAATCAATATGTCTATGTGTTGGTTGTCTATATCTTGTTCTTGTCTTAATTCTATCATGCTAGGCTAGATCTCTTTTGTGTTTGCTTAGATCTAATGAAACCTAGATATTGATTATGTGTTGATTACTTGTTTATTCTTGTCTTGGATGAATGATTTATATGTTAGGCTTAAGAAAACTGGCAGATCTCCAAATGGTAACATGCTTGAACGTCTTAAGAAACATGAACCGAGGCGCACTAGGTCTTTATTGGTTGTATTTAATGCATGAGCCACTGTTTACAATCCCTATAGTTGTGCTGGGCATGGTGTAGGAGGAGATAAGAGCTCATAGAATTGGGGAGTTATGTGTGCCACCCCATGAATGGTATTAAGGAATACGATCCATCATCCATGCAATTATAACAAGTAATTAACGTGTAAAAGATATCTAGGGAGTAGTGAAATCTAAGTAAACACATTTTCTCCAATTACTGCTCACAACTCTAGTATAATTAATTTATTTTCATTTTTATTATTTTATTTTGATTGCATCTTAGTATTGGGTTAGTTGAATAGCAACTAATTCCGCCCACTCTTCCAAAACCCGAGATTTTACTTGTTTTCATAAAAATATAAAAATACAAAAATATTCATCCCTCACCTTTAGAACTAGTATTTAGGCTTTCTAATCCTAGCGACACTATTCCTAAGCTGAACGATCAATCCCCCGGTACTTGTCACTATACTATACTACAACGATCAGGTACACTGCCTGGTGGGGGTTGTAAGCTTCTCGAGATCCCTCGAGAGGTAAAGCCTGTTGCGATTCCCACGCATCAAGTTTTTGGCGCCGCAGCCCGGGGAATAGTTATTGTCTAGGTTAGAATTTCTTTTTATTAGGTCTACTTGCTAGATTTCTTTCTAGTAAGATTTTATTTTTATTTTTAGGTCTTCTTTAGTCTATCTTATTTCTTCGTGCTTTTGTTCGTAACTCATTACCATCCGACATCATGGAAGGTGGTAACATCTTTGAACCCGTCATCCCACCACAACAAAACCCACCACTAGAACCCCTTAGGCCCCGAACCTTAGGAGAGTATTCCCGACCTAGCCACCAAGGCTACCGAAACACCATTGAGCTCACCGGAGCCAATGTGACTCCCTTGCGATCCGACACCATCCGGTTGGTGCAAAGCGGAAGTGCATTCCATGGACTTCGTTCCGAAGATCCAAATCAACATCTTAAGGACTTCCTCAAAATCGTAGATTCCATAGACCTAGATGTTGCAACTAGAGAGACAACCCGTTTACGCCTATTCCAATTCTCTCTACGGGATCAAGCTAGTCAATGGCTTGAGCGTTTACCCGCGGGATCCATCACCACATGGGACAATCTCGCCAATCGCTTCCTTACCCAATTCTTTCCACCGGAAAAGACTGCAATGCTTAGAAGGGACATTTTGATGTTTGAGCAACAGCGGGGTGAAACTTTCTACGAGGCTTGGGCCCGTTTTAAGGATCTCCTCCACAAGATCCCTCATCATGGCATAAACCTTTGGTTATTAGTCCAGATTTTCTACGACCATGTTAACTATCACACTAAGCGCACTATCGACAGGGCCGCGGGAGGTAAATTGCGTGATAAGAACGCCGAGGAGTCTTGGGCAATTATCGAAGAGCTCGCTGTTGATAATCATGAGATGTAGGAATTTAAACATACGATAGAAGCGGCCATCAATGCAGTCTCGACATCTGGAGGAACCACCAAAATCCCTGATGAACTCCTATGCAAACTTGAGGCAAAAGTTGACTATTTTGAGGAAAGGCAAAGGAGACCTTTGAGTCCTAGACGGGCTACTGTCAATTCTGTCTCAAAAACAACTTCGGCACCATTATCTGAATCACCCTCTAGGGAAAACACCGAGACTTTTCAGAACTATGCCCCACCTTGTTCCCCTCCCAAAGAGCTTGGTTCGGAGTTTGAAGCTAGGATGAGAGAATATATGGCAACTCACTCTGATCGGCTTGCTAGATTCGAGGAAGCAGTTTATAAGCAGAAAGAGGAAATGCAGGAGAAAATGAATGAGATGATGAGTCTCTTAGAGGAGTATGCCAACCAGAGAACCCCCGAAAGAATACTACTAAGGAAAGAAAGCGCCACTCCCACCACCCAATTTGTTAACTCCATCACCATCGTCCAAAAAGATAACGAGAAGGCAGGAACTCCTGCTAAACAGACCTTAGAAAAACCACCAGAATCCCAACCTTTGAGCTACTACCTGAAACATGATATAAACGAAAACACCATAACAAATTGGATTAAGGGTGATGGGCGTAACCAACCTCCCAATCAAGGGTCTGAAAATGAGGAAGAAGTGAAAGATGAGTATGATACGCTACCTGGAGGATCAGTATTCGAAAGACTAGTGGTACAAAAGGTAGCTACTAAGCAGGTGGCATGTGGGAACTTTCAGATACCAACAAGCATCGGGGACTTGAAACATCTTAGTGCTTTCACCGACCAAGGATCGGAAGTAAATCATATGCCCCTGACTATTTACGTCCAACTAACGTAAAAAATGCCAACCCCTACTCGTGTTAGGTTATCTCTCGTTGGACACTCGTACGTATATCCCCTAGGAATCGCAGAAGATGTGTTAGTTAATGTCGTTGGATTCATGTACCCCGTTGATTTTATGATCATCGATGATAAAGGGGATGGATGCATGCCAATAATCCTTGGGTCACCATTCCTCACCACCGCTAAGGCTGTCATTAAGTATGAAGGTAGAAAGATCGAGCTTAAATCTGGAAAAAGAAAGATTAGCTTCCCCATGACCCCACAAAGTAAGCATGAGGATTTGAGTTGGAGAAAGGTCAAAAACAACATTGACACGACACCCATTTGTGTTCAGAATAAAATTCTTGCATGGGAGGCAAGAATCAAAAGCTATAAGGAAGAAAAAAATGAGCGAAGCAAAAACAATAAGGTTCAGGCATAATTCGAATATACTCAACCCAAAAATAATCATGTACCATTTGAGGAAGGGAACTTGGTGCTCTTGAGACACTTGGAAACAACAATACCACCCGATAAACCAAGTCCTTGGTGGTATGGGCCATTCACAATCGAAGGTGTGAGCCAAGATGGAGTAGCTAACTTGAGAAGCAAATTAGGTGGGAAGGTGATTGCGAGTATCGACAGATTGAGGCACTACCACCATAACAGTAATGATCACAACTATATGGGGTATATCATTTCAAATGATGAGATCACGTAGTAACCCATGACCTTGAGTCTAGCTACAAGACTCATAAATAAAGAAAAGCGCTTCTTGGGAGGCAACCCATGTTTTGTGTGATTTTATTTGTTTGATTGTTATTTGCTTCCGTATGCATGCTTTATTTTTATTGTTGGTAGATCATGTTTCTCAATTAAAAAGTGGAAATACTTTATTATGTTGTTTGGCCTAGTCTTAACTCCAACCTAAAAGTATTTTTTGCAAAAGATAAGTGTAAGGGAAAACCCCAAATATGTTTTCAAGAAACACACGATCATGATTCTCCACAATTTTAAGTGAGCATGTATATTCGTATTTGTTAGAGTCAAATGCTTGTATTGAGTCATAATGAAGTTTTGCAGGATTTTCCAGGAAGTAGGACCAAGTTTTTCCAGAAATTTTTCGGAAACTTAACATAAGAATTTCTGCAGGTCCATTCTGACGGCGTCATGAGTTTACTCTTGACGGCGTCAGGAGTAAAAATCTGGAAATTTTACCGGTTTTGCTTTTCTAACGGAGTCTTATGGTTTTTGTGAATTATTAAGTTTTATAATCTCCAGGAAATCTGCAAACTTCATTCCACAAGCATTATATATTACTTTGTTTTCTAGGACTTAGAAACTTATATAGGATGCCGCCAATTTTACGCGAGGTTGTCTTGTCTATTTTTGTCAGGATTTACAGGTTATGTTCGACAAGGAGATGATTTAAATTCTGGAAGGGATGCTTTGATTGTTCATTTTCTTGGAGGAAGATCTAACTTGGCCAACCTATAATCCATACCGAGCGAATCAGGGGAGTATTTGATTTCATTCTCTTTACTTTTTCACTTTTACATTCTTTACTTGAACATTGGGGACAATGTTCATCTTAAGTGTAAGGGGAGGGTAAAAAGATGATACCTTACATATGCACTTTCGCTTGAGTTTGTTTTGTTTGATAGTAGATGTGTAATAAAACTATGAGAAATACTTGTTAGTGTAATTTTAGCGCCAAATTTAAAATTTTTTACAACATTTAGGAGTGAAACTTTAGCCATAGCAAGCGTCTCATGGATAGGAGATTGTATGACTAGCACATAACCGTATATTCAGAAAAATTTTCCACCCAAATATGTGAGGTTCTCCTTTAGATTTGATAGGAAAAGCATTCATTATTAGTGCTTATGAGTGTACCGGTAGCATTTAGATTCTAGAACTTGCGTTAGTGATGCATCCCGAGACCGCTAGTGAGACTACATTCGTGTGCTAGGATTTACTACATGATAAGAGGCATTAGGATCACCCTTGTGTTAAACCCGTATCATAATTACTTGACCATTTAAGTCATATTACTTGGCTAGTTAAGTCAACTAATTTTTCCCACACCCTTAGCGTTGTACTCATTTTTAGTACACGAAACCCCTAGTACACCCCTCCGAGCCTATCTTTTCGTTTCTAACTTTAAGCATCTTACTTAAAGGAAGAATTTGTTACACCCCACTTAAATGTACACCCAAATCGCCTTAGCCTTCCGTGTATGCGCTCATCTTTAGTGCATTATTGTTATTTGTTAAACCCTAAGTTAACTTTCTAATTGATTACATGGTTGCTAAGTCGAGTCATATCCTTGTACATATTGTTTTGGGACGATTGGGACTCATGGGTAAGTACTTATTTTATGGAGTAATGTGGAAGAACATCAATTATTACCCCCATATGTACGTTAATCTTAAAAGTGCTCCAAGTGTTTTAATTTTCTTAATTCGAGTCATTAGATTAGTTAATTGTAAAGTATGTAAAAATTCAAGTGTAAGGGAAATGTTCATTCCCTGTGATGTATTATTTTGGATGGTAGGGTAAGAGTGTATGCAAAAAAAATAAATAAATAAATAAAAAATAAAAAATAAAAAAAAAAAGAGAAAAAAAAAGAAAAAAAAAAGAGAAAAAACATACGGACTACCATCCTTTTTATTCTATGTTCATTTTATGTTTTTGTTATTTCTCATTTATTAGCTTAAGTCGAATCTAGTCTTGGCTTAGCAACGCCATATTGTACATGTAATTAACCAAGATTGTTAACTCGCCACCAGTAAAACTTCCTTTATCCAACAAAACCGTGTAATTCATATCCCTATACCTAACGTTACAACCCTTTAAAAGACCTATTTGATAGTTTATCCTAGGTGCTTACGCCATGTGGTGGAGGTTTGATCCTTTCCCAAGCCTATGGTAATCTATTTTGCTATGACAGGTAGTGAGAGATATCTTCCATTTCCATAATGTTATATTACTTTATTACACCCGAGAGATGTGAGTATCTAAACATTATTTGTGAAGTGCTAGTGTATGACCTCCGTGCTTGTCTATTGGTCTTTAGTGGAACGATTATTTGTTGTAATTACTTTTATATTAGTGTTAAATGACCTCTAACTTGTCTTTTGACTAGAATAAAAGCGCATTTGCTTGAGGACAAGCAAATCTCAAGTGTAAGGGTATATGATAAGGCGAAAAATGAACCACTTTTAGGGGGTCATTTAAGCCCAAATCCGAATTTATTTGATCAAATATTGCCCTAAATTGTTCCTTTTGTGATTTTAGGTACTTGGAGAGTGAATTCTGGAAAAGAAGCCATTTTGGACGTTTTTGGAGCATAAAAGTGAAGAAAACGGCAAAGTCTCAATTTTCCATGCTGGGAACAGTAGGTGACGGCGTCAAGAGTAATTCCTTGACGGCGTCAAACCTCAAGAATTAAAATCCGTAGTTGATGACGGTGTCACACACAGGGCGTCAAGAGTAATTTGTGTGACGGCCTAGGCCTTGACGGCGTCAGAAGTAGATCAAGGCCATCCGAGGAAGTATTTGGCGGCGAGATGACGGCGTTACACCTTTGTTCTTGACGCCGTCATCCCTATTTTCCTATATATAGTTTTCTAGTTTTTCACATTTAGAGAGAGAAGTTTTGGGAGAAACCCTAAGTACGATTTTGGTGTAACTTTACAGGTTTTTCAAGGGTTCCAACCCCTTGATACCTTGCATGATTAATCAAGATAAGTGTTCTTCTAATTCAATCAATATGTCTATGTGTTGGTTGTCTATATCTTGTTCTTGTCTTAATTCTATCATGCTAGGCTAGATCTTTTTTGTGTTTGCTTAGATCTAATGAAACCTAGATATTGATTATGTGTTGATTACTTGTTTATTCTTGTCTTGGATGAATGATTTATATGTTAGGCTTAAGAAAACTGGCAGATCTCCAAATGGTAACATGCTTGAACGTCTTAAGAAACATGAACCGAGGTGCACTAGGTCTTTATTGGTTGTATTTAATGCATGAGCCACTGTTTACAATCCCTATAGTTGTGCTGGGCATGGTGTAGGAGGAGATAAGAGCTCATAGAATTGGGGAGTTATGTGTGCCACCCCATGAATGGTATTAAGGAATACGATCCGTCATCCATGCAATTATAACAAGTAATTAACGTGTAAAAGATATCTAGGGAGTAGTGAAATCTAAGTAAACACATTTTCTCCAATTACTACTCACAACTCTAGTATAATTAATTTATTTTCATTTTTATTATTTTATTTTGATTGCATCTTAGTATTGGGTTAGTTGAATAGCAACTAATTCCGCCCACTCTTCCAAAACCCGAGATTTTACTTGCTTTTATAAAAATATAAAAATACAAAAATAATCATCCCTCACCTTTAGAACTAGTATTTAGGCTTTCTAATCCTAGCGACACTATTCCTAAGCTGAACGATCAATCCCCCAGTACTTGTCACTATACTATACTACAACGATCAGGTACACTGCCTGGTGGGGGTTGTAAGCTTCTCGAGATCCCTCGAGAGGTAAAGCCTGTTGCGATTCCCACGCATCACCCGTCTCTATCATTACATCATGAACTTTCACCCATATCTTCACGGTCCACAATACTTACTTGTTAAACCCATCATAGAACCCATTAATGAGTTTCATATCTCTTCCATTTTCATTTCTGCCTCCTCTGTCGACTACGACATCTATGACGACCCTACAGATGTGGGAGTGGTGCGAGCTGAACTCGAGAGTGTGATAGAACCAAATGAAGTTGAAATGATCCTTGAGAAGCATGGACTTGAGTAGTTAGGAAGGGATTAGTTGCTTAATCTCATATTATGATTTAATAATATTTCACTCAACTTATTGCATGCTTGACTATCTCCCTAACCTCTTGGATTATTTAAATCTTATATTATGTTGGATGTTAGCCTATTTTGTCTATCTAAGTGCATGCTTTTTCCTACTTAGATGCATGTTTGACTCTCTTTGATTGCTAGATGTAGAGTAGCATTGGACTTATTTGGAAAATTAATCTTTAGTGATTTGAGGCACTATCATTTACTGCAAATAGTCCACCTAGTAAAACCCTTCTAGCTAATAAAACATAGGCATCATAGAAAACTTTCGCTCTTCCCAGGATACGGCACCATTAAATATGCGATGGTACCGTATGCTATGTAGTGATACCGTCCCATGCTAAGACAAAATTTATTGTTTCCTCTCAAATTCTGCATCCCTATCCTCCAAACCTGCAAAATTTTGCACACTCTCATGCACCTTAAGATTCCTCTAGACCCCCATAGGACATCCTTATCACCCTTAATTCAAATCACACCACTCTTACTTATTTAAGGCTTCACTCTTGGAAGCACTTCTTGAAACTCATCATCATCCTTACACCTTTCATTCACCATGGCTTCCACACAAGGATCCACAACTCACATCTCCAAGAAATCTAGAATCACCATTAGGCCTCTATCAAAACCTCTCTTTGTTGATCTCACCAAAGATGATGAAGTCATAACACCACCTTCCCAAAGCAATCCAAACTCACCACCTCCACCAAATGCTCCTTCCAAGTCATCATCTACTAGGACATCTTCATCGTCCTCCTCCTTCAATACCATGCCATCATCTATGGACTCCACACTCTCACCTATCACACCATTGGACTATGTTATGCCAACTCCATCACCAACATACTCACCACCACCTCCATCACCAATCATGGGCCCTCCTATACAACTCAATACAGTTGATATACATAGTGCTAATTGCCTATGTTGTCTTCACAACCATAACCTCATTTCCTCTTTAAGAGATGAACTCTAATACATGTTCTCTTATGTGGAACAACTCTTGACACCACCACAACCACCAATCATGTCACCATCACCATCTCTTAGCTCATTCAACTAAACATGCTTATTTTTAGTACTCATGAATAATTCTTAGGACTTCATCTTGGACTAGAAGCAAATCTTAGGACCTCTCAAGTCACTAAAGATTAATATGTGCTTCTTGTAGTTGTAGTTTTTGTCATAACTTTAATGTACTCACACTTTATGTGTGGAGTATCTTTTAATGCATAAGCTTATTATCTTTCCTTAGTTGTTCCTTCATGGTTGGATATTTGTCTTAGTTGCTACATGCTAGATATTGTTCTTGTGTCATCTAACTTTGTTTTGTAGCAAGAACCATTGCTCGATCACTTGGTGTTCTCCAAACAAGGGGGAGTATACATCAAGGGGGAGCCTTAGTAGATATTTTTGCTTCCACAAAAAGGGGGAGAAGTGGAAATAAACTCACACTAAAAACTTGTCAAAACTAGTTTTTCACATAAAATGAGTTTATGTTTTCTCATCGTCAAAAAGGGGGAGATTGTTGATGCAAATAATGTCTAAAAACGTTATTCTCATCTTTCGATATCTCTATGTTTTTGTTGGGTTTTAAGGTTCTACTGCTGAAGAATTGCACCAAGTATAAAACTGCTACTAGTGAAACCAATCTACTGCTAGTTCATTATGGTGTTTGGACTCTACTGGTAGTTGATTCTACTGCTAAGGGACTCTGCTTCTTAAGAGATAAGATTGTATACACGGTTAGATATTTTAGGAAAAGATATTATCTTGCATGTAAAGTTGTTGTAAACCGACTAGGACTCCTTGGTCTATAAAAGGAGGTGTCTAGGGTTAGAATAGATACGTATCATTATTATTCTCATTTTCACTTAAAGGTTGTAAAACCCTAGCATTTGTTGAATGCGCGTATATTAATATATTGAAGTGTTGAAAGTGTTTAAAATCATTCTTCTTAAGTTAAGCTTTAATATTCCGCGTTATTGCTTAAGTGTTATTCTAAGTCAATCTCTATAGGATCGTTTGCTCAACTGGGATCAACAAGTGGTATCAGAGCTTTTGATCTAGACGTTGTTATCAAGAAGAACTTGTTACTTGCAAGAATATGTTCCTGGTCTACTGCTGAAGATGGGTGACGAAACTCACATGGTGACTGCTTCAAAGGTGCCCATGCTCAAGGAAGGTGAGTATGAGCTGTGGAAGATGAGAATTCGACAGTACATTCGAATGATCGATTTCAACATGTGGAATGTCATTGTGAATGGTGACTCTCTACCACAAAAAGGTCCTGACGGGAAAGAAATTCCTATCAAATCTGCAGAAGAAAACTCAGTAAGAAAGATTGAGATCAAGGCTCATAGTATTCTCTTGATGGGGATACCGAATGAATTTCAATTGTACTTTGATAGTTGTGAGACTGCAAAAGATCTGATGGATGCTGTAGAAATCAGATTTGGAGGTAATGATGCTACTAAGAAGTCAAGGAAGAACATGCTGAAACATCAATTCGAAAACTTCTCTACTACAAGTGGAGAAAAGCTAGATGGTACATACAATAGGTTTAATCAACTTGTTAGTTACTTAAAGCTTGTTGGTTATGTAGTTCCTCAAGAAGATGTAAACCTTAAGTTTCTTAGAAGTCTAGCACCTGAATGGAGCATGCATATAGTTGTTTGGAGGAATAAGCCTAATTTTGAAACTATGAAGTTAGAAAGCCTCTACAACAATTTGAAGGTGTATGAACCAGAGCTGAATTCTACAACTACTTCATCTTCTACTACTCAAAACCTAGCTCTTGTGTCTTCAAAGAACAAAGTATCTCAAGAATCTCACTTTACTGCTTACGTAGTGTCTGCTGCTAGTACGGATGGATATGTTGCTGGTTCTAATGACTAAAACTCAATAAGTAATGCTGCTATATGTGTATTCCTGGCTGATCTTACAAAAAACACTAACACTCAGATCCTCAATCAAGATATGGATCATATTGATCCTGGTGAACTTGAAGAAATTGATCTTGAGTGGCAGATGACAATGCTAACTTTAAGGGCCAAAAGATTTTTGAAGAGGGCATGAAGAGAAGTCAAATATAGGGCTAAGGAGAATATGGGTTTTGACAAATCAAAGATGGAATGCTTCAATTGCAACAGGAAAGGTCACTTTGCAAAGGAATGCAGGGCTCCAAAGAAGATTGTTGAACATCCAAAGAAGGCTACTGAAGAACCAAAGAATAAAACAACTGCTTTAGTATCTTGTGATGGGTTGGGTGACTATGACTGGAGTAACATGGCTGAAGAAGAACCAAACCATGCTTTTGTGGTTGAGGTAAAGCCCAAAGTGCATAACTTTGCACTTATGGCTTATGCTTCATCATCTTCTGGATCTGACTCTGAGGTATCTAATGATTCTGATCTATCTGTGTGTTCTTTTAAATCATGTGCTGACACTGTAGAAGAACTTAAGTCTAGGAATAAGAGCCTTAGAAAATAAGTTGAACACCTAAAACTTGATAACTTAGATTATAAAGTAGGTATTCAAAATGTGGAAAGAAGATTAGAATATCTCAAACAGTGTGAGCTAGAATATATGGATAGAATTAACCAATAGCATGTTGAGATCTATAAGAAAAATAGTGAAATTGAATTTCTCAAGAAAAAGCTAGAAGAAGCATAAATAGATAGGGATGCAGCTCTTGCAGAAAAAGATAAACACATAGTAAGGGTTGAAAAACAACAATTTGCTTCAGATCTAGTAAATAAGTCTATTAAGAGTCTTTTGATGAGAAAAAGAAGTGGAATGGGCTATAATGAAGTTGCTCCCTCAGTTAAGAGTGCCTATGCTCCACCAGAAAAAGAATTGACTTTTATAAGTGAGTTAGACATGGAAAAACCTGTAGGTGAAACTAGTAATAGTGTCACATAAACACCTAAGGTTGAAGTTAGAAAATTTTCTGATGCTCCTATTATTGAAGACTTGGAGTCATATAGTGATGAGGAACAGGTTGAACCAAAACAATGTGTTAAAAAGGAAGAAATTCCTACAAAAGTTGAACCTAAAATTGAACAGGTTAAGTTTGTGAGACCTGTGCTGGGTAAGAACATCTCTAGGAAAATGGTAAAGTATAATGAGGTACCTAGATAACAGATGAAAAGTTTTTATAATAAGCCTAGGGGTAATCAGAGAAACTTTAATAACCTAGTTTCAAATAAGTTAGGTAATGAGTTTCAATTAAAGAAGAAGGCTTGTTATAAGTGTGGTAGTTTAGAGCACTTAATAAATAATTGTGAAAACCACCAACAGCCTATTTGGAATCAATACACAAGGGTGAATCATAAATATTTTCCAAAACTTACTCACCCTTATCCAAATAGAAACATGGTTCCAAGGGCTGTGTTACTAAGATCTGGTGCAACTAGATCAATTTTTGCTGCTAAAACAAATGGTGCATTTAAACCTACAACAACTGGCTCTACTACTGGCTCTGCTGCTAGTAAGCACTCTGCTGCTAGTATAAAATTTTCTACTTCTGGGCCAAAAGTTATAACAAATACAGTTGTTGGAAATTATTTTTATGTTGTTAAGGCCTCAGCTTGCTGGACTTGAAAACCTAAATCAAATGTTTCAAATCATGTTTCCAAAAACACCAGTGCATCAATAGACTTGAAGAAATTTGATTATGTTGATGCACAAGGCAGATCCAAGTCAGTAATGGCTTGGGTCCCCAAGAGAAACTAATTTCTCTACTTTTATGTGCAGGGCAATCTACAAGAAGAACTAAAAGATATAGTTGTTTTTTATAGTGGATGCTCTGGACATATGACTGGTGACATATCCAAACTTGAAGATTTTGAAGCTTTTGAAGGTGGTTATGTTGCTTTTGGGAATGATCCAAAAGGAGGAAAGAATATTGGCAGAGAAACTCTAATAACAGGAAATTTGGACTTTGAGAAAGTATATCTTGTGAAAGGACTTCAATTTAATCTCTTTAGTGTCTCACAAATGTGTGACAAAAGGAATTTTGTTCTTTTAACATACACTGAATGTATGGTCCTTTCTCCTGATTTTCAGTTGTCAAACGATAAAATTGTACTATTGAGAGTCCCTAGAACTGAAAATATATAGAGTGACCATATTAAGAACATAGTTCCCAAAAGAGCTTTGACTTGTCTGATTGCAAAGGCTACTCTTGATGAGTCCAAATTATGGCATAGAAGGCTTGGACATCTGAACTTCAAGACTATGAACAAGTTAGTGAAAGAAAATCTTGTCAGAGGATTGCCTAAAATGGTGTTTGAAGATTGTGAAACTTGTGTTGCTTGTCAAAAGGGAAAACAGCACAGAGTTTCATTCAAATCCAAGACAGTGAACACAAACACCAAGCCCTTATACTTGCTTCATTTGGATCTATTTGGGCCTATCTTTGTGAACAGTTTGAAAAGGAAGTCTTATTGCCTAGTTGTCATAGATGACTTTAGTAGTTTACTTGGGTATTCTTTTTAGCCACTAACGATGAAACTACAGAGATTCTCAAGGAATTCAATACAAGAATAGAAAACCTGATAAACCAAAAGGTTAAGAGAATCAGATGTGACAATGGAACTGAATTTAAGAATGAAGTGACGAATCAGGTTTGTGTTGGGAAGGGTATTTTAAGACAATACAGTGTTGCTAGAACACCATAACAAAATGGTGTTGTAGAGAGGAGAAATAGAACATTGATTGAGGCTGCAAGAACAATGTTGTCTAATTCTAAACTACCTATACCTTTTTGGGCTGAAGCTGTGAATACTGCATGTTTTGTGCAAAATAGAAGTAAGGTGGTTAAGCCTCACAACAAGACTCCATATGAGCTGTTTCATGGAAAGAAACCTATGATTAATTTCTTTAAACCATTTGGATGTCCTGTTACTATCTTAAATACCAAGGATCAGCTAGGCAAGTTTGATGAAAAAGCTGATGAAGGATACTTTGTTGGTTACTCTATACATAGTAAAGCTTTTAGAGTGTATAACAAGAGAACCAAACATGTAGAGGAGAATTTGCACATCAAGTTTAGTGAAACTTCATCAAATGGTGCAGGGAAAGGACCAGAATGGCTATTTGATATTGATATTCTCACCAAGACAATAAATTATGCACCAGTTATTGTAGATGCAAACACTGACAGTATTGCATGTACAAATGCAAATGAATCTGCATCTACAAGTACTAAAGTGTCTACACCACAAGAAGAATTTATTTTGGTTGAGAAATTGAAGATTGGTCCAACCATTATTCCTATTCAGAAGGTTCAAAGTTCACAAGAAGATGATGTTACTTGTGATAAGCCCAAGGAAGCTGAAGAAGGTTATGAGGTACCCGTTAATGTTGAAAAGGTGGTTAATGAAAAGGTTGTTGAAGAATCTTTAAATACAAATGACAGTACTTTCACTAGCAGTAGATTTGCTGACTCTACTGCTGCACCAAGAGACTCTACTGCTAGGCCAAAGTAAACTACTGATGTAACAGATGACTCTACTACTAGGCCAAAATAAGCACCTACTACTACAGAAGATTCTGCTGCTCAACAAACAGATCCTACTTCTTCACCAAAGTTTCCTTCTGTGGACATACAGGGTAGATCTTTTGCTGATCTAAACTATCCTGATGATCCAAACATGCCTCCTCTAGAGAAAATTTACTATGGCACTGATGATGAAGCTCTTGATGGCACAATGTTTGGAGCAGGGGCTGATATCAATAACATGGAACTCAATATTCCTGTCAGTCCTATACCTACTACAAGAGTTCATAAGAATCATCCCAAAGATCAAATTCTCAGTGATCCAACATCATATGTTCAAACAAGAAGGATGACTAAAGAGCAGAAAGATATAGTACATCAAAGTTTCTTTGCAAGGTCTCTTCATCAAAGAAATAGTCACAAAGATCTTCAAAATTGCTTGTTTGCTTGTTTTCTTTCACAAGTAGAACCCAAGAATACCTATAAAGCTCTACAAGATCCAAGCTGGGTTGAGGCAATGCAAGAAGAACTTCTGCAATTTAGACTATAAGAAGTATGGAATTAATTGATTTGCCAAATGGACAAAGGGTGATTGGTACTAAATGGGTTTTCAGATGCAAAAGAGATGAAAGAGGTATTTTTATAAGGAATAAGGCAAGATTGGTTGCACAAGGTTATACACAACAAGAGGGTATTGATTATGATGAGGTATTTGCTCCTATGGCAAGAATAGAAGCTATCATATTGTTCTTAGCTTATGCTTCATATAAAGACTTTGTTGTATATCAAATGGATGTTAAGAGTGCTTTTCTTTATGGAACAATTGAAGAGGAAGTTTATGTAAGTCAACCACCTGGTTTTGAAGATCCTGACTTTCCTAATAAAGTTTACAAGGTGAACAAGGCACTCTATGGTTTGCATCAAGCTCCTAGAGCTTGGTATGCTACATTGTCAACTTATCTAACTGAGAATGGTTTTAGTAGAGGTTAGATTGACAAAACATTGTTTATAAAGAAAGTCAAGGATGATATCTTGTTGGTGCAAGTTTATGTTGATGATATTATTTTTGGCTCTGCTAACAAAAGTTTGTGCTTGGAATTTGAGACACTGATGAAGAAAAAGTTTGACATGAGTTCTATGGCAGAACTTACTTTCTTTTTTGGATTACAAGTTAGACAAAAGGAAGATGGCATATTTATTAGTCAGGATAAGTATGTAAATGACATTTTAAAGAAGTTTGGATTTGAAGATGCAAAGCCTGCTAAGACAACCATGGAGAATAACAAAACCATTGATAAAAGATGAAAATGGTAAGGAAGTGGATGTTCACTTGTACATGTCAATGATTGGTTCATTGATGTACCTTACAGCCTCAAGGCCAGATATAATGTTTTATGTTTGTGCATGTACAAGATATCAAGTCAATCCCAAAGAATCACATCTCAATGCAGTTAAAAGGATTTTTAGATATCCGAGGTATCAACCAAATTTGGGCCTCTGGTATCCTAAAGATTCACCTTTTGAGTTGGTAGCATACTCAGATAGTGACTATGCTGGGGCTAGCTTGGATAGGAAATCCACAACATGAGGTTGTCAATTTCTTGGAAACAGGTTGGTGTCATCGCAATGCAAGAAGCAAACTGTGGTGGAAAATTCTACAACTGAAGTTGAGTATGTGGCTGCTTCAAGTTGTTGTGGTCAAGTGCTTTGGATGCAGAATCATTTGTTGGATTATGGGTATAACTTCATGAACACCAAAATTCATATTAACAATAACAGCACTTTGTGCATCATCAAAAATACTATTTTTCATTCCAAAACAAAACATATTGAGAAAAGACATCACTTTATAAGGGATTGTTATGAAAAGAAGTTGATTCAAATTGTCAAGATTCATACTAATAACAATGTTGCTGATGTACTCACAAAAAATTTTGATGTGGGAGGTTTCAATTTTGATTGCAAGTATTGGTATGATAAATCTTTGAAAAACTTATCTCATTATGTTTTTGTAAAACTTTGTAAAGTGATTGTGTTGTTGTTAAAGTTGTTTCTGTTGCTTCTTATAAAGCATATTGCTAGTTAGACTTCACTCTGCTACTGAATGCCATTCTACTGCTGGGTATAACTAGTACATATGCAACATGTGTTTGTGTGTATGTGGTTTTGGACTAATATGTTGCAAGATAAGTTCAAATTGATGATTGTTGTTGTTTTTACAAGAGTAATGAAACAAGAACAGTAAACTTTCATTCATTCAAGTGATGCCAATTACAAAATATTTTCTCCAACACAATAGAATGATTACATTAAAAGATTACTACTAAACTACTACATGGGTCGTTTTCCTTTTACCCTTGTCTAGGGCAGGGTAGACCAATAACTACTTCCCTTGACTTTGGGAGAGGAGGATTTGACCTTCTTGTACTTGTTGGTGGTCTTGGTCGTGATGATTGGGGTCTCTTAGGTGTTGCAAGAGGATTATTTTGGGGTTCTTCTTCATCTGATGAGGTACAGATGAAAGGTGATGTGAGTTCTCGAGGAGGTGGTTGGATAGGGATCCAAGGATTGGGATCCTCCAAAGATTCTGATGACATAGCAGGAATGGGGACTTTGCTTGAGATACCAACATCATGATTCTTGACAAGATCTTCTATTTTCTCTTCATCAGAATACCTAGGGGTCATCACATTTTTCCCTTTTGAAGTGCTTTGATTCTGAGAGGGGTTCAACAGATCTTTGAAAACATTGATGTCATGTTTCCTTTTTCGGGCTTGTTCCTTTGTTCTGCATCCATTCCGGGGAGGACGAAAAGGTGGAACATAAGGTGGGAGTGGAGTGGAATCCCATGATTCATCAGATGATGAGTCAGAAGATATGTTAATTATTTCAGGATTGGATTTCATGATGATTATGATTTGATTGCGTGGTTATTTTGGAAGAAATTAGGGTTCTTGAATGATGAATTAGGGAAAGATTAGATCCCTTTTTATATTGATTGAGGAGAGTTAATACTTGGTTGGTGATTGGTATTAATAATGGTAAATGGGATCAAAGTATTGGAAACTTTGACTTTTGACTTTTTGACCAAGAATATCTTATGAGTAGTCAACTCTGCTGCTGGCAAAATCACTCTACTGCTAGTTATAATACTCTACTGCTAGTCTGCTGATACACAGGGTTCTGCTGCTATATTTGGAAATGTGAGGGTGGTTATGTAACTTCTTCAAACAAGTTTAAGTCCCTAATTTGATCTCACAATTAGTCTTTACGCGCTCCAAATTGAAGTTTCCTCAAACCCTAACACTCCATTATTCTCAAAATAAAAAATCCCTAATTTTCCAAACCCTAATTCATGGAATCAACACGCACCTGGGCAGAAAGTCATAACAATGTTGCTTTATTGGATGAAACGATGGTTCCTGAAGGCTTCACAGACATGGTTAAGTTCTTAAATGCTACCTCCATTAGGTATGTATTAATTGCGAATCCTACTATATACATTTCCTACATTAAACAGTTTTGGCTTACTGCAAAAGTCAAAACTAGGAATGGGGAAAAACAGATCAAGGCCATGGTAGATGGTCAACAAGTACTTGTCACTGAATCCTCTATAAGAGAACTTCTTCTCTTTGATGATGAAATAGAGACTAAGTGTCTTGCTAACATTGCCATTTTTTAGGGTTTAAAAGATTTGGGATATGAGGACCAACATACTGGTTTAAAATTTCAAAAAGGGCTTCTCTGTTCTCAATACAAAATTTTGGTTCATAATCTTCTTCATTGTTTGAGTCCTAAAACTTCTGGGTGGAATGAGTTCAGTGCTACCATGGCATCTGCTATGATATGCTTTAGCAAAGGAAACCCATTCAATTTTTCAAACATAATTTTGGAAGGGATGGTTAAGAGTATCAAAGAGTCTCGATCTTACTTACTTTATCCAAGATTTGTTCAACTCTTTGTGGAAAACCAAATTTCAAAAGTAAGAACACGTAAAGCAACTTATGAATCTCCTAAGTTGGTTTCTAAAATATTTACTTTCTTGCTTAAAAATGGAAAAGGTTTTTCAGGCACACTTACATCACTTACACCTTGTATGGTGCAAATTGTGCAAAGTACTCAGGGTGAAAGATCAGGAACTCCTACTGATTCCCAACACACACCCAATTTTACTATATCTGTCACACAACCAAAAATACTCTACACCCGTAGGAAAGCCAAGAAGAACACTAAGCTACCTCAGGCTAGTGTTAGTATGGATGTACCAGATGAGGCTGTCCTAGGTGATGGAGAGGACATGTTGGCAAGGGCTGTCACTACTGCTACTAGCTTAGCAACAGATCAGAACAGTGATAACATAAGTAAGACCCAAACAAAGGCAACATCTAGTGAGGAGGGTTCTGATGAATCTGAATCCAATGATGGTAACCCTAGCCACATGGCAAATACAGGGGGCTCAGATGATCAAACTAGGTTTGATATTGAGTTTGGGTCCCAAGATTCACCTCTCGGACCAGATAACACAGGTCAAAGTGATGAGGACAGATCAGTGACAAAGGAATTAACGGATGATACTATACAAAATGACAATGTCAATGATTCACCTCTCAGACCAGGTAACACAGGTCGAAGTGATGAGACTAGTATGAAACTTTTAAAGACATTGATGGCTACATGTACCAACCTGGAGCTTAAATGTGACACTTTGGAGGATAAGATACTTGGTCTTCAAACTCTTTCTAATGAACAAGTTAAGAAGATTACCAAGTTGCAGAGAAAGATAAAGAATTTAAAGAAATCAAGATCTTCAACCTCCTAAAGAAGATGGAAGAAAGTGGGCACATCTCAAGTTGTCAGTTCTCCTGATCATTCTGTAGATTTGGAAGAGGATGCTTCCAAATAGGGGAGGAATGAAGAACAGAATGATCAAATGGGTTCAGGGGAGGATGATATGGTGAAAATGATGCTGGGTTGGATATGGAGATTGGTAAGGTTTCAGGGGAGGTTATAATGAATGATGCTATGGAGGTTGAAAGTCCTCAAGATATGGATGGATTTGTGGTTACTGATAAACATGGTAATGAAGCTGTGATGGAGGAGTTGATTTGTGTTCAAGAGAGTATGGTGGAAAAGATCAAGACTTTAGGGCCTGAAGATTTAATAATGTCTACAGGGTTAATGGGTGAGGCTTTGAAAGGGTTGAGTGAAATTGTTGCTGATGATCAAACTACTGCTAGTGTCAAGAAGGTGGATTCTGTAACTACTGCTAGTGTCAAGAAGGTGGATTCTGTTAACAGGGTTGACAACTCTACTGCTGAAGAATCTGTTGCTCAAGATCCTGTTGCTAGTGGAAGTGTTAAGGATGTTGCTGATACTGATACTGCTACTAGTTTGAAAACCAACATTGTTGCTACTCAAAAAAATGTTGTTGAACCTGCTAAAGAAGACACTACAACAACCACAACAACAATCATCACAACCAAGTCAACCACAATCACAACAACCAAAATCCACTATAACACCTCACTTACCAAGACCATCTGTAAAGGGAGTAGTAATCAGAGAACCTGCTGCTCCAAAAAGACAAACAAGTTCAATTTCATCATCTACTGCTGCTGATAAAGGGAAGGGCAAGGTTACTGAAGAACCTATGCTAGACTCTGATGATGATGAGATAGATTACTCCCAGATTCCTTTTGTGTATTGGCCTAAAGAGAGACAAATTGAGCATGATTCAGCTGTTGCAAGGGAAGAACAAGAGAAATAGGATATTGCTGAGCAACAACTACTACAACAACAAAAAGAAAAGGCTGATAGGGAAGCTGAAGATATGAAGAGGTATGAGGAATGGGTAGAAGAGAAAATAAGAATGGATGCTGACATTGAATTCTCTAACTTAGTAAAAATTAAAGAACAAGAGGTTCCAGAGTTTGATGTTGCAGCTTGGATGAAAGAATTCACAGCAAAGAAGAAGAAAGAAGCTGCTGCTATAAGAAGGAAGAAGAAAAATCTCAGAGGACCAACTCCACTTCAACAAAGGAGAGAACATGAGAGATATCTTAAAAACATGAAGGGTTGGAAACTAGTACAGTTGAAACACAAAAAAGATCAAGAGGTGTTTAATTTGTATCAAAAAGCTAAAAAGGAAATGGATACCTTCTTTCCTATGGGATGTTCAAGAGATGAAGAACATTTTGCTCAAATGAACAAAAAGTTGACACCTGAGAAAGAAAGTGAAGCAGAGCTTAAAGCAACAGAGGTTATTGAAGAAGAAAAGACTTCTTCTAGTAGAGGTACAAAAAGAAAAAGTAAAAGAAAGAAGACCTTTGCTAGGAAAAAGCATAATGTAGCAGTGCAGAGCAATTCTGAATCTGAAGATGATGGGAATGATGAGTATGTGGATGATTATGAACATATTCCTCCTGAGCATTTAAAGTAACAAATGCAGGTTCTAACTATGGTTGCTAAGAGGGAAGAACCTGAGGTCGTTGATGTTGAACCAGTAGGAATCAAATATCCAATTATTCAAGTAACTACAGGATATATAAACACTGTTGGAATATTTCATGATGTCAAAAGATCTGATGGAAAGACATCTAGATTTCTTAGACTTCAACAGATGTTGTACTATTTTGACAGAAAGGATATATGTACCCTATGGAGGTTGTTCAAAGAAAATTTTGGTGCTACAAAGTTTGGTGCACTAACTTATAATAATCAAGAAGCTATGTCTGACTATATTGTGTGGAGAGCTTTGAAACTTATGTTTGATCCTTCTTTGGAAGACTCAGAATGGACAGAGATCAGAAGATACAAAGTCAGAAAATGGATGCTTTTTCAAAGTTCTGGGGTTCATGTTTTAGACATTGGGCCACACACTTTATATATGTTGATTGAACAGGATTATACATTGGTATCTTGCTTGGAAATTGTTTATCAGATGGTGAATGGTACTAGGCAGCTTAAACTACAAAAGGCTTATGATACTGATGATCAAGCTTTTAACTTATTATCAAAATATAAGAAGATTCTTGGTCAACAGTCATCTAAGAAGTAGTGTGTTTAGAATCATCCTCCTGGTGTTTAATCAACCTTTGAAGAAACTTAATGATTTAAAAGTAAATATTAAGTTTAGGGGAGGATTGTTGGGTTTTAAGGTTCTGCTGCTGAAGAATTGCACCAAGTATCAAACTCCTGCTAGTGAAATCAATCTACTGATAGTTCATTATGCTGCTTGGACTCTACTGCTAGTTGATTCTACTGCTAAGGGACTCTGCTGCTTAAGGGATAAGATTGTATACACGGTTAGATATTTTAGGAAAAGATATTATCTTGCATGTAAAGTTATTGTAAAATGACTAGGACTCCTTGGTCTATAAAAGGAGGTGTCTAGGGTTAGAATAGATATGTATCATTATTATTCTCGTTTTCACTTCAAGGTTGTAAAACCCTAGCATTGGTTGAATGCTTGTACATTAATATATTGAAGTGTTGAAAGTGTTTAAAATCATTCTTCTTAAGTTAAGCTTTAATATTCCGCGTTATTTATTAAGTATTATTATAAGTCAATCTCTATAGGATCGTTTTCTCAGCTCGGATCAACAGTTTTGATGATAACAAAATGCGAAAACATCTTATGTCAAAATTAACGTAAACAAGTTTTTAGTCGAAATATCCGATTTCTACGTCGATTACTCTAGGTATGAACAAACAAATTTACAACTTGACAAATGATCAAAGAAGTGAATTTATGTTTTGAACTTCACACTTTTAGCTTGACAAAACTTTCTTTTCAAAAATACATTTTACAAATTATTTTTGAATTATGAAGAAATGTTTTATTTGGGAAATTCATTTCAAAATTTCCCAACAGCTATATTTTATCCATACCAGCTCCAAACTCCCCCAAATAAAATTTCACCACTAAAGACAAAATCTGGAGCGTGTTTGTTCGGCATGGTACCACAGACCACCAAAATTTAGTGGTACCGTGTGACAATTAGTGGTGTCGTCCCTTTAAAATGGTCAGATTTTCAGCTTGTTGGGATCAAAGTTTTTGATCCTAACACGTAAATGGAACGACATTTACTGGATTACATTAGTTATGATGTAAGGCAAATACACAGGTACTGAAACCGTCATTATTGTAAAGTAGTGTGTATGTTGCCCTATATAAGCCCTCCTTGACTTCACTAGGAGGGTGAGACTTAGTGTGTGTTTTTCTCATTTTTTTTCCTTTCATTCAATAATATCACTAGTTTTCCCTTCTCTCTCTACTCTCTCTCTCTCTCTAACCATAGCTTTCTTCTTCTTCCACCAAACCCGACCTCTCGAATCACAATATCAACATAAAACTATGATCCTACAAGTGGTATCAGAGCCAAGGTTGTTATTTTGTTGATTTGTGGTGTTGATCTTGTCAAAAGTTGTCTTCTTGAAGTTGTTTTACCATGTGTCGTGCTATTCTTACATATTTTTTTTGGTTTAACAGTTTACTACAATTTTTTATTGTGTCAAGTGGTGAATCAGTCCAAAATATTTTATTTCTGGTTTCATAAGTACTGTCTTGTGTCATGCCTTTGTCCAAGTGAAAGTATTATGTAAACTGAAATATATATAGTGACTGTTTCTTTTACCATGTCTCGTGAAAAAATAGGTGGTCAAAATGAGGTCGATAATATGGTCTCATAAGCTGGTTACAAAAATGGTCGTATGTCACCAAATGTCATCGGATAACTCATTGGAAGCTGGAAATAAAATGGGTTTATTTCTGGGATTATGCTTACCTGGTCGGAATATAGTCGGAAAATCGCCGGAAAAAATCGGAATTTCTTGTATAAGAAATTCTCGATGTACTTGTTTTCGAGAATACACACTTATCGAAAATATGAAACCCTAGTTATCGAAATCTTATTCTCGTTAAAATCAGTGTTCTCGATAACTCTGTTATCGAAATCATATTCTCGATAATCAGGTTCTCGATTAAATCAAGTTCTCGAAATCATATTCTCGATAACAAAATACACTGTGTTCTCGATAATTGCTACTGAGGATCTCGATAAATTTCAAAGACAAGTTTCACAATTACATGTTTACTTAGTGTCGAAAATACATGTTGATATGTTTCGAAAATATTAAGTGAAAATTTTCGAGATAATACTCTTGAACCTCAATTACAAATCTCAGTCCTTTTTCTTTGTTCTTTCAAGAACCTTAAAGGTTAACTAATGAATGAAAAAGTTTCATCATCGATTCATTCCTCATCTAATATACGAATTATAAGTGAAGAAAAAATGACTATTAAAGTCATCCTCTTTCTTGGATTCGTTCAGTTCACAACAACACAACACGATTACAATCGTGTAGAAGCTTACCCGAGACCCATCCTAGGATCTTTAAGCCTAAACCTTCTTGATGCTTGTGACTTCATTCGTTAATACAGATGTATAAGTGGGTTTGTGGTGTTGATGATAACTGAGATGAGACGAGGGTGAGTTGTCTGTGTTTGTGATGGGGGCGATTATCACTTGGTGTGTGTGATTTAGGTTTAAAATGAATACCGTAGGGCACATATGTAACCGGTATTTCATTAGAATGGGGATTGGGCTTCTCATCCATGTTTTTGTCTTGGGCCGAATCTTCAAAATGTCATCCGAATTTTTTTTGGGCTGAACTGTTATAACAAGCGAATTGGATTGGGCATATGTTATATCAAAATATATTGGGCTGAAATATTCATTAAGCATCAAATGTATTTTTTTTTTAATACATGGTATAAATTTTGGTATAATATTTGGCTTAAAGGAGTGGTATTTTAGTTGTTACATATTTTTCACGGGGATACATTTTTTTTTTTTGACAAGATCGGGATCAACCATTATCAAGTTCACTAAAACCGTCAAAAGGCTAGATATGGGCATTTAACCATAAGATGTGACTACAGCGATAATTCTTTATTATTTATTTGAGATTGAAGTGGGATTTCACGGGCGTGTGTACTTAGTATCTGAAGAAATCGGGGTTGGTTGGATGAAGATTCTTTGAGATCCTTGTTCGACCTTTTAACCTTTAAAATGACGAAGACTTGGATATCTAGTTATTTTTGTGATTCTCTCTTTCTATTACCACAAAATAACTATCACTTTAAGGAGTTACGTTGTAGTGCTCAGTGTCACACGAAGTTGTGGATAGTCAAGAGGTGATGTACGTCTTATACTTGATGGTTGGTTGGTTGATGAGTATAGAGTACTTAGGGATTCGATGGGGTGCGAACTCTCTACACCGCTCTTTATCATACAATAGTGCAAGTTTAAGTCACAAGTTCGGGCTATTTTACTTCAGTCTCAAGTTCGTCATATTGAGTTTTCTCCATCAGTAGTCACTACAAAAAGCCGCCAGAATGATAATGGAGTCGGTAAAGAGTTAGCTGAGAGGAGTATTAAAGAGTAGAGTTGTTTATCAGCAGTTTATTCTCACAGGCTATTTATAATACTTCACACATAATCGGTTAGTTAGACATATGGGGTTACGCTGCCCCCGTTTTCCATCGTAAACATAGTGTGTATGCTTCCGATTCCGCGAAGACATCGTGGGGGAAGATAGAGAGGGTGTTCTTTGCTTTCTTTGACTTTTCTTGACTTCTTTGCGAAAACACTCATTTTCCACGAGGTTCTGCAATTAGGGGGAAGAAATGTGCACATCAGGGACGCATAATAGACTCATGTGATCGAGCTTACAATTTTATTACTACCGGAGAGACGTCCACAGAGATGATCAATGGTTAAATTTTGTGACTTTGGTGTAATCGTTTCAACTCTCGCGGTTTGTGAAGTGTGAAGTAGCCTACTTAAGTGAGAAGATCTTGCTGATTTCTTGCATGTTACCCCCGAACAGAGCTTCCGCATTGAGTATAACTGTGATTAAGTGACTAGTCAGATTTGCTTGGTGTGGTTTACTGAGTCATCTACAAATTCCGCTGCGTACTCAAAACTTCAAAAGTTAGAAGACTTGTTTACTACATCAATGTTTCAAATCTGCTGAAGACGGTTGTCAGTTTGGGGGGAAGCTGATTCAGAAACTTCGCCAAAAAGAAGTGTACGAAGAAGCCGCTAAAGACATGCAGCATGAATTGGGGGGAAGTTAATCCATTTCATGCATATTACATCATTTGCCTACAAGTGAAGATAAAGTTTTTCAAGCCGAGGTATAAGATGAAGACAAAGAGCGTCAACTGTAGTCATCCTCAGCATTTGAAGAGCTTATGAAGACCTTTCTTTACTCTTATTTGTACTTGTAGGAAATGTTGTAAGTAATCCCTTATGTCGCCCCATTGGGGGAAGATTGTTGGGATCAAAGTTTTTGATCCTAACACGTAAATGGAACGACATTTACGGGATTACATTAGTTATGATGTAAGGCAAATACACAGGTACTGAAACCGTCATTATTGTAAAGTAGTGTGTATGTTGCCCTATATAAGCCCTCCTAGACTTCACTAGGAGGGTGAGACTTAGTGTGTGTTTTTCTCATTTTTTTCCTTTCATTCAATAATATCACTAGTTTTCCCTTCTCTCTCTACTCTCTCTCTCTAACCATGGCTTTCTTCTTCTTCCACCAAACCTGACCTCCCGAATCACAATATCAACATAAAACTATGATCCTACACAGCTTCTATAAATACCACTCCATTTCCCAGATTTTGGCTATCCTTTTTCACACAAAACTTTCTGAGTTCAATACTCCTTACATACTTACATTCCTTTGATCATTAATTAGTTTCTTTTGTTTAAAGAGTGATCCTTTCATCCAACCAAAGATCACCTACATTCCTCTACTAGTCAAGAGAAGAAAACAAAGTATCAAGAAGATACAAAGTGTTAGAGTCTTTGTGTAGTGCACTTGCATTACTAGGTGTTAACTTGATTGTATTTTGACATACATCAAGTGTCACAGTATTTTATCATTGTCTTGTGTTGATCATTGTGATCTTGTTTTGATCTTGGGGATCTCTAGTAACTTGTGTGCTTGTGTGTTGATCAAATGGATCAAGAGTATAGTGTGAGGATTGTGTTGATCGTGTGATAAGTAAGGATCGTGTAGATCGTGTAAGAAGTTAGGATCAAGTGAATCGTGGTAGATTGGTACCAGCTAATATTAGTACTCGACATCAAGCTTAGTGTTGGAAAATAACGTAAGCGACGTTGTACGGTTTTCTCCGCCTGAAGGGACCTTTGTTGACATAGTGTTTAGAACTCTCGAGTGTGGTACTCGAGGAGTGGAGTAGGGCGAAGAAAATCTTCGTGACCGAACCACTATAAATCTTGTTGTCTCAGTTTGATCTTTCCATCTCTTTTATTTACATACTTATTGTTTGATTGTGTTAGCATAGTGTTGCGTTCATATTGGTGTTGATTGATTTCAACTACAATTGAATCTAAGTTTTTCACAAAGTAATTTTTATAACTAAAGAAAATGAGTCGGTAAACTATTCAACTGCCCTTCTAGTTTCCCACAAGTTATAACATAACATCGTTCAGGCCATCATAATTCAGAAGTATACAACTCCTCACATGAAGCTCCCTACTATTGTATTATGTTGTTTATAACATAATACCGTTTGGGCCATCATAATTCAGAAGTATCTAACTCCTCACACGAAGCTCCCTAGTATTGTGTTATGTAATTAAGTACTAGATTTAAATATAACGTATCACCGTTTGGCCCATCATAATTCAGAGGTCATATTGTAGTAAACGTTTGAGGAGCAGGACACTTTAATTCGTAAACCGAGCAAACTCGTCAAAACAAATACCCAAATGAAACCCCTTACATGAAGCTCCCTACTATTGTGATACATTATATAAAAAGGATAGTACTTTTATTTATTAGGTGAATACTTCATTTAAACCTTTAAGTTAATAGGTTGACACTATTTACCCTTAGGTTATAAACTTTTACGAAACTAGTCCTTAATGTTAATAACTATTTATATACTTATCCCTAGACACTAAAACTTTACATAATAGGTCCTTATACTTATATCTTCCAAGAAATGGCAAAAACAGGCGTTAGACCTAATAGTTTCATAAAGTTACAATATATACCCCTATGCATGGAAAACTTTGCAAAATTAGTTCTAAAACCATGCAATCTATATTTTTATGGAACAAGGAGTTTTCTAAGGTTATGACTAACTAATATTAGCTTAATTAAGTAGTCTATACCAGCTTATAGCTTATGAGCAAAATATCACGTAAATGCAAAATTAGGGTTTATAAATGAAAACGTGCAAGTTTTAAGGATCAAGGCTTAGGCAAGGGGTCCTATGGGATCTAAGGCATCTAATAACTATCCTAGGACAGAAGTAAAGCTTATGGAACTATTTTAGAAGCTTATGTTATCTAAAGTGGGCTTAACGAGAATACTAGGGGCGCTTAGGGTTTTCTCGACTAGTTTCTACTTCGACAAGGGTTCTAGGCTTAGTGTTCTCGACTCCTAGGCTTACTAGGGACCTTATAATACTGCTAGGACCAGAGTATTTGAGGTAGAGAAGTGAGGTGTGGTGATTTTGAAATGAAATTGGTATACGCCTATTTATAGGGCTCGTTAGCCCTCTAGGCTAAGTAAACTTGGAGTAATGGCCAAGTTAACGTGTTGTGGTGGATATGGACAGGTAGCTGCATAAGCTACTTGTAAGCTACTATGCAGATGCTAGGGTGCTTGCTTAGGGTGATAAGGACGTGCATAATCTGCTAGGGTGGTATCTTTAGGTGCTTGAGGTGCTTAAGGTGCTAGTTTAGTCTTCGTTTTAAGCTTAATCTAGGTTTAGGGTTAAGTTTAGGATTAAGGTTTTAGATTATGGATTAGTACGTATATTAGGGTCCTAAGAGTGATTAGTGACTAGGATTAAGGTTTAGGGATCATTTTCTAGGTGGTGGTAGCTTGTACTAAAGAATCGGGAAGGTTTTGACCTAGTTTTGGGGCTTAAATGACCTAATTAGGGTTTTGTGCTTAAAGGACTTGTACCTAAGCTCTAAGGAGTTGTACTAGGGTTTAGGGAGACTAAGATATCCTAAATTTGCTAAGGTAACCTATACATAAGCCTTGAACATTTTCAAACTAGTTTGGATAAGAACTTAGGGTTTTAGAAATAACTGTAAATACATAGGGCTCAATTAGGGTTTGTGATAGATATAATATACTAGACTGATAGAATACTTAGTGAAATGATGTCTAGAATCTAGACTTGACATACTAGGGTGTTTACATAATGTAAACATAGTGGTGTTGGGCATAGGTGGATACGTGGGCAGGTCTACAGATTCATGCATGCAATGAGTATGAAATAAAAGCAAAAATTTACCTGTGAAAATACCTGATATAGGTATTGTAGTGGAAATGATATTGATAAAAATTATGGGTGGTTACACATATAATTCTAAAGATAAAATTTTACCAATGATCTTTCTCCTTCTCAAATTGCTTTTGCTCCACTTTATCAATTGTTTCGTTCTTTTTCAATCTTCGACGCATCTCAAACCATTTAGCCATATTATTTACATGTTCAAAGCTAACTTCATGTTCTTTTAGTCTACTACTTAGATGTTGCCAGTCTCCAAAACCCTCATTAGCAAGATGACCTCTTGCAGTCCCTTTTCTATGTATTTTGCAACAAAAACAAAAAACTTTATCAAGCTCTTTTGGATATACCAACCATTCTCTGTCACACCTCTCATTATTTGGTGAAATTCTAGTATAAAAATCAGCTGAAAATCATCTTAAATTTTATCTTTAGGACCTTTGACAATAGACTTATCTCTTTTAGGACCCTTTGCCACTAAACCATTAATCATGTCAGAAGTAAGAATATCCCATTTTTTTGGATCAAACATATCAACATGATCAACATTAACACTAGCATCATGATCCTCAACCACATTATCATGATCATCATCATTAGCACCAACATCAACATTATTAGCATCATCAGTGATTGGTTCCGAACGGTCAACTAAATTAACCAGGTGATGGTCAATCAAGTCAAACGTCAAAAACCAACTAACCAAGGAGTTTAGGGAATCCCTGGGTCGTTATGTCCCGACGAGGCGTGCAATTGTATTTGTAAACGTTTTAAATGATCGGGTGATTAATCAGAAAGGTCAAGAATTTGATTATTATGGTTACACTACGATGGAAAACAACTTAGAAACACTTTATTAACAATTACTGATTATCAGATTACCTAAAAACGTGATTTAACCTAAAAACGCGCATTTGAGTTTAAAATAAACGCGAACGCGCAAATAAAAAGAGTGAAACGGGAGTAAACAAAGTCCTACGAATGTGAAAATTATATTTTTACAATCCTAATGATGTAAAATGAAAATTAAATTTAGAAAAATTTAAAATATTATAAAACTAATTTTAAAGCAGAAAAACTATTTTTCCTACTTTTTAATTAATTATTAGTAATTAAAAACTAATTATTTAATTGATTTAAATTAAACTAAATTATAAAAAATACTAAATGATTAAGGAAAAATCTGAAAAAATTACTAAAAATCTATTATGATTACAGAAGCCTAAGAAAAATTTAAAAACGGTTGTTGCTTATAAATAAGCAAAAAATAAGCCAAAAGGGCTTAAATAGAAGCTATCACTTTCAATTTTTTTTGTCTTTTTCAAAATTTTCTTTTACAAAACTGATAAACTAAAAAAATTATGAACTTTTTGTGAAGGAACTTGTCTTGGAGCTTATAAATAAGCCCTGTGCAACTCAATAAGCAAAACAGCCAAGCTTTTAAGCTTATTTGGATTGAAAAGCTATGTAACAAGCTATAGACTGATAACCACAAGCACAATAAGTCACTACCAACTAGGATGCATTCAAAGTAAGCTATAAAGTCTGAACAAGCACAGTGAAAAGGCAAACAAATAGGAATAAGCTAATCTAAATCCTATCAGCCAAAACAGGCCTCAAGGGCTCACTAGCAGCCCCCTGTGGGGTCCACAAAACTGATCAAAGGTCTAAAATAAGCTTGGAACTTATTAGTCCACCCAGTGGGCTTTCCAAAATGCCCACAAGCTGAGGCTGATGATCACTAAGAAGATTTTTATGAGCTTATGAAAACTACACCACTTACTGAGTTTGATGACCACTCAGTCAAGTGTGTAAGTGCCAAAGGCTTGGTTCAAAAGCTAACAAACAGCTTCCACATATGTATAAGCAGTAGATAAGCTCAAGGTCACCCAAATAAACTTTAATTAAGTAGATTTAGAGGTAAGGTAAACTTGTGCAGGCCCAAAATTCTCAACAGGTGGATGTGTTTATGAATTAAGTGAGCTTATTGAGACAAGCAATACTCAGATAAGCACTTTGGGACAAAGCAAAACTTACACACCAATTGCA
The DNA here is from genome assembly GCA_030686995.1 of Artemisia argyi. Classification (NCBI taxonomy): domain Eukaryota; kingdom Viridiplantae; phylum Streptophyta; class Magnoliopsida; order Asterales; family Asteraceae; genus Artemisia; species Artemisia argyi. Next base: position 29,801,868 of record CM060693.1, read on the forward strand.
AACTCAGGCAAACAAAATAGATTAACACTAATAACAACTCAGAGACAATGAATCACAAAGCTTAATGTTTACTAACTCACATCAGCAACAACAGTGCTCAAAAGAGCAAATAAGAAGTGCAATAAGCTGTCCAAATAAGCAATTAAGGTCAAAGTAAGGTCACATCCAACAACACACCCTAGGTGGCTTCCCAAAACAGCAATGCTCAGGAAAATAGCCCAACAAATGAGCTAGTAATCCACCAAAGTTCAATGGGTCAGACTGGGTGTACAGGGGAGATTTCTTTCCCTGCAGGTAGGTTCAAGGTCAAATTCAAGTGCCTTAATAAGTTTCAAACTTGAATCTTCTTATGGAATTTAATAAACAAGCTGGCAAGGTTTGTAAATCAGCAAAAACTTTGACTTTTCAACAAGAGATGACCCCTAGGCACTCATTTGAAATCTGCTCAATTTTTCAGACTTGAAACTTTTGACTTTTGAAATTTCTTGAACAAATTGACTTTTCTGACTTTTAATCACACCTAATAAACTGAAAATGATTTATAGTGACTGAGTGAACCTAAAATAAACAAACTTAACAGGTTTGCAACTAAAAATAAGGATTTGAGTTAACTAATTCACAACAGATTGCTGTGTGAACCATTTGAGATAATTTCTTGACTTTTTATGAAAAGGGTCTCACTTTTACACTTTAAATGGTCTCTTGTGGTCTATTGTGTTATGCTTAATCAAAGAGAAACCTCTGAAACCTTCCCAAATCCACTGATCACAACTGATCCAAACACCCCTCTAAAACTTGAGTTATAATTTTTTATGAAGCAATTCCAATAGACAGACTATGATACTAAGTGTTAGATTATGAAAGCTTATATGAACACAATTAAGCCAAAATAAGCATTAAACTACAACTATAATACATTATGCTAAAATTATAACTAAATCCAGAAAATCAAGATAGAATTGAGAAACCTTGAGCCTAGCTTAACTAGGTGCTCTTGAATCAGCAATAAGCTCTAGCTTGTCTTAAGACAAGCTAGTAAAGTCCCCCTTGCCATTCCACAACTGGCAACTTCCCATGCTTTCCACATTGTCCAGCCAAGGTATTTACTTTATATGAACCTGATTAATTCCCTCTTTTTTTATGTTTTCTTTTCTGTTTTTAGAACCTATATGAATTTCTGAAAGAGTATTGATACACTAAGTTTGAACAAACTGTTACTAAGGTTTAAATTTTTACTTGAATTGTGAAATTGAGAACAAGGTTAAGTAAAAAACTGAAGCACTTTCATTGAAATTGAAAAGAGATTACAAACTAATCTTAGTGAACTGAACTAAAACTACTTTTCTTAACTAGAAAAATTACATAAAAAACTACTACATAAAAACTACATGCCTTGACAGGCTTACAAATGATTTCTATAAATACTAAAAAAATAGAAAGAAACTTGAACCAGGCCTGTTTCTTCTTTTTCACTTTGTCTTGTGTCTTTTTTGTTCCCTGCTTTGTCTGTGTTCCCTTAGATAACATCTCCTAGCCATTTGATTCCCATCTCAGCCCTAGGATTGTTTTTATGCCTTGTGGAGTATGGGGGGGGGGGGGGTAATGATGGTGTTTGGGTTGACATTTGTAAGGAGGAGTAGGGTGGCTAAGGTAGGAGAGGATGGGGGGCAAAAGTGTTGGGATATTGCAGGGTATTGGGGGCTGGGATGTTTGGTAATTGCGGAAAAGGTGGGGAAGGAAGGGGTTGACCTGAGCTTTGACCCCGTTCCTTTTATTATTAAAAGTGGGAATGGGCTTGGGAAATTGGTGGGCTGGGGTGGTTAATGTTTGTGTTGGATTGGTTTGGTTTTGGTTTATGAAATTACAATGGGTCCGTTTGGTGTTAGGTTTGCAACAAGGACCAAAATTGTAATAATTCTGTTTTTCAAGGACCAATTTTGCCATCCATCCAAAATATTCCAGGGACCAAGTTTGCCATATACCAATAACTCATGGACCAAATTTCACATTTTCATTTTTTAAAATTCCCAAGGACTAATTTCGTCAAATTTCAAACTGCAGGGACCAATTTTGTAAATTTTCCAAGGTTTTTACCTAAGGATTAAATTTGATAAATTTTGACTTTTTGATGAGGCGAAAAATGATCCGTTTTTAGGGGGTCATTTAAGCCCGAATCCGAATTTATTTGATCAAATACTGCCCTAAATCGTTCCTTTTGTGATTTTAGGTGTTTGGAGAGTGAATTCTGGAAAAGAGGCTATTTTGGACGTTTTTGGAGCATAAAGTGAAGAAAACGACAAAGTACCAAAAATCCAAGCTGGAAATACAAGGTGACGGCGTCAAGGGTTTGCTCTTGACGGCGTCAGACATGAAGAATAATTTACCGTAGCTGGTGACGGCGTCAGATGGAGTTATGACGGCGTCAAAGTGACCAAGATTAATTTACCGTGGGTGGTGACGGCGTCACATAGGCCGTCACGATTGGATCTAGGGCGTCCGAGGAAGTATATGGCGGTGAGTTGACGGCGTCAGATTTAACTCTTGACGCCGTCAGGACGATTTTCCTATATATAGTTTTCTAGTTTTTTCATAAAAAAGAAAGAGAAGTTTTGGTGAAACCCTAAAGACGATTTTGGTGCCTCTTTTACAGGTTTTTCAAGGGTTCCAAACCCTTGAGACCTTGCATTGTAATTGAGATAAGTATACTTTTAATTCAATCAATATGTCTATGTGTTGGTTGTTTATCTTTTGTTCTTATCTTAATTCTACTATGCTAGGCTAGATCTCTCTTGTGTTTGCTTAGATCTAATGAAACCTAGATGTTGATTATGTGTTGATTACTTGTCTATTCTTGTTTTGAATGAATGATTTATATGTTAGGCTTAAGAAAACTGGCAGATCTCCAAATGGTAACATGCTTGAACGTCTTAAGAAACATGAACCGAGGCGTACTAGGTCTTTATTGGTTGTATTTAATGCATGAGCCACTGTTTACAATCCCTATAGTTGTGCTGGGTCATGGTGTAGGAGGAGATAAGAGCTCATAGAGTTGGGGAGTTATGTATGCCACTCCACGAATGGTATTAAGGAATACAACCCGTCATTCATACAAGTGTAACAAGTAATTAACATGTAAAAGATATCTAGGGAGTAATGAAGTCTAAGTAAACACAATTTCTCCAATTACTGCTCACAACCTTAGTTTAATATTAGTTTAATTTTATTTTCATTAGTTTAATTAGTTACAAAGTAGTTTTTGGGTTAGTTGAATAACAACTAATTCCGCCCACTCTTCTAAAAACCGAGATTTTACTTGCTTTCATAAAATATAAAAACACAAAAAATAATCATCTTTCATCTCTAGAACTATTAATTAGGTTTTCTAATCCTAGCGACACTATTCCTAAGCTGAACGATCAATCCCCCGGTACTTGTCACTATACTATACTACAACGATCAGGTACACTGCCTGGTAGGGGTTGTAAGCCTCGCGAGATCCCTCGAGAGGTAAAGCAAGGTGCGATTCCCACGCATCACTTTTAAATGCCTTAGGTTGACTTTTCTTTCAAAACAAATGCTCAAGGACTAGTTTTGTAAATTTTTGAAAGTTGGGGGACTGAAACTGCCAATTGTGTAAACTTTGTTCGTTTTTCATTGTTTTTACTCATTTTGCATCTGAAACGTATAAAATACAATCCCTGGGATATTTTTGGTATTTTGATGCATTTCTGAGTGTTTTCGGATGTTTTGACAGTTTAAATACGATAAAAATGATGAGTGTTTGAGCAGTCATCAATCAGCATCATCAGTATAATTAATATTATGAGTCTCCATACTGTTGACATTAACATCGTCGTCACTCCCATCAATACTACTATCACTGTTGCTATTGTCAGTATCAATATTTATATTCTCGCTTGTAACATCTGACTTTAATTTAACGTATCTATGCATAGACCCAAATTCTTTCTTATTTAACTCTTCAATTCTTTTTTTTTTTCTTTAAACGCTTTGAATGTCAGTTGCGTGTGTTCTCTTTATAGGTGGCATAATTTCTAGAACACATCGAAACAATAACAAATGCCTAATTAGTACTACGGTTCTACCTTATTTTACGAAATACATATATCAAAACATAACATCAAATATTACATAGTTTGTGTTAGATCAAAGAAGTAAATAACCAATCTAACTAAAAAGTGGATAAAGTGTTAACAATTAAAGCTTGCAAAATTAAAGATTGTATCCTAAAAAGCAAAAATCTAATTAAAAAAAATCAAAATAATAAGTTTGAGTCACTCATACCTGATGGATTAATAGAAGTATTGCCGCAAGACGATCGAATTATATTAAAAGAAGTATTGTCGCAAAAAGCCAAGACACTTTACCCACAAAGCAGTTTTTCTTTATTAACTAATGAGACTTTGTACTTATATATATATATATATATATATATATATATATATATATATATATATATATATATATATATCACCACTCCATATAAAAGAGGGTTTGTTCAAATCAGATCTCCCTTCAAAAAACCACAAATAAACATGTGTCCCATTTTCTCCCAAAATTCTATTAGCCGTCCGATCATATAATTATCCCGCCCAAAATCCTTCCCCAATTATCAACCCTATAATTAAAACACACAAATAATATTCTTCCCCAAAATCCGGATCTCATAACTCCTAATCTCATATCTTCAAAATCAACATCCAAAAATTATCACCCTAAATTAATTAATTATCATATCACCTTATCAATCAAAAACAAAAACCAAACCTCTTTTGAATCATCATTTTTATGAATGAATTGGTCATTCCACTGTTTTAGGGCATACAGGTTAGCTCCCTTCATTTTGTTTTGAATTATGTTTTTTGAATTGTATTTATGATTATTATGATTTACGTATATGTTTTTTTGGTGTAGTTGATGCATAGTCCGAATTTATGTTCTTATCAATAAAAAAACATACATAAACCCTCCCTTAAATCAACGTTTTAATTATAATACGAAAAAAAACATGGAACGTAATTGCGTATTAATCAATAATTATGAAAAATATTATAGTGACCGTTTTGGTTTATGGGGTTAATGTTTTCAGATTCTTCATTACCATAATCTTCTCGGAAATGTTACAGGTATGTTTAATTTATATATTTTGCTAAAATTATAGTAGTACTCGATTACATGTTTCATGGAACCCATCTGATTGAGATGCTTTTATTTTTTATATATGACGAACTTCTAAATTTTATGTTTTATAAACTGATGATGGGATTTGTACACCAAGTGTTTGATGAAATGTGTGTGAAGTTAAATACGTTATTGATGTGTGGGAATCGCAACAGGCTTTACTTCTCGAGGGATCTCGAGAAGCTTTCAACCCCCACCAGGCAGTGTACCTGATCGTTGTAGTATAGTATAGTGACAAGTACCGGGGGATTGATCGTTCAGCTAGGAATAGTGTCGTTAGGATTGAAATTAATCTAACTAGGTCTAAAGGTGAAGGATGATTCTTTTTATGTTTTTATATTTTATGAAAAACAAGTAAAAATCTCGGGTATTGGGAGAGTGGGCAGAATTAGTTGCTAATCAACTAACCCAAAAGCTACTAATTAAACTAATAAACAAGAAAATAAACTAAGGTTCTACAAGATAAGTGAAGCATGTCTACCCATGATATGTTACTCCTTGCTAGCTATCCAATCCTACCTATTGAATTGTAACCTTGTTTTAATTGACGGGTTGTATTCCTTAATACCATTCATGGGGTATCGCACATAACTCCCCAATTCTATGAGCTCTTATCTCCTCCTACACCATGCCCAGCACAACTATAGGGATTGTAAACAGTGGCTCATGCATTAAATACAACCAATAAAGACCTTAGTGCAATAGGTTCATGTTTCCTAAGACGTTCAAGCATGTTACCATTTGGAGATCTGCCAGTTTTCTTAAGCCTAACATATAAATCATTCAATCAAAACAAGAATCAATAGGAAACAAGGATTATAAACTAAACCAACTAGATCTATTGAAGTTGTCACGCCTTAATTGATGGAGATAGACACAACATCAACAAGAAATCAATGAGATCTAATCAATTATATACAAGTTTCACATAATCATAAGTAGACACAAGGTGAATTAGCAAATCATCATCAAAGAAGAGCAAACAACAATGATAATGGAAAACATAATTAAGATAGAATCATCAAACCAATACATGATGTTTATGGAGTGATTGAAACCCTCTAAGTTGCTGGAAAAACACCCACCTAAACCCAGGAATCGACCTTAGGGTTTAGGGCTTACAAAAATTGAAGTTATGATGTTATATTTATAGGCATGTTTTCTGTCAGCCCCTCTTGACGGCGTCAGCCCGTTACTCTTGACGCCGTCAAGACCATTTTTTCACCAAATTGTAGATCTCTTCGTCCTCTTCGCGTGGGCTTTTGAATCACCTAAATCCGAGTTCGTATGCAAAAGTTATGACCAAAACAATATCAGCTACTCCACGCGCAAGTTTTGACAAGTTAACATGTGACGGCCTTGGGTGACGCCTTCAAGTTCTCTCTGGGCCGTCACCACTTTTACTCTTGACGCCGTCACCAAAATGCTCTTGACGCCGTCAGGTACTGTTCTCAGCATGGAAAATTAAGTCTTTGGCGTTTTCTTCACTTTTATACTCCAAAAACGTCCGAATTGCTTCCTTTTCCAGATTTCTCTCCCAAAGTACCTAAAATCACAAAAGGAATGATTTAGGGCAATATTTGATCAAATAAATTCGAATTCGGGCTTAAATGACCCCCTAAAAACGGATCATTTTTTGCCTCATCATATACCCTTACACTTGAGATTTGCTTGTCCTCAAGCAAATGCGCTTTTATTCTACTCAAAAGACAAGTTAGGGGTCATTTAACACTAATATAAAAGTAATTCCAACAAATAATCGTTCCACTAAAACCAATAGACAAGCACGGAGGTCATACACAAGCGCCTCACAAATAGTGTTTAGATACTCACATCTCTCGGGTGTAATAAAGTATAAATTATAATATGGAAATGGAAAACATCTCTCACTACCTGTCATAGCAAAATAGATTACCATAGGCTTGGGAAAGGATCAAACCTCCACCACATGGTGTAAGCACCTAGGATAAACTATCAAAGAGGTCTTTTAAAGGGTTGTAACGTTAGGTGTAGGGATATGAAATACACGGTTTTGTTGGATAAAGGAAGTTTTACTGGTGGCGAGTCAACAATCTTAGTTAATTACATGTATAATGTGGCGTTGCTAAGCAAAGACTAGACTCGACTTAAGCTAATAAATGAGAAATAACAAAAACATAAAATGAACATAAAATGAAAAGGGATGGTAGTCCGTATGTTTTTTTTTTTCTCTTTTTCCTTTTTTCTATCTTTTTCTTGATTTTTCGATTTTTTTTTATTTTTTTATTTATTTATTTTTTTTTTGCATACACTCTTACCCTACCATCCAAAATAATACATCATAGGGAATTGAGCATTCCCCTTACACTTGAATCTTTACATACTTTACAATTAACTGATCTAATGACTCGAATTAAGAAAATCAAAACACTTGGAACACTTTTAAGATTAACGTACATATGGGGGTAATATATGATGTTCTTCCCCATTACTCCATAAAATAAGTACTTACCCATGAGTCCCAATCGTCCCAAAACAATATGTACAAGGATATGACTCGACTTAGCAACCATGTAATCAATTAGATAGTTAACTTAGGGTTTAACAAATAACAATAATGCACTAAAAATGAGCGCATACACGGAAGGCTAAGGCGATTTGGTTGTACATTTAAGTGGGGTATAACAAATTCTTCCTTTAAGTAAGATGCTTAAAGTTAGAAGTGAAAAGATAGGCTCGGAAGGGTGTACTAGGGGTTTCGTGTACTAAAAATGAGTACAACGCTAAGGGTGTGGGAAAAATTAGTTGACTTAACTAGCCAAGTAATATGACTTAAATGGTCAAGTAATTGTGATACGGGTTTAACACAAGGGTGATCCTAATGCCTCTTATCATGTAGTAAATCCTACCACACAAATGTAGTCTCACTAGCGGTCTCGGGATGCATCACTAACGCAAGTTCTAGAATCTAAATGCTACCGGTACACTCATAAGCACTAATAGTAAATGCTTTTCCTATCAAATCTAAAGGCGAACCTCACATATTTGGGTGGAAAATTTTTCTGAATATACTGTTATGTGCTAGTCATACAATCTCCTATCCATGAGACGCTTGCTATGGCTAAAGTTTCACTCCTAAATGTTGTAAAAAATTTTAAATTTGGCGCTAAAATTGCACTAACAAGTATTTCTCATAGTTTTATTACACATCTACCATTAAACAAAACAAACTCAAGCGAAAGTGCATATGTAAGGTATCATCTTTTTACCCTCCCCTTACACTTAAGATGAACATTGTCCCCAATGTTCAAGTAAAGAATGTAAAAGTGAAAAAGTAAAGAGAATGAAATCAAATACTCCCCTGATTCGCTCGGTATGGATAATAAGGTGGCCAGGTTAAATCTTCCTCCAAGAAAATGAACAATCAAAGCTTCCCTTCCAGAATATAAATCATCTCCTTGTCAAACATAACCTGTAAATCCTGAGAAAACAAACAAGAACCCAAAGCATCAACCCGAACAAAGATAACTCACAACTAGATGTAATTCCAGACTTAGGAATAGAAACAAAACAATTAAAGATATAATGCTTGTGGAATGAATGTTTGCAGATTTCCTGGAGATTATAAAACTTAATAATTCACAAAAACCATAAGACTCCGTTAGAAAAACAAAACTGGTAAAATTTCCAGATTTTTACACGTGACGCCGTCAAGAGTAAACTCGTGACGCCGTCAGAAGTGACCTGCAGAAATTCTTATGTTAAGTTTCTGGAAAATTTCTGGAAAAACTTCGTCCTACTTCCTGGAAAATCCTGCAGAACATCATTATGACTCGATACAAGCATTTGACTCTAACAAGTACTAATACACATGTCCATTTATTATTGTTGTGGTTCATGCTCAATTTCGTTCTTATAAACAATTTTGGATCTCCCTTACACTTATCTTTTGCAAAATACCTTTATATGCAATTAAGACGAAGTTAAAAACAAAATAAAGCATTTTTACAATTTACTTTGAAACATGAGCCACAAACAATAAAAATAAAACATGCATACGGAAACAAATAAAATCAAACAAACAAACAAATAAAGACACACAAAACATGGGTTGCCTCCCAAGAAGCGCTTGTTTTTGTTCGAGTCACGAGCCTGACTCTACCCTTATTTAACGGAAATAGGGGAGGTTCTCCCTACACTTAGGATTAAGTGTGGGTGAAAGTAGCGATACACACCCTTAGGGTGTGAATATGCCACGTGAGGTAAAGGGGTGAGTGAATGGCTTCCTTCATCCTAAAACTACCCGGATAATATTGGTTGATGGGTGGGTCGGTTCCTCTTTTGTCTCCTAGAAATATATCTAAGGATGGAAAGGTGTGTAAAGATTGAGGTTCCGGTTCATCAACACTAGAAAATTCCCTAGAACTAGGAGTAAGGTTATCACTACAAGTGTTCAAACCTATATCCTCAAGTGGTGCCTGGTCCAAGGGTTCTACCTCCATCGGAATTCCTAAAGTTTCTTCTACTTCTTCCGGGTAAGTCACGAGCGGTGTGTGTGCCTCAAATGATGGTTGAGTATTTTGTGGGCTTATGTTATTTACCTCATCATTCCACGTGTCACGATCACCTATATCCTTAGGTAGTGATAATAACAAACCTAGTACTTTATCCAACTTATGGTTTATTGATACGGCTCTATCCATAATTCCTTGGCAAACTAGATCGCTTTTTCTATTAGCTTCACTAAAACGAGATCCTAAACATGGAGGTTGTTCATAAGAATCTATCCTAGGTGAAGGCTCATATGATTCATAGGTGTCTCTAAATGAGGTATTTTGCACTTCTTGGTGTTCTAGCCACTCAACCATATATTGCAATCTTAGAAGTCTAAGTGAAGTGTCCATTTGAAGCAAATTACAAACAAAATCACAAAGAAAAGATAGACTACGAGAAAGCTACAAAATAAAAAGAAAAAAAAATCTCACTTGATAGGAATCTAATGAGTAGACCTAATAAAAATCAAATTCAACCTAAACAATAACTATTCCCCGGGCTGCGGCGCCAAAAACTTGATGCGTGGGAATCGCAACAGGCTTTACCTCTCGAGGGATCTCGAGAAGCTTACAACCCCCACCAGGCAGTGTACCTGATCGTTGTAGTATAGTATAGTGACAAGTACCGGGGGATTGATCGTTCAGCTAGGAATAGTGTCGTTAGGATTGAAATTAATCTAACTAGGTCTAAAGGTGAAGGATGATTCTTTTTATGTTTTTATATTTTATGAAAAGCAAGTAAAAATCTCGGGTATTGGGAGAGTGGGCGGAATTAGTTGCTAATCAACTAACCCAAAAGCTACTAATTAAACTAATAAACAAGAAAATAAACTAAGGTTCTACAAGATAAGTGAAACATGTCTACCCATGATATGTTACTCCTTGCTAGCTATCCAATCCTACCTATTGAATTGTAACCTTGTTTTAATTGACGGGTTGTATTCCTTAATACCATTCATGGGGTATCGCACATAACTCCCCAATTCTATGAGCTCTTATCTCCTCCTACACCATGCCCAGCACAACTATAGGGATTGTAAACAGTGGCTCATGCATTAAATACAACCAATAAAGACCTTAGTGCAATAGGTTCATGTTTCCTAAGACGTTCAAGCATGTTACCATTTGGAGATCTGCCAGTTTTCTTAAGCCTAACATATAAATCATTCAATCAAAACAAGAATCAATAGGGAACAAGGATTATAAACTAAACCAACTAGATCTATTGAAGTTGTCACGCCTTAATTGATGGAGATAGACACAACATCAACAAGAAATCAATGAGATCTAATCAATTATATACAAGTTTCACATAATCATAAGTAGACACAAGGTGAATTAGCAAATCATCATCAAAGAAGAGCAAACAACAATGATAATGGAAAACATAATTAAGATAGAATCATCAAACCAATACATGATGTTTATGGAGTGATTGAAACCCTCTAAGTTGCTGGAAAAACACCCACCTAAACCCAGGAATCGACCTTAGGGTTTAGGGCTTACAAAAAGTGAAGTTATGATGTTATATTTATAGGCATGTTTTCTGCCGGCCCCTCTTGACGGCGTCAGCCCGTTACTCTTGACGCCGTCAAGACCATTTTTTCACCAAATTGTAGATCTCTTCGTCCTCTTCGCGTGGGCTTTTGAATCACCTAAATCCGAGTTCGTATGCAAAAGTTATGACCAAAACAATATCAGCTACTCCGCGCGCAAGTTTTGACAAGTTAACATGTGACGGCCTTGGGTGATGCCTTCAAGTTCTCTCTGGGCCGTCACCACTTTTACTCTTGACGCCGTCACCAAAATGCTCTTGACACCGTCAGGTACTGTTCTCAGCATGGAAAATTAAGTCTTTGGCGTTTTCTTCACTTTTATGCTCCAAAAACGTCCGAATTGCTTCCTTTTCCAGATTTCTCTCCCAAAGTACCTAAAATCACAAAAGGAACGATTTAGGGTAATATTTGATCAAATAAATTCGAATTCGGGCTTAAATGACCCCCTAAAAACGGATCATTTTTCGCCTCATCAGTTATCAATTGCATTTTTTGTTTTAAAGTTACACTATCATATGTGTGGCAAATTGTGCGTACTTTTTAGCTATGTCAAGTATGCGTGGCTTAACATGTGTATAAGTTCCTCACTTCCTTGCTATTGAATCATTTTCTCTTATGTCGATTACAGATGGCTTAAAATTTAGAGCATAAACTGAGTTTATGGTTCATTGTTTTTTCGGTCAAGAGCATGTGTTTTAACTTGAGTTGTTGACAAATTTCAGTTTAGATAAGTACTTCAATATAAGCAATCCCAAATAGCTTAAATAAGCATGTATTAATAATCATGTAATATGTATTAATAATAAGTTTTAAGTAAACAATCACAAACACCCCCTTAGATCATATAATGCTACAGGTTAACATGTTCTTCAATGACTTGCGAACAAATCTATTTCTTAACTATATTGACATAGAGTTAGCGTCGAAGATGTACCAAAAGGAACTTATACTTGTGCCGACATCGTTGTACACTCTGCAGCAAAGTATGTTGGTGGTCATAATGTTTTTGTATTGTTTTTGTTATGATATTTATTGTTTTTGTATTTTAGATTTTGAAATAATGTATATCTGTCATTTGAGAAGTTATTATTGGGTTGATATTCTGTATTGATATTGTAGGAAGGTTGAAGAACAATGGCTACAAAGAGCCTTCGTTTCACCGTGATGAGTATGCACATGTGAATTTTGATCAAGAAACTATTTCTTACCTTGGCTTAGCGAGGTGAAAGTCTTTAGCTTTGTGGAATATAGTTCATAAATATCTTACGGGTATTTAAGTATTTTGGTTGAAATCTAAAACAGAAAGTATCTTGAATTTGATCACAGGCTAACCGAGAATATATATTGAGGGCACGGTCAACTGGGAAAGCAGCGATCACGAGCCCTTTTAAGCTATTGAGTTCTCATCGTCTTTGTGTAGTTTCGACTATTTCTGTATACAAATCTAAGCTTCCTCCAAATGCATCTATCCGAGATCCAATTGAAGCTATCCCTGGGCAATAATCCGCTTTGTCTTTTGTTAAGTTTGGAACTAATTATTAGAAGGGGTTGCAAGTTGTTCAAATGCAGAGTTATAGAATTGTGTTTCCTTTTCTTAATCAGTCACTCATTTATACAATTATACACATACATAGGGTTCTTACATTTTCATGATGATATGATGATGACGATGGCATGTTTTTTAAGGATCAACAATGGATGTCATGACTAGATAAGTGTTATTTCACTTTAAATACGAGATGACACTTCTTATGAGGTGTTTGCATTTTTTCAGTTTTGTTTATCATTTTCATTGTGCAACATTTGAAGTGGTGAAAAGTGATACTATGAACATGCAAGTAATATTTGATGTGAGCAAATTGGGATTATAGCTATGCAAAACATTTCAATTTTAGAATAATGGGTTGTATCAATACCATTAAGAACATTTAAAACAATGTTGGTAACACACTTATACTTCCACAATTGTACAAATTCCATTACCTTTATCTAATTAGAATTCATTTCTGTTGACAGGAATGGTCAATTGGGATAACAAAACGAGAGTAATAGCATTTCATGGAAAAGAAACATGCAATAGGTTACTCCTCACCAAATGTTCGAGCTCATACCCAGGTCAGCAAATTATCACGTGTAACTTATAATGTCGGTTCCAAAAGTTGGTTTTAAGAATATAAATAAAACTTAAAGCTTTTCTTAGTTATCAGGCAGAAGAGGCCAAACGTGGTAGTTTGTTTTCTAAGGATGTATAATCATATATTTAACAAGTATATAGAAGGCCAGGTTTAGAAAACTTTATTAATAATGTGACTGTATTTTGTGTATGTATTAGAAGCGTTCAGAGTTTTAATATTGACTAGACCATTACAATAAAACCCCACCATCTTACATGTTCTTTTTGCAAATATAGTCTTATTATCATCCAAACTTATATTCCATTCACTTTAAATCAAGCTAATATGATGATTGATATATGCAACAACTCAATGAAATCCAATATAGCATGGCCTTTTCCTCATTGAGAAAAAAAAGAATAGACCCCTGTAAATATTTAATGTTGTACGCGGGAGCTCCTTCAGCGAGAAGAAAAACCTGGCTCATGTAAAAGTGGTTGGCACTTCATGTGCTGTTTGTGATTTAACGATGTTTGAAATTTGGCCAATTTTGTTGTCAGTGAACTTGGTTCCACAGACATTTGGGTGAGCAATTTTAACTTTATCTATATAAGACCTTCATGAGAACTGATAATTGAACCTACGTACCTAAATAACTTTTACTAATGGGTTTTTATATTTTGATGAGTTAAAGAACTGATCATTATTTTCTATATCCTACATTGTGCTTCAAAAGTTACTGTTATTATTTTCTACATCTGTTTATTCTTTAAGTTGAATTTGATACACGCTATATAGATAGAACACGATGTAGTGTA